>SPJY01031394.1:160726-477250 GCA_005191435.1 Raddia distichophylla
GTGTTTCCGCAGTGTGACGCCGTTCTGCCGGGAGCTCGTCGGCCTAATGGAATGACGAGCAAACATGCAAGACCCAAGCCCAAACTTGGTGGAGAGATATTTGAGGCCTAAACCTGCCCAAAGCCAGAAGCCCAAGTCCAAATTCGTTTATTTGCAAAAATACTAAAATTGGGGAGTTCTGAACCTATTAGGAGTAGAATTAGAGCCCAACTCAACTTTTACCTATTGAAGGTCTGCCCATGGTCGACCAAACCAGTATATAAGCACTCAAAGACCCTCCCCTTAGCACCACAACTCGAGAGCAATCACAGAGCAACCCTAGCCGTCGCAGAACCCTAGCCTAAGGTGAGTTTTGGGGTAGATCTCCTTGTACTTGCCGCAAACCAAGTTATAGAAGCTACCATTGTGTAGATCTCGTCGAGACGGTCCAGATGGGTACCTGGATCATCAAAATCGGTGAAGATTTGCACCCTAGGGAGCTCGTCGAAGTTAGCCGCTGCGCCGCCGCCGCCCTCGCCGCTGGCGACCTCGGTTCGCATGCCCTGCCGCCCGCATCAGCCGCGCGCCACCCTGTGCCAACGCGTGTACCCGCCCGCCCCCGCGCGCGCCAGCGCCTGCGTCTCCACCGTGCCACGCATCGGACCCGGATTCGCCGCCACCGTCCGCGCTCGCCGCGTGTCGCTGCGCCGTCGTTTCCCACCCGCGCGTGCCCCACGCGTCAGCCGCTGCCGCGCCGCCCAATCCCGCGCCGCCGCGTGTCCCGCCGGTTGCGCCCGCGTGCGCCCGAGCCGGCCTGGTTCGCCTGGTTCGTCGGTTTTTCCCTGGTTAACCGGTTTATTATTTTCAGCCCTTTTCTGATTGTCGTCAAACTTCCCAGATTTGTTTAGGGAGCATCCGAACTCCGAATTGGATGATTCCAGAGCCATTATTTTCCATAAATCCCCTAGACTTTTATATATTTAATTAGGATATATGTTCTGTGGTGAATGCTGCTATTCTTATGCATTTGCATTATTCTTGTAGACCGTCCGTGTTCCCGTTGCTCGGCGCTGTTCCCGTAGTTTCCAGAAGGAGGCCCGCAAGACGCTGAATACTACCAAGGCAAGATAGTTGCATCTTGCTCTCCCTAGTTTGCAAAACTCACCCGTTTATTGTTTTTATTTATTTTTCTCATGCATAAAATGATGGGAAGGGTAGAAACCTATTATATTCACACTGCGTCATTGACCCTGTGAATTAGCTATTTATTGCTGCCTTATTTGTTATTCCTAGCCTATCCTTGTGCATAGATGCTAGTACTCGTGGGTTATTAGTAGTTAGGTTATTCATCATTTATTAATCTTGTGACTTGGTATATTTGGAGGTGCTGAGTTACTTAATAACCTAATCAACTAAAACCTACGTGGCGTGTGTTGACTAAAGGTGGCAAGTCGGGTGGTTTTGTGGATTGAGGATTGTTGTGGAGGTAGTCACCTTGGTCTAAGGACTCTTGACGTGTGCCAATCCAGCCAAACCATACAAGCGCAACCATAAGTGCTAGCATTAGCATGTCGGCCAACATGTGCTAGTCCTGGCTTAGTAGTTAGGGAAAACTGTTAACACACTTTACTTTGAAAAGATCGGGCTGCGGTCCGTCGGCTCAAGAGGGGGACCCAAGTGTCTAAACCTTAGAGGGGTATCAGTGTTAACAGAAGGAACTAATGAATCGCCTTGTATTGTTATATCCGTGCATTCATATATAAGGATTCTTGCTGGGTAGCCGTGTACTCACTATACAAACCACGGATATATTTGTTCAGGAGAAGACTCGGTTCCGGTTTGCCCACAGGATCAGGAGGATTCTGTGCCGGACTTTGCTGAAGATTAGCTATTGCTGAAGGGTCGGATTAGAGAGCATCGTCATATTTATTCTTGCATATCATTTGGATTTCCGCTACTCTGATTATTATTACTATCTTATGGATTTATGAAACTATTGTAATAAGTGGTTGTGGTACAATTACTTTTGCATCGTTACAATATCTTCTCAGTTATAATGATTGTGTTGTGATGCTCAACCCAAGTCGCTCATGGGTTGCTAGCGTTGATGGCTGGGACTAGCAATGGATCATGGATAGATCCCGGTGAAGCCGGGGTTGTGACAATAGATCTTTTATTTTAACTAGAGTCTAAGTACACGCCATACTATTAAAAGGGATGTGATGTAAAACCATTTCTTAATGGTCTAAGTGCTCATGACAGATGAATCTTGACTTATTCTATCCACCAATCAATTTTGAGGGTGTTTTTTGTTCAAAAACATATCGGGCTATCTGATGTTGAACCGGAATATCCTATGTATACCGGAATGTTCTGATCCTTGATCCAATCGATCCCTCTCTGTCTCGAAGTCACAAAAATATCGAACTATCTGATATTTTCCTTGGAAGGTTCCGATGTGTATCAGACTATCCGATGTTTGGTCCGATCAACCTCTCTCTGTCTCCAAATCCAAAAATATCGGACTATCCGACACGAATTGACTCCATATTGATTTATTCTTATTTCAATATCTTTAGAATCATTCCAGTACCACAATAGCCTTTGTTTCGAGTTTCACTCACTTTCACATCGGACTATCCGTCAGCTTGAAACGACTAAATTGGTGGGTGGGAATATTTATTCCTCTCCTTCCCACACGGGGCAGGGTTGCCTTTAACATTCACTACAGCTGATCACTTATTGCAACCCTAGTTCCTCACCTTCCCCTTTCTCTCTCTCACTTCAAATCTCTTTGATTGCATCCTTGTGAGAGTGGAGAAGCTAGATTTGAGTGCTTCGTGTTGATCAAGCTTCATCATTAAGCACTTGGTCGCATCTACAAGTTGATTTTCCGTCGGATTTGTTACTCTTGTAGTATGAGGGATTCTAGATGGCGAGGAGTCACCCTAAATCCACCGGGACTTTGTGTGGTGGTCGAGGACCTTTTGTGAAGGCCGGATTCGCCTTCAAAAGGAAAGGATCAAAAGAGTGAAACCGGGAGTACTTGGTGCAACCCGAGAGACAATGGGTCAAGAGGGACCCTGGCTCAAGTGTGACCGAGCCGCCTCAACGGAGACATAGGATCTCATAAATGTTCTAAACTTTGGGATCAACTTCTTCGAGTCTCCTTGTGTTTTGGGTCTACTTCTCTTGATTTATTTGTTTATTGCTCTCTAACTCCTTGTGGTGTAGGTGGCATCCTTGTATTTGCTAAGGGCTTCAAACCCTAGTTCCAGCAATATCAGATAATCTGATTACATATCAGCTAGTCCGATTCATATCGGACTATCTGATATAAACATTAGAACATCTGATATTATTTTCTGCTGTGCTATTTATTTGTGAAATTTTGTAAAGCCTATTCACCCTCTTTTAAGCTACATCTTGATCCTTCAATTGGATGTCAATGGATGAGGTTGATGTGGTAAAGAAGGATGACCATTCCGGTGTGACCATTCCTTACGATTATTCTTCCACTAGTTTATCTTCATCCCATGGCTACATTCCATCCGGTCGAGCGGCATTCTTTGATGGCACTCGCTTTTCGTCATGAAGGCATAGGATGAAGATGCACTTGATCTCACTCCATCTGGGTATTTGGGGTATTGTTGAAATAGGTTACACTGTAGGATCACAAGAAGCTCACACCGAAGGAGAAAGAAGATCGACACCGCAACTATCAAGCCGTCAATGCTTTGCTTAACTCTCTTAGTTCTAGTGAGTTCAATAAAGTGGATGGACATGAGAATAAAAATAAGATATGGGACACGCTTGGAGTGACGGATAAAGGAACCTCTAGTGGCCCGTGAATCCAAGATTGAGCTTAGTAAAGGGAAGTTGGGACGCATGGTGTTGGAAGAAGGAGAAAGTTACAAGACCATGTTTGATCGGCTCATGATTCTTGTCAATGGAGCAAAGGGACTTGGATGATTATATTACCGACTCTACGGTGATCAAGATCATGCTAATGAACATCACCCCTAACAACCGTCATTTAGTGCAACTCATTAGAGAAAGAAGTGATTACCCAACTCTCACTCCTCATGATGTACTTGAAAGATTCTTAGCCGATGAGATGATGGATGTGTAGGTAAAGGCCGTGGAGGAACTTGTGCGGCCAAACAAGAAGAAGAATATTGCATTAAAGGCTAGACAAAATTCTGAAATAGCTTAAGTGAAATGGAGAAGGGAGCTTCACTTAATCTCGAAGAGATGTCACTTCTTATGAGGAAATTCAACAAATTCTTTGATAAAAGTTGATACAAAGGAAATTGAAAGAAGAAGTCTTTCGAGAAATCAAAGGGAAGACATTACACAAGGACTTGCTATGAGTGTGGTGATGCAGGTCACTTCATCGCTGAGTGTCCACAAAAGAAGAGCAAGAAAGCCGATGACAACAAGAAGAAGGACAAGCATCACTCAAAGGACAAAACCAAGAATTACAAGAAGAGTTTTAGAGGTCAACCTCACATTGGACAATAGTGAACTTTTGATGAGTATAGCTCCGAGTCCAAGAATGAAGGAGTAGCTACACTTGCTATCAAGTGCAACTCATTAGAGAAAGGAGTGATTACCCAACTCTCACTCCTCATGATGTACTTCAAAGATTCTTAGCCGATGAGATGATGGATGTGTAGGCAAAGGCCGTGGAGGAACTTGTGCGGCCAAACAAGAAGAAGAATATTGCATTAAAGGCTAGCCAAAATTCTGAAATAGCTTAAGTGCAATGGAGAAGGGAGCTTCACTTAATCTCGAAGAGATGTCACTTCTTATGAGGAAATTCAACAAATTCTTTGATAAAAGTTGATACAAAGGAAATTCAAATAAGAAGTCTTCCGAGAAATCAAAGGGAAGACATTACACAAGAACTTGCTATGAGTGTGGTGATGCAGGTCACTTCATCGCCGAGTGTCCACAAAAGAAGAGAAAGAAAGCCGATGACAACAAGAAGAAGGACAAGCATCACTCAAAGGACAAAACCAAGAATTACAAGAAGAGTTTTAGAGGTCAACCTCACATTGGACAATAGTGAACTTTTGATGAGTATAGCTCCGAGTCCAAGAATGAAGGAGTAGCTACACTTGCTATCATTACCGCTCCAAAGAGCAAGACAGTATTTGGTGACATGACCGATGACGACGATACACCTACTTTCCTTATGGCGAAAGGGCGCAAGGTAAGTTCAAAATCTACGCTTAATAACATTATCGATTCTAGTGATAGTGAAAATGATTGTGATGACTTGAAAATTAACTCCTTCAATGAGATATCATAAAAATGTCAAATGTGAAAACGATGCTTCAAACTATTGAAAGGAAAGAAACTAGTCTTGAGTATCAAGAGGACTTGCTCATCCTTAAGAAGGAGAGAAACCTTGACCTTGAAAAGAATTTGGCTAGTGAGAGGAAGAGAAATGAGGAGTTGGCCATGGTTTAGATTTGGCCAAATCCCAAGTGACTCATCTTGTGATCACCAATGCTTCACTCATAGAGGAACTTAGTTGGGTCAAACAAATCCATGAGCCTTTTGTGGTGATATTTGATGATCTCTTGAAGAGTGCTCCTTCCACCTCAAACATTGCCTCAAGCACTTCAATGGCTTCCAACATGAATAAATGCTCCAAATGCTTAATCATTGATATTGAAGTTCGTGCAACTAACCTTCAAACTATGCAAGAATTGGCATATGGGAATGAGAAGCTAAAGGGACTCCTTAAACATGGGCTTCAAAAGTCCTATAAAGGGAGCAAAGACCTTGTTGAGTATTTTGTCCAAAAGAGGGGCAACTTCAACAAGTATGGTCTCGAATACACCCCTCCAAGGAAGAACAAGGGCAGAAAGGGCCACATTGTGGTAGCCCCGATTATTAGGCCTATCAACTTTTTCCATGCTAATGGCTTCATTGCTCATGGATCTCACTCTACCTTCAATGAATCTTGTGCTTAGAAAAATTAATGTTGGTAGTGCAGTTGCTCACTTTGTTGCTACTAAGTCTAAGAACATTCGTATGCCTGTCTATTTGGGTGTCAAAGGCACTAGTGACTAATTTGAGAGGACCCAAGCAAGTTCGGGTACCTAAGACAAAGGCCTAATTTGTTTTGTAGGATTATCGCCCCGGTGGGAGCACTTTGGGTATTTCTAAAGAATTTACACTCTCCAATGTTCTCCTTGTAAAATCACTAGAGTACAATCTTTTATCTATTTCGCAGTTGTGTGAGATGGGCTTAAATTGCACCTTCTCTAGTAATGTGTGAGATGGGCGTGGTCCAGAGGAAAAATCAGACACTTATTGAGATGGCAAGGACGATGCTATATGAGTACAAGGTTTCTATCATCGTTTGGGCAAAATCCGCCAACACCGCTTGCCACTCGACCAATTGACTCTGTCTACACAAGTTATTGACGAAAACGTCGTACAAGCTACTCACGGATAAGAAATCAAATGTATCCTACTTTAGGGTGTTTGGTAGCAAGTGCTTCATACTCAACAAAAAGGTAAAATCTTCTAAGTTTGCTCCTAAGATAGATGAAGGGTTTTTGCTCGGTTATGACTCAAACACTTACGCCTATCGTGTTTGCAACAATACCTCATGTGAGCTCAATTTGAGGCTAGGAGTATTAATGGTATTGATGACGAAGTATTAAAATTGATCAAGGCACTACGGTGCACTTAAAGGTTCATAGAAACCTAGCGAGGCGTCGGCCAGCTTCGAAATTGCTCCAGACAAGTTAAAGGCGTGGTCGGGCATGTGTTGAGGCCATGTCTAGATTAGGGGTAGCTAGATTGTTTTTTGGTTTGTTTGCCAATGCATCAAAGGGGGTTTAAACGGTGTCGATCCTGCCGGATCATTGCTCTTCCTTTAAACCTTGTTCTTGGGTCCAATTCTCCCTCAAACCTGTCTAAAATCTAGCGAGAAATCCAGAGAGACATGGAGCTTGAGCCATTCTGCAACACCTGTATTCTCAGCCCCACCTGATGCGTCAGGTGGGTCACCGGACGCGTTCGGTGGGCAAAATTTTGTTATGCGCGCGTAGCCTGAAACCTCTCTGTCTTATAAATTCGTCCACCGAACACGACTGATTGGCAGCCGGACACTTCCGGTCTCGGCTAGAAACCCTAGGTTAGGGAATTTGTCAGTGCATCCGGTAGTGGTCAGACGGGTGTGCTTCAGCGTCCACTGGACGCGTCCGATAGGTACCAGACGCGTCCGGTCAGAACCTCTAAACCTATATTCTATTTGTTCCTGCGTTCACATTGCCTCCACCAGACGCGTCCGGTGGAGCTATAATGGCTAGTTTTTTTAGCTATCCCGAGCTCTAACTGCTAGTTTCGCTTTGGGGGGGTATAAATAGAGTCAAGTGGGCTGGCTTCTCAAGGTTTTGCTGCTCTATTTCACCTTTCTCCATCACATTCTCAACTTAGGGGTGTTCTAGAGCCATTCCGCCACCGAATTTCCATCTCCACCAACCTTTCCCCACTTGAGCATCATGGAAGTCCTTCGATCCGACACGATCAGGGGGTTCAGGCTTATTACCTTCAAAGATAGAATTCTTCTCAAAGGTGTGGGATTTGGAGTGGGCCTTGTCGTGTGGCTACTCTTAAGTCGGTCTACGGGTGACGTAATCCACCTCATCGGAGTGGCAGAACGACCACCGAGGAGTAAGTGAGGCGTGTGGCTCGAAGGAGCCGGTCCTTGTGCACAAGGGCCAGCCTCAACGGAGAGTAAAAGTTGCGACTCCGAACTTTGGTGAAACAAATACCATGTCTTCCCTCTCTTGTTTACTGTCGCATTTACTTATCGATGAATTGAATTTGCTTGCTTGTGATGATGGATTAGATTCGCTACTGTTAATTAGTTCATTTGCTTCCGCTTTCTAGAACACTAGAACCTAGGATTGGGTCATTCTTAATATTGATGTTTTAATTGAAGAAGAACAGAAGTTTAAACTTGCCTATTAATCCCCCTCTAGGCCATAGAGTTCCTTTCAAGTGGTATCAGAGACAGGTTCTCCCGCTGTAGCTTAACCGCTAGGAGATGACCGCTAGAGTGGGGATAAAATTTTACATACGAAAAGCTCACACTTTCGATGGCACATATTATTCTCATTGGAAATTAGAATGCAATGTTATCTATAAGCCCTTAGCTATGATGTTTGGGTGGCTTGTGAGGCCGGCTATTCGGCTCCCATCAATCCTTTATCTCTCACTTCCACTGAGACAGAATTTCGGTGTTTCAATGTCATAGCTAAGAATGCTTTACTTTTCAATGTGAGTGTTGATGTGTTCAATCGTATTAGCAATCTCACTAAGGCTTGTGAAATTTGGAAAACTTGGAAAGAAATTCATGTTGGTAGCTCAGAGCTAGTTGAGAAGAAATTAGCTCTTGTTAAAAGACAATTTGATCATTTCAAAATGCTATCTAATGAGAATGTAAATGACACGTATTCTATGTTGAACCCGATAATCAATGACATTGGCATGTGTGGCAAACCTATGAAGGGTATTGATGTGCACCGGAAGATTCTTGATATTGTTTCTTTCGAGTTCAACCCATTTGTTACTATGCTTCAAAATAGTAGCAAAATATAAAGACTCTCACTCCAACCAAGCTCCTTAAAAAACTCGCCTCATATGAAATGATGATGAATGTCTATGAAGATGCACCCCATACCAAGAAGAGTATTGTCATTCCCGCTCAAGTCAAAGCCAGTGTTCAAAAAGGCGGGATTTTGCGGCCGCCTAGGCGCGTGTAATCGCTGGGCGGGGGGGCGTTCCTCGGGGCCTGGGGGGTAGGCGGTCCCCAAGGTGGTGGTGGCGATTCCGCGGCGCACGGAAGCGGCGGGGAGGGGGGGCGCAAAGGCGGCGTGCAACGAGTGCGCGCACGAGCGGGTGCTGGCGGGAAAGAACCGCACGGGCGCGCGTTGGCGCGAAGGAAAATAGCTGGCGGTAGGGAATAAGTAGGGAAAGCCGAAAAGGTTTGCTTTCGACTCCAGTCGAGGTCGACTTGCTCACCGCCACCGCCACTCGAGGTCGTCTTCCATCGCGCGGACGCCGTGAACCGGAGCTGCTTCCTCACCGCCCGCTGTCACCCGAGCTTCTCCTTCGCCGCCCGGCCGCCCTGACATTTGGCTCCTCCCTCGCCGTGCCGTAGTGAGCCTGAGCTCCTCGCCGTCGGCCGCCATGACCCTAAGGTAATGTCTCCTCTGCTTCTTCTCCTCCCTCTGCTCCTCTCCTCCTCCCTCGTCTGCTCTGCTGCTCGCCTCCTCCCCTGCTCCTCTCCTCCTCCCTCATCTTCTCATCTGCTCTGCTCCTCGCCTCCTCCCTCCTCCCCTCCTCTCTGATATTGTAGGAACAAGAAACTAACATCAACAAGTCAAGAATGTTCAGCTCCTGACCTCCTGTAATAGAAAATTTAAGACCTAAAGGTATGTATGTATACCAGCCCCTGCCCATTGCATTGCAGTTGTACAATTTGGGATAAACACCTAGGAAAACACCTAGGAAACACCTAGGCTCGCCTAAGCGCGCCTAGGCTCCAGGCGGAGGGTCACCGCCTAGATACCGCCTAGCGCCTTTTCTAACATTGGTCAAAGCAAAGAAAAAGTAGGTTGAAGAAAGTGATGACGATACCTCCGATGATGGGATTCCGGATAACTAAGAATTGACTCTTCTTGTTAAGCGCTCAAGAAAGTTAATCTAGAGTATGAGCTTTGGGAATGGAAGCCAATCATCAAGTCGAAGACCCGTCTCAAAAATGCGATGCTATAAGTGTGGTGAGAAGGGTCACTTGGCGGCGGATTGTCCCAAGAATAAAAAGAGCAAACACAAGCATAGAGACCAAGAGGGAGATGAGGATGATAAGAAAAAGTATCGCAACTATCACAAGAATGAGAACAAGTATAAGGACAAGAAGAAGGCTCTTGTCTTTGAGAAGTCCAAAACGATAGAGTTCTCAAGCTCTTTATCATCATCCTCTTCATCTTTTTTCATCATCCTCTTCATCCGATGAAAAAAAGGCATAAGAGCCCATGGGTGAGCCGGACTTGCCATAAAGGAGAATGCTCCACTGGCTATCCCTAGGCAAAAGTTTTGTCTTATGACCGACAAGCAAGATAAGATCTTTGGGGAGTGGATCACCGATGATGAAGACTCTTGCCTCGAATCTACCTCGGCTCATGCTCAGCTCATTTATAAACGAGCACGAGCTGAGCCGAGCCGGACACTGGCTCGCTCGAGCTCTGCTCGTATCAATTTATATGCAGAAAGGATTCCCTACCACCCGCATCATTCCACTTGTTCCACAGGCCACCCGTGTTGTCCCTGAATCCCCGTCAACCATAGAAGTCCCTCCCCTACCTTCTAGGCCACCTGGACGGCCGTCACTCCGCCTACCAAACATTCCTGCTCAGATCTTGAGCTCCGCCTCCCTTGACTCCCATCATCACGCACCCAGCCTCTCAACTTATATCTGGCAGCAATCAATCCAGGAAGAAGGCTTCGAGCATGAGATATGGCGATGGATCCAGGCATGATGGTCAGCGCAGAGCCGCAGACCAGAGATTGCAATCGACAAGTTATTTATTGTTGCTAGTACTGTGCTAATTCTCTCTTCGTCTGATTTCTTCGGAAAAAGAATGATGAACTAATTGTTCTGTTCCTACCTTCTTATGAAGTTGTGATTGCCATTCTTGACTTCTACCTATGCTATTTTTCTTTTGATTCCACCGAATCCTAATGCTCGTATGGATTTTGAGTGCTACAATATGCATGATTTGATCCAACGAGGAAACGATTTCTTTGTTTGCTTATCAGATAGGTTTCTTTGGCTTGCCACGTTCCGCTGGACCAGAGTTGTTATTCACTTTTGTTGCACCGCAAAAGCCTTGGTTGTTCCCGCCGTCAAGCAAGAAGCGTCGTTGGTGAACTGCATCGCAAATCCCATGTAGACGGCAACACTACTAGGGAACAAGCTTTCTCAAGCAGTTCAAAAAAAAGGATCAAACTTCTACAAGCGGTTTAATGCCTCAAAACAGTCTCAAGCCAGAAAATGACCTCTAGAAGCGGTTGGGGGCACGATCCGCTTCTAAAGACCTAAAATCCTAAGCGGTTTGTGCCCCCAACCGCTGCTATACCTCTACAAGCGGTTGGGAACACGAACCGCTTAGGATGCTTGGCTTTACAAGCGGTTTAATAGCTCCAACCGCTTCTAGTGACCCATTTTTCGAATAGATAAAAGGAAAGCTTCCCCCATTCTGTCAGATAACGCGCGTGGGTGGGTTGGCTAGCTGGGTGAGGTGTGAGTCAAGAGGTTCTGGGTTCAAATCCCACCTCCCCCAATATTTATTTGCCTTTTTCCACTCTATTACAAGCGGTTCAGAGAACCGCTTGTGATGCTCCGCGTGTGATGCTCCGCGAGGCATCAGTCGCGGTTGCTTACAAGTAGGGGGCTTACCAACCGCTTGGGAAGCCTTTTTCCCTGGTAGTGCAAGGTCCAACGAGCGCTCTGCCTAGTTCGCGAGTGCTCGCGAGCAACTCGCGAGTTTCAAATGAGCCGAGCCGAGATCAGTTTGTAGCTCGGTCACCTTAGTTGGCTCGCTCGGGCTCGGCTCGCTATGGAACGAGCCAAGCCAAGCCAGACTTTAGCTCGCTCAAACTCGACTCGTTTCCACCTCTAGCCGTCATCAGCAACAACTCACTCAGGCTTGACGATCGTGGCACAAACCATTGGGTGCTGCCTTCATCAACCGCGAGACGAATACGGAAAGATGCTATCTGTTTGCGTCCAGAATCTGAACGAAGCTTGCGTCACAATTTTCCATTGACTTAGAAAGAGTTTCAAGGTGAATTTTGATGCGTTAGAAAGCTTATCTCGTTGACTTTCCAACAGATCTGAAAACACCTAAATCCGAGTTCGTATGTGGCCGTGGCATCCGTTTAATGGCAGACTGTACGGTAAGGTCACGAATCTCAGCGTGGTCGTAAAGCTCGTCGGCAGCGGCCACAGCATGAGGATTTGCCTTGCCACACGTCTTGGGACGTCGAGAACCAGCGAGGACATTCACCAACCTTCGCCGACCACGTGGAGATCGACTCCAACCGCGTCCGCAACTTCGCCGACCATGGTCGAGACCTCGGCGAGAACGTGTTGTTCGACCCTGACCATAGCGCGTGCTACTCAGTGTTGATCGAGACTTGAACGACTAATTCCGTACGACTACGTGCGGATCGGCTGACGGCTGCCCTAGATTTCTGCAGCAGAATTTTGATTCGTTTCCTACAACGGTGCCACGAGCGCCCAAGTCCACGGCTCGGCAACGCGGCTGCGTCGGCACCACAAGCGCACAAGTCAATGGCTCGACGTCACGCCTACACCGGCACTCTGAGCGACCAAGTCTACGGCTCGGCGATAAGTCTACGCCCGCGCCACGAGCATGCAAGTTAATGGCTCGGCGACGCGGCTGTGCTGGCGCCACAAGCATTCAAGCCTACGGCTCGGCTGCACCCCTATGCCGAGGCCTAAAGTGCCCAAGCCAACGGCCCAGAGATAAGTCTACACCCGCGGCACGAGCACCCATGTCTACGGCTCTGCGACATGCCTACGCCGCCGCCACAATCGCCCAAGTGTACGGCTTGGCGACACGCCTACGCCCGCGCCGTGAGCACCCTAGTGTACGGCTTGGTGACACGCCTACACCTGCACCCCGATTGTCCAAGGATACGGCTCTATGACTCCTACGTAGGCACCACGACCGCACAAGTCAACGGCTCGTCGACACACCTGCGTCGGCGCCACGAGCGTCCAAGTCCGGTGCCACGAGCATCCAAGTCTACGGCTTGGCGACAAGCTACGCCCACGCTACAAGCGCCGAAGTCTATGGCTCTACGACACGCCTACGCCGGCACCACGAGCGACCAACTCTACGGCTCAACGACACGCATACACCGGCGCTCTGAGCGACCAAGTCTACGGCTCGGCGATAAGTCTATGCCCGCGCCACGAGCACGCAAGTTAATGGCTCGGCGACGCGGGTGTGCCGGCGTCACGAGCGTCCAAGCCTACGGCTCAGCTGCACCCATACGCCGGCGCCTCAAGTGCCCAAGCCAACGGCCCAGAGATAAGTCTACACCCGCGGCACGAGCACCCAAGTCCACGGCTCTGCGACATGCCTACGCCGCCGCCACAATCGCCCAAGTGTACGGCTCGGCGACACGCCTACGCCCGCGCCGTGAGCACCCTAGTGTACGGCTTGGTGACACGCCTACACCTGCACCCCGATTGTCCAAGGATACGGCTCTATGACTCCTACGTAGGCACCACGACCGCACAAGTCAACGGCTCGTCGACACACCTGCGTCGGCGCCACGAGCGTCCAAGTCCAAGGCTTGGCGACATGCCTACACCGGCGCCCCGAGCGCCAAAATCTACGGCTTGGTGACAAGTCTACGCCCGTGCCACGAGCGCCCAAGTCAACAGCTCAGCGACAAGTCTACGCCCGTACCACGAGCATCCAAGTCTACGTCTCGGCGACGCGCCTACGCCTGTGGCCCGAGCGCCCACATTTACGGCTCGGCGACACGCCTATGCCCGCACCCCGAGCGTCCAAGTCTACGGCTCTACAACATGCCTACTCCGGTGCCTTCGATGCCCAAGTCTACGGCTCGACGACAAGTCTACGCCTGCGCCACGTGCGTCCAAGGCTACAGCTCTACAACACGCCTACGCCGGCGCCAAGAGCACCCAAGTTTATGGCTCTGTTACACGCCTACACTGGCGTCACGAGAGCCCAATTCTACGACTTGACGACACACGTACACCCGCGCTCCGAGCGTCCAAGTCTACGGCTCTGTGACATGCCTACGCCGGCGTCATGAGCACCCAAGTCTACGGCTTGGCGACACACCTACACCCGCGCTCCGAGCGCCCAACTCTATGGCTATGCGACATGCCTACGCCGGCATCACGAACGCCCAAGTCGACGGCTCGACATCACGCCTACGCCGGCGCCGCGAGCGCCCAAGTCGATGACTCTGTGACGCGGCTACGCCGGCGCCCCAAGCGCCCAAGTTCAGGGCCCGACGACACGCCTAGACTGGTGCCCTGAGCACCTGGGTCCACGGCTCGGCGACACGTCTACACCTCCGCTACGAGCGCCCAAGTCCACGTCTTGGTGATATACCTATGCCTGCGTCACGAGCGCCCAAGTCTACGACACAACGACACGCCTACGGCCGCGCCACGAGTGCCCAATTCTACGACACGGCCACGCGCCTACGCCTACGCCACGAGCTCTCAAGTATACTGCTCGATCACACGCCTACGCCAGCGCCACGAGCTCCCAAGTCTACGGTCAACTTCACACCTACGGCTACGGCACGAGTGCCCAATTCTATAGCTCGGCCATGCGCCTACGCCTCCGCAAATGTATGGCTAGGGTTTGCTCCTACGATCTCCCTTGATTCACCATTTCTCGCAAATGTAGCTGGATTAAATCATCATTAAATGTTCTAGGGTTAGTTCTTTGCTATGGCATTAGGTTTTTATTGAATTTTTTACAGTTAACCTGGATTTAAGATTTCTTCTCAAGAACTGTTCACATCGGACTATCCGATGTTCACATCGAACTATCAGATAAAGGCATCATTAGAAAACCTAGTTCATTGATTTGATCCATTCCTAAGGCCATATCTGATCCTAGAAATCTTTGTGCCATCCAGATGGATACACTCAGATGCAAGCAACCTCGTGGTGATATTGGCAGTTCTTCCGAGCAGCATAGGACAAAAATGAGGCAGGATCCTTCCCGGGCTCATACTTCATCTCCCTCAGTTCAGAGGCCATCCTCTCAGACTGAGATTTCTAAAGAGCCTGCCTCTCCTCAGAGACACTCAAAGCTTCCTCTGAGGAGGATTGTTTCCAAGACCAATGTGAGGTCCGTGTCATCTCCTAACGCCTCTGGACAGTAGTAGCCTTTAGGAAGGGCATCCCCCTCTAGACCTCTTATTGGACATCTAGAGATGCAAGAATCTGTCAGGATATCTTGTGAAATTTCTTTCCTCCTAAGCAGATGAACCTTAAGGGCAATTCAAAAAAGATAAGAAAAGAGCGGAGAATAGATCAGAGGAGTACGAGAAACAACCTAACACTGATCGTTGTTTATGGAACTTTCAGCAAGACTTCTACGACACGGTGATTCTCCCTAAGAAGACACCTGTTGTCATGATGCAGTGGATCGACTGTGATTGTCTATAACGTCAACAGGATCCGATGTTCAATGAGTTCATAGAAATTTGTGAAAAAATCGATCTTGAGGACATCATGGGCATTCGCTACAATTGGAACAATGAAGTGATTGCCTAGTTATATGCCACTCTCTACTTTGGTACCGATGATTCTGAGTCACTTAAGTGGATAACCTCTGGTTCCTACTACATTGTCACCAAGGCTCGCTTTGCCAGTATTCTTGGCTTTTTTGCCACATTGTAAGATAAAGCCCCCCATGGGCTAAATGATTTTGGTAATTGATGGCAACTAGGCCGTACATGGCAACTAGGCCGTACAGCTGGAATGCCAAGGATAAGGACCTTTGTTTTATAGTTCTTCTGATTTCCTTGTGTGCGTCTTTGGCTCGATTACATCTCTCTGGTTGCAGGGTCCCAATGAGCACAGGTTCAGAAACATCAGCCGTGAGTCCGAGAGAGTGTCAGGTGTTAGTCTTGAGCGAATAATCTAGAGCGAGTACACCTCTCCCAGGGTCGACAAGGTTCGGAGTCCCGCTGTCTAGGCTTTTCGTAGCCGCCAAGTTTCAAAGCCAGATATTCTCTGTGGGCGCGAAAATTCCCGCTTAAGTGCCCAAATATTCCCGCCAAGTCCACAAATCGACAAAAGTGTCCCAAGACCCGAGGCGTGATGACGAGAGGGGGCGAGAGGGGCTAAGTCCGAAGGGCGTGAAGATTAAAGCGCATCGGACGGCGTCCGATCACCATCGGACGGCGTCCGGTGAACCCAAGCCAAATTTTGGCTAAGTCCATAAAACAACGTCCCTGTCGGACGGCGTCTGATCGTCTTCGGACGGTGTCCGACAGCGCCGATTTCCCGGAGGTGAGCTCAAAAACGACTAAGTCCCAAACGACACCGCCTCTGTCGGACGGCGTCCGGAGACCATCAGACGGCGTCCGATGAAGCTCAAAATTGGCCACCAGACGTCGTCCGACAATATTCGGACGTCGTCTGATCAAAGGGGACACGTCAGTGGTCACTGTCGGACGACGTCCGACTGGGACCGGACAGCGTCCAACGGCGGCTTGGCATGCGACCAAACACTTGGTGAGCACGGCGAGGAGCGCACAGCACACTCTGTCGGACGGCGTCCGACGAGCGGTCGGATGCGTCCGATGAAGGTGAAATTTCACCAGACTCTTCCGTCGGATGGCGTCCGATGGGAACCGGACGGCGTCCGATGGATCGATCCAGAACTCGGGATTAAATCTGAGCCGTCCATCTTTAGGGTTTCGCCTTGTGCCTATAAATAGGGACTTGGAGTACGGGAGAAATTTGAGAGAGCCACCATTAGCAGCCACCCCTTGCCCTAACCACCCATGAGAGCTCCTCCCATGGATCCCACCTCCTCCTAGGGTTCCATGTGCTTGAGAGATTGAGGGAGAAGAAGAGAGGAAGAAGAAGAAGAAGGTGCCCCATACCTCCTCTCATCAATCCCAAGGTTTGCCCCTTCTCCCATGGTTTTCTTGCTCTAGTTTCCATGGTGGGAGAGAAGGGGTAGTGGTGAGAGACGGTCTCCGATCTTGTGCCCTTGGGACTTCACCGCCGGAGAGATCATCGTCACGCCACGGGCTTCATCCACCGTACGACTACATCAATCGAAATCCTCCGTGTGTCGGGGGTCACTTCCATGTGTCGGAGGTGCGTGGCCTTCATCCCTTGAAGGTTGTGTGCAAAATCCTCCGTGTGTCGGGGGTCGGTGCTGTGTGTCGGCACCGCGGGTGCGAGGAGCTTCCGCGTGTGGAAGAACTCGTATTGTGTGAACATTTGGAGCTCGCCTACCATGTGTTGGTGAAGAGCTACCGCGAGAGGATTGAGGGCTAGGGACGAGAGAGTCCCGACTTCTCTGTGTGAGAAGTTTCCTCAACGGAGACGTAGATGTTCATGTGTTGAACACCGAACTTCGGTAAACAACTCGGTTTGCGTCTTCTCATCTCACTCAATTACTTCCGCATATTGATTTGATCGCTTGCATGTGAGTGCCATCGAGCCTCCTAGTAGTTGCTTGTGCTCCATTGTGATCGCTTCCGCAACTAGATTCTAGATCCATCGATAGCTTGGGTTCTTAATCTGACTAACTAAGCAAACGAATCGAGAGAAGTAAAATTTGAAAAGGACCGATTCACCCCCCTCTCGGGTTAGGATCCTTACAAGTGGTATCAGAGCCTAGGTTCTCTAGTTGCTTAATAGCATAGAGATGGCCGACGGGGGTAGTGTAGCCGCCAATAGGATTCCTCTGTTTAGTGGCACTAATTTTGGCTTTTGGAAGTTGCGCATGAAAGTATTTCTTCAGGCCATGGGAATGGATGTTTGGAAGGTCGTAGAGTCTCCTCATGGTGTCACACTCGTTGACGGTGTACCTCCCACACCTGGACAAACCAAACTTCTAGAGATCGATGCTAAGGCCATGAACGCTTTGTTTTATGGTTTGAGCATGGAGGTCTTCGATAGAGTTAGCAATCTCACTAGTGCACACGAGATATGGATCATACTCATTGAGATTCACGAGGGCACTTCAGCTATTAAGGAGGGTAGACTAGTGGTTGTCAAGGAGCGTTATGATCAGTTCAGAATGCTTCCAAATGAAAATGTCAATGCTATGTTTACTCGGCTTAACCCCATCCTTAACGAGCTTAAGGGGCTCGGTCACACTGTTGCCAATGATGAAGTGTGCAGGAAAATGCTGCGGATCCTCCCCAAGAAGGACTACCGGGACATCATCACCTATCTCACCAACAGTGGTGATGTGGAGAAGCTGGCTCCCACAGCATTGCTCAGCAAGATCACCGCTCACGAGATGATGCTCCTAAATGATCGTGAGGATTCCCCTGCCCCAGCGAAGAATCAAGTGATTGCTCTCAAGGCCAGTGGATCTAGACAGAGCGGTCTCAAGTCAAGTCAATCTGAGGACAATGGTGAGATGAGTTGGAATGAGCTTGAGGAGGGCTTCCAACACTTCGGTCTGTTCATGAAGCAAGCTAGCCAATTGATGAGCAGAAATGGCTATGAAGGCAAGAAGAGGATGAGCAGAAACACTCATGCGTCATACCGATGCTATGAGTGTCAGGAGAAGGGGCACATCGCTTCAATGTGTCCCCAGAAGGGAAACACCAAGTACAAGGACAAAGGAAAGGAGAAGGGTGATGGCGAGAGGCCGAGGCACAATGACAACAAGAAGAAGACTCCCCAGAAGTCTGGATTCAAGGGTCGCTCCTCACAAGGCAAGAGGCTAGCCTTTGTGGGAGAATGGGTGACCGATGACAGCTCCAGCGACACGTCTGCTTCTGGAGATGAGGAATCAGCTGATCAAGAGTTGGCCACCATGGCGATAGCTGAGTCTGTGCCACCTCCTCCAGTCTCTGCTCCAAGATGTCTCACGGCCGTCACCGAGGCTCGAGAATGGTATTCTGATGACGATGGGGCTTCTTCCACTACTTTCTCTACATCGGCAAAAGCTTCACCGACTACTCCTCCGGGCGACCTCACCCTGAGCACGGGCGACCCCTCGGCGAGCCGGGCGACCTCACCCCGAGCACTGGCGACCCCTCGGCGAGCCGGGCGACCTCACCCCGAGCACTGGCGACCCCTCGGCGAGCCGGGCGACCTCACCCCGAGCACGGGCGACCCCTCGGCGAGCACGGGCGACCCCTCGGCGAGCACGGGCGACCCCTCGGCGAGCACGGGCGACCCCTCGGCGAGCACGGGCGACCCCTCGGCGAGCACGGGCGACCCCTCGGCGAGCACGGGCGACCCCTCGGCGAGCACGGGCGACCCCTCGGCGAGCACGGGCGACCCCTCGGCGAGCCGGGCGACCTCACCCCGAGCACGGGCGACCCCACGGCGAGCAGTCGGCGTACTGATCGGGGCGTGTTCGACTACTTCCTCTACGTGCGCGAGTCTTCTTCCGCTGCATCCGCGCGTCGAGGGTAACGATCCATGGTCCCCTACTTACATGTTGATCCTGGGTGTGCGCGAAAATTTTGATTTTCGGCTAGCGTAGCCTACGCGTTCCCCATCAATTCCCTCCTCCAACTCCTGTAATGGGAGAGGCCACTGAGAGCAGCAATAGAAAGACATGGATGCCTAAAATGGACTTTCCAAGTTTAAGGGGACTGATGTGAGGATTTGGGTTGACAAATGCGAGATGTTCTTCAAGATGTACCAAATTCCTGTTGGATTTAAGGTGGTTGCAGCAACTATATATTTGGTGGAGGGAGCAACCCATTGGTACCAGTCTTACAAAATGAGCCATCCTATGCATGACTGGCTTCAATTTCGTGAGGCAATTGTGCTGGAATTTGAAGGAAACGGATATAGGAACAAACTGAGAGAGTTGCTTCAACTTAGGCAAGTGGGTACCGTAGAGGAGTACAAGAAAAACTTTGAAATGTTGGTCTATCAGATTCGATTATATGACAACAGTGTAGGGGGATTGATGCTAGTTACCAAATTCATCATGGAACTCAATGAAGAACTGAGGGCAGCTGTTGAGATGCAGCTACCTGATAGTATTTGGAGGGCAGCAGCATTAGCCATAGTGCAAGAGCAGATTATATCTGGAACAAAGAAGCAAAATTATAGGAGTGCATACAGCAAGACCCTTAACCAAGTGAATTCCAGTCTGGAGAACACTGCAAAAAATGGGGGTGGGCTGAGACAGGATAAAGGAGAAATGTGGAGGGCAAAACAGCTGAAAGAATACAGGAGAGCCAATGGGCTCTGTTTCAAATGTGGGGAAACTTATACTCCTAACTTATACTCCTCAGCATCAATGCAAGGTTGTAACTAATGGGCAGTTACAAGCACTTCAAGTAAATGAAATAATAGAGGATGAGGTGCTGGATGCATTGGCCCATGCAGAGGAACACGAAGAGATAGAAGAAGCAAATTTATCTATACATGCTTTGTCAGGAGCTGATAGTCATCATACAATTCAGTTAAGGGCTCTTATTGGAAACAAAGTAATGCTGATTTTGGTGGATTCGGGAAGTACCCACAGTTTCATTGATGAGAAACTAGTTCAGCAAGTGCAGCTCAAACCAGTTCCTGCTAAGGCTATGGCTGTGAAGATAGATAATGGGGAGAGTATGGTTTGCTCTCAAATAATACCAGAATTATCTTGGTGGATACAAGGCCATACTTTCAGTCATGACATGAGGGTGCTGCAGTTGGGAGGGTATGATGCTATATTAGGAATTGATTGGCTCAGCAAGTGGGGCACAATGGAGTGTAATTGGAAGGAAAAGTGGATAGAGTTGAGGAGGCAAGATCAAAAGATTAAGCTGCAGGGACTGGTCAGCAAGCAGGAAGGAGTGTTGCTGGAATTATCAGCTGCACAATTGTACAAATGGCAGGCTGGCAATGACATTTGGGCTACAACACTAGTGAGATTATCCGAGGAGGAAGCACATAAGGAACTTTCACTTCTAGCAGAGATAGTGGAGCTGTTGCAACTCTATTCAAAAGTTTTTCAGGAACCAAAGTCTTTACCTCCACATCGGCAATATGATCATGCCATCTCCTTATTACCCCATGCAACTCCTGTCAATGCTAGGCCTTATAGATATTCTCCTCTGCAGAAAGATGAGATTGAAAGACAGGTTAATGAAATGCTAGAGGCAGGGTTAATTGTGCCTAGTATGAGTCCCTTTGCACCTCCAGTCCTGCTAGTTAAGAAAAAGGATGGGAGTTGGTGGTTTTGTGTGGACTATAGGAAGCTGAATGCACTGACTATAAAGAGCAAATTTCCTTTACCAATTGTGGATGAATTACTGGATGAGTTAGCTGGAGCAAAATTCTTCTCTAAATTGGATTTAAGGTCAGGATACCATCAGATTAGAATGATGGAAATAGATGAAGCTAAAACTGCATTTAAAACTCACCATGGTCTGTTTCAGTTTAGGGTGATGCCTTTTGGGCTCACCAATGCCCCAGCCACTTTCCAATGTGTCATGAACTCCATCTTTGCATCACATATTAGGAAATTTATATTGGTTTTCATGGATGATATTCTGGTTTATAGTAAGTCATGGGAAGAACACATTCAACATTTACAGGTTGTGTTGGAGATTTTGAAAAAGCATAAGCTGTATGCTAAGCACTCTAAATGTGAGTTTGCAACCACAAAACTGACTTACTTAGGGCATATTATTTCGGCCAATGGAGTGGCAACAGATCCTGAGAAGACAAGGGTTATGGAGCTTTGGCCAGTGCCCTCTAATGTCACTGAACTCAGAGGATTCCTAGGGCTCACTGGATACTATAGAAAATTCATCAAAAACTATGGTTTATTAGCCAAGCCTCTGACTGTGTTACTGCAGAAGAAGGGTTTTGTTTGGTCTGAGGAGGCTAATCAAGCATTTCAAGCCCTAAAACAGGCCATGACTCATGCTCCAGTGTTGGCAATACCAGATTTCTCAAAACAGTTCATCATAGAGACAGATGCTTGTGAATCTGGGATTGGGGCTGTTTTAGTACAGGAAGGTCACCCCATTGCTTTTTGTAGCAAAGCTTTAGGTGTAATGAACAAGAAGCTTTCCATTTATGAGAAGGAATTTCTAGCCATTATGATGGCAGTGGATAGGTGGTATCAATACTTGGTCCGAGGCCCTTTCATCATAAGAACAAATCATAAGAGCCTATGTCAGTTAGAGGAGCAGCACCTCACATCTGAACTGCAGAAGAAGGCCATGACCAAGTTAGTGGGACTGCAATTTCACTTTCAATTTAAAAAGGGGGTGGACAATAAAGCAGCTGATGCTTTATCTAGAGTAGGGCAATTCTTTTCTCTCCAAGCTATATGGTGGTCAACCTATTTGGTTACAAGAGGTGTTAAACTCTTATGCAGTTGATGCTAAGGCAACTGATCTGTTGAGGAAATCAGCCTTGGGTGGGCTGGGGGAGGAAGGATATGCTTTGAAAGAGGGAATTATCTATAAACAAGGGAAAATCTGGTTAGGGGCTAATATTGGGCTGCAACATAGAGTCATCCAAGTCTTTCATTCCACTCCTATTGGAGGACATTCAGGGTTGAAGGGACCTATCACAGGGTCAGAAAACTGTTTGTCTGGGATGGACTTAAAACAGCAGTACAAGATTATGTGAAACAGTGTCGGATCTGTCAGCAGGAAAAACATGAACACTGCAAATTACCTGGGTTATTACAACCTTTGCCCATACCCCAGGGCGCATGGCAAGAGTTGTCCATGGATTTTATTGAAGGATTACCTCCTTCAGAGGGTTTTTCAGTCATTATGGTAATTGTAGATCGTTTCACTAAGTACAACCATTTTTTCCCTCTCAAACACCCTTATCAGGCAGCTTAGGTGGGGAAAATATTTTTTCAAAACGTTGTTAAACTGCATGGCATGCCCAGATCCATTGTGTCCGACAGAGACAAAGTATTCACTAGTTTGTTTTGGAAGGAATTGTTCAAGCTGTTTGACATTCGGTTAAATATGAGTACTGCTTATCATCCACAATCGGATGGGCAAACAGAGAGGGTTAACCAATGCTTGGAGATGTATCTTAGATGTGCTTGCTCTCATTCCCCGAAGACTTGGGTTCGTTGGTACCTATGGCTGAATTCTGGTACAATTGCACATTTCACTCATCTTTAAAGGAAACACCATTCAAAGCATTATATGGAACAGATCCTCATTATGGGGTTATGCCTGATTTATCGAGCAGTACTCAACTGGATGTGGCAGACATGCTGAAGGAAAGAGAACAGTTCACTGAACTGCTGAAAACACACTTAGCTCGGGCTCAACAAAAGTTTAAGCAGTATGCTAATCAACACAGATCTGCCAGGACCTTTCAGGTGGTAGAGCAGGTTCTGCTGAAACTTCAGCCATATGTTCAAAATTCAGTGGTTCATCGATCATGTCCTAAGCTGTCTTTGAAATATTTTGGGCCTTTTAAGGTGCTACAAAGGGTGGGTTCGGTGGCATACAAATTGCAACTGCCTGCTACAAGTTTGATTCATCCTGTCTTTCATGTCTCTCAGTTGAAACCATTTACTCCAAATTTTACACCGGTTTCTTCTGAACTTCCGGAGAAGATTCCGCTGGATATTATGGATGTTGAACCTGAAGAGGTGCTAGAGAGGAGATTGATCAAGAAAGGGAACTTAGCCTACTTGCAGGTGCTCATCAAATGGACCTCCCTACCAGTTAGTTCAGCCACCTGGGAAGATTATGAGGTGTTGCGGCGCCGCTTTCCGAATGCTGTCGCTTGGGGGCAAGCGACTTTTCAAGGGGGAGGCAATGTCACCGATCATCAGTAGCAGGAGAGTAGATGGCCCTCAGATGGGCCGCTGTGGGTTGGAGTGTCGTGTGGGCCGTGGCCTTGTAAGGGTGAGATCGGTCTATTAAAACTGAGACTGTATCCGTAAGCCGTTATCGAAAAAGAGAATAGTCATTTCATCGTCCCCAACCTCTCCTCTGTCTCTCTGTTCTTCTCCCTTCCTTCCTGAGCGCCGCCATGGCGAATTCATGCTATCGATTGAGGGTTACATTTGGTATCAGAGCCCGGTCGAATCGGTGGCTGCTTCCGCAAGGTCGAGGCCTTGACCGGTAAAATCCCACGGAACAGGTTGGTGGCTACCCTAGGGCGGCAGCCGTAAGATCCTGAACCGGGTTAGGTCGGCTCAGAGGTGGAGTACCACGGCGTCGACCAAGCCTAGCGCTCAGGTCCATCAAGTACTCACCGCAATGGGAGAATCAGAGACTAGAGTGATGGAATTTTTGAAGATGGAATTGGAAGCCATGGGAAATCGATTGGAGGCGAGACTAGTGGCGGTAGATGAGAAAGTGGGAGAGCAGTTGGCGTGGATGGAGCAGAAATTGGAAGAACAGCAAGCGAAGTTGGATCAAGTTCAAGTCAAGATGGATGTGACTATGTACTCGATGGGTAAGATGCAGCTGGATCAGACGCAACAAAGTAAGTCGATGCGCGGACCCCCTCCCTCCCCTATTGCAATTCCAGCACGTGAGATTCAGGGATTTCCAGTAGGAAGACCACCCACTATCCCACCTATTGTCACTGGTTTGCATGGGATCAGAGAGCCTAATCCTCCACTCGTGACATTCCTGAAGGGAATATGCCCTAGATCAATCATGAGATGATTATGTAATACGTCTTTGTTCATGTACTTTTCGATAACTAGCTTATCAGGTTCCATGAATAATGGTCATAACTTTGTTCATCAAGTATGACTTGGTTGTGAGACACATTGTTTGTATGACATTATTCTAAACTGATCCCTGATCCAGAATCATTATGAGGAGCAGTAATGATTGATCGGCACATGTATTGATTGATGGTACTGTTTCACATACCATAGATATTGTGGATATCGAATCAATAATGTGGACACGTGTTAGAGAACACGGATGGTTGGATTGACCTACTCCGAGACACTGCTGAGATTGTTATCTTAATAGTGCCATCAGATTGTTGTCTCGAGTGGTACACCTATATGGTCCTTAGACCTGAGATCATCATAGAGTCCCAGCATGCGTAGTTGTCGTCCGTGTGTCGGAGGTGCGTGGCCTTCATCCTTTGAAGGTTGTGTGCAAAATCCTCCGTGTGTCGGGGGTCGGTGCTGTGTGTCGGCGCCGCGGGTGTGAGGAGCTTCCGCGTGTGAAAGAACTCGTTTTGTGTGAAGATTTGGAGCTCGCCTACCATGTGTTGGTGAAGAGCTACCGCGAGTGGATTGAGGGCTAGGGACGAGAGAGTCCCGACTTCTCTGTGTGAGAAGTTTCCTCAACGGAGACGTAGGTGTTCATGTGTTGAACACCGAACTTCGGTAAACAACTCGGTTTGCGTCTCCTCATCTCACTCAATGACTTCTGCATATTGATTTGATCGCTTTCATGTGAGTGCCATCGAGCCTCCTAGTAGTTGCTTGTGCTCCATTGTGATCGCTTCCGCAACTAGATTCTAGATCCATCGATAGCTTGGGTTCTTAATCTGACTAACTAAGCAAACGAATCGAGAGAAGTAAAATTTGAAAAGGACCGGTTCACCCCCCCCCCCTTCTCGGGCTAGGATCCTTACACACATCCTGTTCAAATCATGACAAGCTACATCAGTATGATCCTCTGGATATCAACAAGCTGGACTATGTCTATGATGAAATAGAGGATTTTGAGCTGGGACTAGGCGAAGGGTTTGCAGCGCAAGTATGCTATTTTCACCTGGATGATCAGAAGACGTTGACTCCAAAAGAGGGAGGCGCGTCAAGCATTCTTGGTTATTTAAGAAACATTCTATATTGGATCGTCTACTATGCCAGCCCCTTTGATGTTGTGGACTTCATTTGGAGTGAGATCCGTCTCGGCTCTTTGGATCACAGGAGGAGATGCACTCATGGTCCTTAAATCAGCCTTGATGCTCCAAACTCAATCGGACGGAGCAAGCCATAACAATAGGGGTTATGAGAATCTCTAAAAGCTCGGCAAAAATACATTCATAGATCAAGAAGAGCACGACGTAGTCAATTTGAACCCATGCGCGCGACATCCCCTAGGTGATCGTGAGGGGAGACAGCATGGTCAGTAGGAAGAATCAACAAAGGGCGACAAGAAACAAGCCACACCACTTGCTATTATTTGAAGAGACCATGTCAAGAATGACAGGGATGAGAGTAGCAATGTTAACAGTGCATGTTAACACAATTCAACGGAATCGATGCAGGCTATGGCTAGCACAATAGTGAGTGTGGCCGGATCAAGAGCGTCCCGGTCGGTAATGCCAACCGGGGGAGATGGAACGAGGGCAACCAACAGAGCGGCCATGAGGGCCATTCGGTGGCAGCGACGGTCCCAAGTGACAAGAGCACTATATAGACCGTTCGGCGATTGGGGTGGTCGGATAGGACCGTTCGGCGATTGGGGTGGTTGCACGAACGACCGAGATGGCGAGGGCCAAAGAGGCGGCCAGCACGGCCAAATTGAGGCCTACCACTACCAGCGCGGCGGCCATAAAGGCCGGATCGATAGCAGCTTGACAAGCGGGTGAGATTGCAATCGCCCATCAGGAAGGAACCCATGACTGGAGGTGGAGGAGCCAATGTGGCAATGCGGCATCTTGCATGGCGGCCGCGATGCCAGCTTGCGGCGCGACACTCTAGGTAGCAATTACTTACTCTGGTATGGCTGCTAGGGGTGTAAATGGGTCACAAAATTTTCGTCCGATCTGATCCCGGATTTGTTTAAAACCTGATTGAATCAAAAAATTATATCCATTTATATGGATATCCCAATTCTCTTATCCGAAAAATGCATGGCTTAGGATATGGAAAGAGCAATATCTGATTTGTACCTGATTCATTCCGCATATCCAAGATATCCGAAATATGTAATTAGCAAATAGAAACCCCATTAACATAAATATTCTATATGAAATATGTTTCATTGGAACATGTAAGTTGTAGCTAATATTTGATTCAACATTGATATATCGTTAGCTTTTGTATTAAACATGAAAGGTTAATCGGTATTTGCTATAATAGTAAATAACTATGTCATGTGTTCTGTATTCATGTCCTGAATAATTTGGATTCGAATTCGTATCCGAAAAAAAAATAGGGTTAGGACATGGGACGAGCAATATCGGAGGTGTGTGTGGCATCCATATTGCGGTGGGGGCCCGATCCCCGGGTGTTCTGCAGGTAGACATGGCGAGGAAAAAGATAGCTAGGGTTTGCGGGAGGAGGTCACCAATGACATGCATCTTATACCATGCAAGCGAAGATAACCCATGCAGTCAGGGGCGGAACCACAGTGAGGGCAGTGTGGGCCATGGCCCCACCTCAATTTTTGGAATCTATTTACCCCTAGGAATGAGTATACTGTTGAAATTCGAGATTTGGCCTAATAGGTGGGGCAAAGCCCAACACATTGCCGGCCTCGTGCCTCCAAGCCTTGGCCCAATAGGACAACACCCCCAATCCCCAACCCTAGTCACAAGCCAGCCAGTGTGTGGCTGTGTGCCCGTCCCCGCCCCGCCGCCGGCGCCGCCCCAGTCCCCGCCCCACCGCCTATGCGCCGACGCCCGCCCCGCGCCACGCGGCCACGGCCCTAGCGGCCGGCACGGCGGCACCGGCGCCCGGCGCACGGCGCACCGCCCTGCGCCCCTGCCTGCCCCCTGCGTGGCCCCGCCTCGTCGGCTCGTCGCCGGACAGGTACTGCACTAGTGCACTCTGCACTGCTGCCCAACCCTCAAATCCTTAATGCTAGGTTAAGTATGTATGTCTCAATGCCGCTGCCTACATTGATTTAATTTACAGATTCAGTGCTAGTGCTACTAATCATCTGAGATATGAGGAGATTTTTAGTCCCAATTTCAACCAATTCCACTGAAGGTAGTAACACTAATGTCGGAGTGGTATGCTCAAAACAATTTCAGCGCCTCAAAACTAGAAGAATGCAATTGCCCCCGCCGCCAAGACTGTCATCTGAGTGGTATGCTCGCTTTCTATTTACTAATTTTTCATTTTCATATAATTGATGTTTCTCTAATATACAATTTTTTAACTATAGATTGAATTTTATCGGTAATTTGGTGGCATAGTGCGGTTTAAAGATTTTCTACATCAATTTGGCAAATTGGTATTATTACTTAACTTCTATGTGTTCGAACTATATTTAAGTTTTCTTGTCTTTTTGTTAGTAACTTTAATATCCAATGGATGTAATCATTAACTAGTGTGCTTATTATTGCTGTGTTTATATAGTTTAACTAGTATATATGTAGCATATTTAGATAACGATAGACAAAAGTAATTTTAGGCTTGCCCCACCTACATTTTAGTCCTGCGTCCGCCACTGCATGCAGTAGATTGATTTTGTGGAGAACACAAATACAAACAAATACAAATAGACAAATGGCCTTTTATTTCTCAACAACCGGTTTATGGAAATAAATATCAAGAGATTTAAGAAGTATTGGTGGATCACGCGTATATACTCTTGAACACCCACGAATAATACAATACATATACTGATATACACACCTGATAAATAAATCGTGTCAAGCAGGTCAAATATTGGAAATTCTACAATGTGGAGAACAAAAACATCAACATCAATTCACTAATCGCTATTACCATGTGGTATCTTGCAATCAAATATAGATCTTGCCACTTTATACAACCTTTTGGAGAAGCTTCCTCTATTCTTCATATCAAGCGCTTACAGAACTATATGTTTACTTATGAATGCAATTAGTTCTGTCTATAAATAGCTGGTATTCTAATATATAGCTGCCGATCCTGGCCGTGCTGAGAACCTTTCTGATCTAAGCTAAGTCATGCGTTTGCTCCCTTCTGTGTTCTAGATGCACCACCCGCACACTCGCCCGATCTAGCTTTCAGCTCTCAGAGATGATATTGAAGCGCTATGAATTGCTATTACCTGCATTGCTTTTTTGTTCAAATTAAGTACGCATCAATGGATCAGTAGAACTGGAATATTAGGACAGGTTTACAAGATCAATTTGGTACCTTTTGCGTTTGCTTTTGACGTTTGTGGAGGAAGATGGATTGCTATGCCAGTTCCTTTTTCTTTGATTTATGAACCAGTTGTTGATTTGCTTTAGCTGTAGCCCTGTTTCTTGCACTAACCGTGCCTTATCTTCCTCCTGCATGAAAAACACCAGAAATTTGGTCGTGTTAACAAGTTCAGGTAACTCACAGGGCTCAGAGAAGGTGCAGCCTGCAGCGTATCTGTGTATGATGGAGACTTGCGGTGCTAACATAACAAGGCTAATCATGTGATCGACTTGTGCCGTCATCACTTACTGTTGGGTATGGCCATTTCGCATGAGACTGCCACCAAGCTTTTAATGTAGAAGTAGTATCTCCTGGAAGCTTTCCTGCTCTTCGCTTGCGAAGAATTTCTTCTCTTATGTCGATCAGCTTCTCTTTGTAACCCTGTAATTTGCAAATGATGACTTTGATTCGTCAACATGTATCTACTAGTGTGAAACAGTGGTGATTTTCTGCAAAATGTCATCGGGGTCCATCATTTAACCTGTTTCAGCTCATGCTTCAGCTCTTGACGAACACGTTCCATTAGCGATCGCTCGCTTTCTGTGGGAACAAGAGGGCCAAAGCCCATAGTATCTGCTCCGTCCAAGCTTGGATCATACATGTTAGCTTCGCTATCTGCTTGATCATCTTCACCATCAGACATGGTTGCACCAGTGCCTTCGCCAGGCGATGCACCTGGCGATAGATTTTCAGTTAATAATCATATTCCTTAGACCGATTTGTTTTGCTACACTGTTTCACCGGATAAATACTACAGTTACTTCGATTACCAAGACAGACTGTTTTTTTGGATTTAACAGCTTAATAGATTAATGGCTTATCTACGTTTTGAAAAGAAATATGGTTTCGATTACCAAGAGACTATTTTTTGGATTTAACAGCTTAATAGATTAATGGCTTATGTGAAAAGAAATATGGTTTGAGGCTTTTGAGTGGGTTTTTTCATTCTCGAAGGTGGATCCTAACACTTTAAAAAGCAAGTCAAACGAAATGGATCCGAATCTTGAGAAGATTTTGAGAAACTGTTAAAATTCATTTATTTCAGTTGTTGAGCTGTTTAGATCGGTCAAAAAAACAAAACCATAGTATTTAGTATGAGAGCTGTCCATCCCTTCATCATGGCTTGTACTACATCTGATACCCTTATACGTCTACGGCGTATAGGCGGGGATACATTTCCATTAACCAAAAAATTCCTTATGGAGCTAGAGGCACGATACAAAAAATCCGCTACAAAATTGGATCTAACTCTCTACCATGCCAAACAGTTCCAACAAGAGCTTGCCGTCGTCGTGGATGTCAGGCTGGATGGTCGACAAGAGTGGCGCCCACTGTTCGCCCGTTGCTCCACACGAGGCAGATGGCAGGGCCTTCAGGGTGCCGCCAGCGTGGAAAAGTGAGCGCATAGATAGCTGGGTCGTCGAAGGGGAAGGCACTGATCATGGGTGTCGACGATCAACGCGCAGACGCAATCGTAAGGTACCCACACAACACCAAGGAACCACGACGAGGCAAATGCAAGTCCACAATGTCTTGAATCCGACGAAGATGCCATGAGTCAATGACTTAGCACGTGGCAACACGATGAACATGGCGGCGTGAAGTGACCGTGCTATGTTGTACGCCAGGCTTCTACGGTCGTTTATGCCAAGGTTTGGTTGTGGCAGCGTCCAAAGGTGTAAGGCCTTCTAGGTATGCAACCATGTTCACCGCCTAGCAAGCTGCATGCCCAGGAGGGGGAAGTGTGGTGGCATAAAAAAATACAAAGCTACTGCAGAGCTTCGTCAAGATATTCTAAGTGATTGAGATATTATATTAGATTAGTTAAAAATTGATTTCTTAGAGCATCCCCATCTCACCCCCCAAATGCCCCTCTATTTCAAAAATTTTCAAATGCAGCAGGAGGGAATTTGTTGCATGTGAGAGGGAATTTACACTGTAGCGATTACTGTAGCAATAGAGGGAAATTTGGAGGCCCTGCTGGGGATGCTCTTAAGTTCAATGTAAGCCATCCCTATAAAGGCAACATATCCCGTGTACACAGGGGTTACCGTGTAAACCTGTGTACACCAACTAACCAAAGTCATGAAAAATTCTAAAAATATTTGTAGATGTTCTTCATTGACTACTCTACCTATATATAAAGTTTGAAGATCAAATTCATTATATATTAAGAGTTATAAAAAAGAGAAAATAATGACAAATTTGAATGGTTCATCCCTATAAAAGGATATCATATATACATAAATTATCCATTAAGTAAGAATTGATTAACACATTTATCTATACCACCCAGGCGGACTTCCCTGACCTACTCTCAACCAAGCGATACAACCTGTCAGATTCAGCTCCACCTACAGGCGTACAGGCCAGAAGCACACCTAGAACAGATAAAGATGGACCAAGTTATTTAATAGTTTGTTAGTAGATTGTTAAGTCTGCATTATCCTTTCCTTTGTTATCTCTAGTTGGTTGTAGCCGCAGCCTTCAGAGTTAAGAGGGCCTAAGTCGCCAGTGCTTTGGCAAGCAATAATAACCTTTTTATCATTGCTTCTATTCTCTTCTTCTTCATCTTCTTAACCCTAGCACCAGCAGCACTTGCTAATGTCGGCCATACTACACAGACTCGACTAGACCTTTTCAAACCTCGGCTGGCCTTGGAAAATCCCAGTCCCATGGGATCAGGCCCGAGCCCACCTGGTGTGTCGGGCCTCAATTTCGGGCCTGAGCCCGGCCAGACCACGGGTCAATTTGCATTTTTGGGCCTAGGACCGGCCTAGCCGGGCTTCGGATCAAGGCCCGAGCCCGGTCTGGTGCGCTGGTCAGGCCAGGCTTTTTCAGGCTTACCAGATCAGGCTTCCCATGATTAGGTCTAGGCTCAACTGGCGTCTCATGGGCGTTGTCGAGTCTACATACCAACCCGCAGCTATGACCTCCGTAGTCGGGAGTGTGACACAACCCCTCTTTGATTTGTGACAATTAAACATTCTACTACTTGATTGTCCATATAGAATCCATGCTGACTTAACATTGATGACTTTAATTAAGAGTGGACACTCACTACCCAAGTAATGAGGTTGGACAATGAACAGACATTCTTGACGAAAATGGCATGTGCAATTTGACAGCTTTTGTTAATTTTTTTAGGATCAATATCAACAAAATTTCAATGTGTTACAAACAAAAAATGCAGACAACCAATTTTTCAAAAACAGCATGTTATGGAGAACGAATTAACTTCAAAACTGATATGGGCAAACTTCTCTTTTATTTTTTAAAACGATTTCTAGAAGAGTGAATTCACTCGGTACCATCACAAAGATTAATCCTGTATGAAATGGAAAAACACCAAAATGGCGTAGTGGATCGCGAACACTTGTTAGTGACACATTTTCTAATTTACTGATCTTTGCAATGCTAATGAGAAATAAGACTGACATATATGAAAAAAAAAAGAAGAGCAACCCAATAGAATAACTATATTTTGCATAGAGACAACTTTAATAGTACTACAAAGTTTATTAATGATGCATTTGAGATAACACTGTGGCCAACCAAGATTAGTTAAAGAGTAAAATGCACCGGAGGTCCATTAACTTGTAGCGTGGTGTCATTTAGGTCCATCAACTTTCAAACTGCAGTTTTGGGTCCATTAACTCTTTAAGTTGTTTATTGCAAGCCCGTATCCCTTCGTTTTGTGTTTAGATCCGACGTGGCATAAACAACTTAAAGAGTTAATGAACCTGCAGTAAACAACTTAAAAGAGTTAATGGACCTGCAGTAAACAACTTAAAAAAGTTAATGGACCTGCAGTAAACAACTTAAAGCGTGGTGTCCATACCACGTCGGATCTAAACACAACACGAAGGGTTACAGGCATGCAGTAAACAACTTAAAGAGTTAATGGACCCAAAACTGCAGTTTGAAAGTTGATGGACCTAAATGACACCACGCTACAAGTTAATGGACCTCCGGTGTATTTTACTCTTAGTTAAAACATTCTAGATAAATTAAACCACAACATTATTAATACAAAATTATGACTACTATGGATGTTCAAATTGAACCAAGAGGAAAATTAGCTAACAATTCAAAACATGTGCTTGTGATTAGACCAATAAAACATCGCTACTGTAAGGTGAATCCTTGATTTCTTTCATTCCAAAATTCAAAATACTGGCTATCAGTTAGTGCTATATTCCATACATGCATGTAGAAAATTAGAAAATAAAATATCTAGGAAATGACTTTACCTGTCAAGCTCTGCAGATTTTGTTCGAGTTCCCAACAAGCCATGACCGCTTCCATAGCATGAACACGGACATGCTGCTGTAGTTGTTCTTTGAAAGAACAGAGTAGCAAGACATAGTGTGTCTAAGAAACGAAAAATACATGTTACTGATATGTAATGAACAAAATGATAAAAGATCAAACCGATAGGGGCAAAATTAGAAGAAATTATCCCTAATTATAAATCACTAGAGCAATGGATAACAAAAGAAGAATGATCTTAAATTTCATAAATAACAAAAAAAAAGGTGAAGAAGAGATAAACATAATGGAACTATTACTGTGGTTATGCATAGCGTAGCTCATAAACTATGAGTTATTTGATAAATTTTAGTGAAATGTGATTAAAATACACCACAAAATGTGACTGCAACAGAGATATCGTACGGGCATACACAACTGTATTACTTTTCTACTTGCCCTATATTGTAATGCTCTGTTCTCTTCGGCTTAACTTATTTAATTTATCTAATTATCTAACTTATTTTCTAACTTTGCAAGCCATTCGAGATAGCCTTGAAAGTCAGATCCATTTTGTTTGACTTATGTTCAAGAGCTTTTAGACAAGCCTTCGAGATTGGAAAAAATGATTCAAAAATCAAATTATTTTAAATTCAAATGAAGATAAGTAAATAGAGATAAGTCAAATAAACCCAATAAGCCGAGGAGAACAGGGCCTAAGGTTGTGGCAACATTGAGTATAATGATTAACAAAATGGATAAATGACTCCGTCAGGCCGAAGAAAAGCTAAACAGAAAGTTACATGGTCCAAACTTCAGTGAAACAAAGCAATGGTACGCTAGCTCCTCGCTTAGGTGGGCGAGCTGAAGCATGGTTGCCGTCTGTTACTCCCTCCGTTCTTTTTTGTTTGACGTTTTTGACTTTTAAACATGCCTTTTATTATTCATCTTATTTAAAAATTTAGTGCAAACACACAAAATTTTAAGTCATGTTTAAAGTACCTTTAATGATAAAACAAATTACAACAAAATAAATGATATTTAAATAGTTTTTTAAATAAGACAAATGGTCAAAGACGTGTCTAAAAATCAAAAGCGTCAAACAAAAAAGAACGGAGGGAGTATTACGAGATCCAGCGGACCAGCAGGCCCAGCACAGGCTAGACCAAGGAATAATCAAAAGAACGGACCAGGACCAACCACCCATTCAATGAAATCTTGTTTGTACTTTCTATCCTGAGCAAATGAAGAAAAAAAAACGTGTCTTAATTCCAACTCGGTTATAATTAGATGGGCCCGAGATTATACTGCAACATAGTTCTGGTCGTATGGCCCTTGATGCAATCAAGGACCTGCCTTATTATAAAGTGGACAAAAAAGAGATCAAACAAAGAGCAGTTTGGACCAGTTTGGCGTATGCATGCTCTGGTCATGTGCAAATGCAAACTACGGAGGGAGTTTAGTAGACAGCGCTGCACGTGAAGCAACGCAACACTAGCTAGTCCACTGTACCACAATCTTCGACTCGTATGAGGGGCACGCCTTCTCATATTAATGGGTGGGTATTTATCACTTATTTGAGATCAGCGAGGAGTATTTTCTCACACAGCAAGGAACTGGATAGTTATATAAATAATGCCTCACGGCAAAAAAAAATTGCAATTGAAATTAATGTGCAATTTTTTAGCTTTGTCATACTGCTTATTAGCTGAATGGAAAACTAACTTGCACCGTAGTCAGTCCTGCATATTAATGTTATATTGCCTATTAAAGCAACAAAACCCAATTATATTCATTTCCAGTAGATGCAATAGAAGGAAACAGACCAAATGATGTTGGGCCATCACACGTTATTATCGGTCCATCTCATTATGCTACTGAAATCAACACTTGTCCACATTCTATAGACTGGTTGCCGGGGCAATTAGACAACTGATCACAGCATGTGCTTATCAGTGGTCGGCAATGCACAGGGAGTATGCTCCAACACACAGTACCATGGAAAACAGTTGAACCTACAAAGCCCCTGTAGCATAGGCATATGCCCAAGGCAGCAAGGGTGAAACATCTTTACCAACCCATGCACAACATTTGCCCCCATGACTCCACCCATAACAAGAAACGAGAACTCCCTACATCATTTATGCCGGTCAAGAGCCACGTACAACTGGCCCATGTCGATGGGGGGGAGAGAGAGAGAGAGAGAGAGAGAGAGATGTTCCTACTCTGGGAAAGAAGAGACAAAGCGGGCATGGCCAATTGGAGAAGAAAGAACTGCCAAGAGTTGTAAAATCCTCCCAAGAAACCAAACAAAATAGTTGTATGAACATGATTGCAGGTAGCCAGGTAGTGTGCAGTGTAGCATCCTCCAACTGGAGAGTGCTCCGTGGAAGGAGCTTTCCTGAATATTTGTGTAGACCCCAGCATAGAGATTAGTCAAGAACCTAGCTTGATTGCCTAGCACACAGGATCCCTGGCCAGAGGCTAACCCATCAAAAACCATTTTTTTTTAATTGAACAAAATGACCAACAAGATTCGCATGTGGCATTGTAGCAACCCAAATCACAAACCAAGAAAAAAATATAACAAAAAAAAAGCTCTCGTTTCTCTTCGGGCGTGATTACGGATAAAAGTTTGGCCTTTCGCCCTTTGACGAGAGGAGCGTGAAGCTGCACACATCAAAACTTGGTGAACTCAAATTTAAACTCTCGTTTGAATTGTGTCCGTACTTCCTAAACTCTAAAACCCCACGGAAGCAGATTATCGAGAGGAGTACAGAAGATTGCGAAATCCAAACCACCGCAAAGGACGCATGCCTTTTAGGCTTTAACCCCCGCAATAAAGAACAACTCTCTCTTGAGCTTACTCGTAATTAAATTAAGGTAAGCAAGCACCTCCTAAATCCCCTAATTAATCCCACGCAACCACCAATCCCAAGGCAATCCACGGCAACGGAAGGGATTGGGGGCATGACGAGAGGAGAGAGACGAGAGACAGGTGTCGCGCTGCGCGGTCTCACCATGAATTGGTCGAGCTCGCGGCCGTCGCCGGCGCCGGCGCCGGCGCCGGCAAGGCCGGAGTACTTGGCGACGACGCCCTGTGACTGCGCGAGCTGGGCGTCGATGCGGGGGAGCTGATCCACCGGCGTCGCGATGCGGAGGCACGCCACGTGCGCCGACAGCAGCTGCTCGTAGAGCGGGTGCGCCAGTATCTCCGCCTTGCACCGCGCCGCCTCCGCCTCCGGCAAGCCGCCGCCCATCGCCGCCACCGCCTCCTCGGCCGCCCCCATCCACTGCACCCCCGCCGCGGCCGCCGACGGCGACGCCGACGAGTCCGACGTCGTCTGCAGGTGCAGGAAGTTCCCGTCGCCGTACCTCATCCACGCGGGCGCCCCGCCCCGCCGGCCGCCGCCGCCGCCGCCCGCGGCGGCAGCCGCCGCCGCCGCAGCGTCGTCCGTGCCGAGCGGCGGCATGACCATCTCATGCGGGAGGTGGCCGTGGAACGCCATGGCCGCCCTCCGCTCGTGCTCCCCCTTATCGCCAAGGCGGAGCTATGGCCTATGTGAACGGAGCCGAGGCGTGGGGCAAACTATCTCGGCGGCGTCGCCTATGGAGTAGGCGGTAAGAGGTGCAGGATGAGAGGGGAGGGAGTAGGCAAAAAGCCAAGCGGGGCAGGGAAAGGGACGCCTGCTTCCGCCCCCCTTCTTCTATGCTTCCATGCCGACTCCTATCACAAGGGAGAGTACTGCTCCCTGCTACTACCAGTACCAGCTGCTTATAGCTACCTCCCTCTCTCTACTCTGTCTAGGGTAAGCTTCACTGCTGCTCCTCATTAAAAATAACCTCGTTTGGTTACTGTGCTTGTTAATCAATCACCTCACGCAATTTTCAGATGCAAACCAGACCAAACCAACGTTATGAAGCTTCCAATGTTTATATACCAAATGGTCCATATACTAAACTCCTACCTCTGCAACCAGAGCCCAGAGCTAGGCCAAACATATAATTAATAGTCTGTGTGCCAGCGTCGCAAGATTTTCAGTACTGATGTTCCATTTCACACTAAATTAATCAATGAGCGTGTAATGTGCTTCCCTGTAACAATGCGGCAACGTGGAGGAAGCGAAATCTGGGAGTTAGGTATTTCATCTCTTGTGCAATTCTCTGGAAGAGTGGTTAGGAGGAAACCAGCAGGGAGAGGTGTGTGATTTAATAAAGGGCGGTGGGGTTAGCGATGTGGGGACGGGGGATTAGTGACATAGGCACCCGTGCTGCGATGACTGCACGCCTTGGGATTTACTAATGCGTGCGGTGCCAAGTTGATTATTGGCGTGGACCAGTGCAATTAGAATGGTCAGAGCTCTCCTACCAGAATCTTAATTTCTCTCCGGCCTGCATTCTTTGTCTAGCTGGACATTAACAAAGGAAAAGGTAACTGTCATTACACTAGCTATTGTTTTTTTTTACGTATAATTGATTGACACGCATGGTTGGTTGTATATTGTATATATGTTGCATACATATTATTATTTTCCTCACTGCTAGCTGGTAAGTTATTTGCTTGTATTCTTCCTTGACACGCACTGCATGTCGCCAGAAGTACAACCATTTTTTTTTTCATACATCCCATTTCTAATCGTTTCGTTATGGAAGTAGCGAGTCACACGAGGGGCACTCTCGAGTCTTATATAGGCCAACCATCGAAACTAGACATCGGGAAGAAAACATGCAAGCATTGAACCATCCGATGGACCGATGCTACTAAACCATCGATGCTACCCCCTGCTGGACTGTCAAGCAGGCATAACCAGCGTCCAAAACAACGTTCAATAGGAGAGTAGTTCCAGCATGCACCAGACCGTCCAGCAACTGGTCCATCACCCAGGAACCCTGGGAGCACCCTCCCAGGGAAAATGTTCCGATGCATGTTCGACCGTTCGGCGCCTAGGAACCCCTAGGGTCACCCCTGTAGAATCTTTCCACTACAAGAAACGAAATTATTGTGGGCGACCGGAAACTCAGTGTGGGCGGCCAAAATCCCAACGACATACCAATCTCGGCGGTCATAGAAAAACCCGCCCAAAAAGCAACATCACAGCTGGCTATGTCGTCGGCCGAAATCAAACCGCCGACACAAGTCGCAATCAATAGCCCACGCGTCTGCAAATTTGAATTTCTGAGCCCGCAAAAGAGGTCTATGTCGTCGGCTCTATAAAAGCCAACCATATTGTCTCTTGCATTGACGGTAACTTAACGTCGCGAACAGTTGCAGTTAAGTTTAGTAGAAAAGTGGATGTCTCTGCCATGTGGGGCCAACAAGGGAGAACCCGCGGGTAGGGCAGCCAGGAGCTATGTGGTCAGCTAATATAAAAACCGGCGACACAGATTCTCTATTTCGGCGGCCTGCTGAAACTGTCGACACTACTTTCTGCAACTGACATGTGGACCACGGTCAGGGATGTACCGGTTACGTAGTCTATGTTGGCGGCCTAAATGGAGGCCGACCACGTAGACCCCTTCCTAGCCTCTTAAGGCATCAACCCCATTCCGACCCTCCCTCCGCTTGATCCGAGGCATCGCTATGTGCAACCTAAGGTTTTAGGGCATGCACAATCCATAACAAGTCGTTCCATATGGTTGTCAAGCCTTGCATGCATCTTTGTCGGTGGGGCCGACGACAAATTTAGCCTGTGTCGTCGACGCAACGTCGGCGGAGCAGTGTCGGTGGCCGACAAATACCTATGTCGGCGGTATTGTTATCTGTGTTGGCGGTTTTAGCCGCTAAAACTGGTTTTCGATTCCTGTAGTGTTCCTCGCGGACATGACGGTTCGAAAACTGATGTGATGCCCCAGAAACGCAGCAGAGACCTCTCTAGACAAAAGGTTTTGGTGTGCTCTGAACAGTCTGGCAACTTGTTCAATGACCCGAAATCGATAGAAGTATAGAATGTTAGCATACACTACAAGGGATTCTACTTATTGCTAGATAGTAATTGCAACAAAATATTTTTTTTGTGGTAATAAGTTTTCTATATTGCAATTATTTATTATTTTTGTTGCAATAAATTGAATGTATTGCAACGAAAATGAAATTGTTGCATTAACTAGCTACTATTGCAACAAAAAAAAATTTGTTGCAATAAGTAACTTCTATCACAACAAAATTATATTGTTGCAAAAAAAATTCACCTATTGCAACGATTATAGGTGGTTGATTATTGTTATGGGTAACAACGATTTTAATTTCGTTGCAATATATACATATTGCAACAATATTGGCCATATTGCAATATTTATTTCGTTGCAATATGTTCATGAAAAAATGTCAAAATGAAAACATGATATATTTTAGACAAGTAATCCAACGATTGATCCAGCGGCAACTGGCCAACTTTGAAGCCTCCTCAAAAACAACACCATGACATCAACTCAACCTAAAACCTTCGTAGGTGCTCCACTGACACAAGCATGATCCGACGACATCAAAACCATTCACAACCCTTCAACTCAATCCGGCAAAACAAAAACAAGGCCTATACTAGATATTGAGCCCTTCTCGACGCCTGGGATAAAAATGAAGTCCTCCACCTTGATGCCTCTATAGATTCCAAGTTGAAACTTTAATAGGTCCATTATCATCACCAAAACCATAGATAATCACCAATAATCCATTGGGAGTCTCCGCAACATACAACGCTGCCATGTGGCAAACCACTCAGAGAAAATCCTACATGGGTTGGTGCATCGTTGTCGTTGTTGTTATCACCTCCAACATATTCTACTTGAGTAGAACGATGACAAGGGAGGACAACAAGGGATGAAATGGAGCATATATTTATGGAAGGGAGGATGGGAGGCTGTATTGGATCTTGGGATTATAGGATGCAGTGCTGGGCTAATATTGAGTGAATAGGGTACAATAGACAAACATTGGGGAGCCGATGTTGAGGCTTATGGCTGTCACAGGGAAATAGTTTTAAAGTTTTGGCTTAGGGCAATGTTCCCCTTAGATTATTTTATTTGACTTATTTACTTATTTCCTAACTTCGAGAGATTTTTAGGCGGTCTTGGTAGTCGGTTCCCTTTGTTTGACATGTTTTAACAAGCGATTAGACACGCCTTAGAGAAAGAAAAGATATATAATAAAAACTAAAATATTTATATTCTAAACCAAGATAAACAAATAGGCATATAAATCAAAGGACGGGGCCTTAATTAGTTAGATGGACCAAGGCTTAAGAGGTTTGGCTAGGCTCGCTCTGAGCGAGCCACGACCAAAGCTATGTTTCATCCTACAACGAGTACGTGAGAGTGAAATTGATAATAAATACAAGGGATGTAAATGCAAGGAAAACAAAGGTTAAGGTTATGCATAAAAAATTCACATAACTGATACTTTGCATTCAACCGAAAAATACAATCTATATAATATTCCCTCCGTTCAAATTGTAGTTCACTGTTGGTTACAACTTTAGAGCTGCTATAAAAGAAATTACAAAGCACAATGTCTTCATTTCTTAATTAGTGCATCTTCCATTTCATCGGCTGCACCTGAGAATCTCCATATCACTGCATCTTCAATTCCAGTTCCTTGAGGCAAACTAACAAAATATTGAGTTCCAAATTGAGAAATTATTTTGTTCCATCCTCAAGCTTCTACATACAAAAATCAAACACAATTGGTGTGGAGAGAGAATGAGATAGATAGAGACAGAGACAGAGAGGGGGAATAGGGGAGCGTGGGAGGGGCGAGGCTTGCCCTCGCCAGCATCGCTTGCGGGAGGGAGCGCGGTCGCGCTTTCGGAAGAGGGCACGGCGGCGCTCGCGGGAGGAGGAGGCTGGCAGCGCTCGCTTCTGCTAGCGACGGCGGCGGAAGGGGAGAGGCCGCGTCGCTCACTGGGAGGGGGCGTCGGCGGCATTGGCTGGAGGGGAGTGTCCGCGGCGTTAGCTGGAGGGGAGCGGCGGCGGCGATGGTTGGTTGGAGGGAGCAGCGCCGCTCGCTCGTCGCGGGAGGCAAACCCTAGCAGAGCCAGCCTCGAAGCCAAGTGCTGCTCGGCTCGGCTTGGCTCCTCACTCTTCAAAAGTGGGGCGCAACATGATTTCATCGTGGGCGTTGGATTACGCTTGCACGAGAGCCACCGTTTGCACGGGATCCGTTGCCTAAATATAAGGGATGTAAATGCAAGGAAAAAAAGGTAAAGGTTATGCATAAAAATATTCACATAACTGAAACTTTGCATTCAACTGAAAAATACAATCTATATAACATTCCCTCTGTTCCAAATTGTAGTTCACTTTTGCTTTTGAAGACGCATTTTGACCATTCGTCATGTTCAAAAAAAATAGTGCAAACATGAAAAAATATAAGTCATGCTTAAAATATGGTTAATGATAAAACAAATCACAACAAAATAAATAATATTTACATATATTTTTTGAATAAGACGAATGGTCAAATAGAATATCCAAAAGTCAACAGTGAGCTATAATTTGGAATGGAGGAGGGAGTATATTCTAAATTGTGCGGATAAGTGGCAATTGTCGCACCTAAAATTTAATTTGACATAATCCCACAATACTCTTTTTATATGTACTTAATTAATCGCATGTAAAATAGCATAAGTAGATAACAATTTATTAGGAAAATTAAAATAAAAATATTATAATATGTCGCACCAATTTTATTGACAAATATTATTTGCTTTATCAAGAGCTATAGTTAGCCATTGAACTAGAATGCATACAAAGTTCTTTGAATTTATACAGCTTGGTTCAAATTGACTCGTATTTACCATCCTGATATCTGATACTCCCCCATTCAAATATGGCATATAGTCAATTTAAATGATGTTGTGTAAAAATATAAATCATATATGCATGATATCTTAATGATCTGTTTACTCGTGTACCTATATTTATCCTTTTTTATCAACCTTTATTTATTAACACACAATATTCTCTCATGTTTTCAAAACAATTACTCCGTATATAAGTTATTTTCTTCTGTTTCCATTCTAAAAATCAGCACCACCTTAATCCGTATTCGCACCAAATCAAAATATGTCTTATACGTACTATTTATCAACGGGTCAGGGGTACCATGAGAATAAGAAAACAATTATGCACTCGTTATCAAGACAATTAAAAAACAATGGTTATACATTACAAGGCAACAGATTCTGCATACAAGAATTGGTTGTGTGTGGCCGTCATTGCATTACTATATGTAACTACCGAGAAAATGTCCAAATTAAACCCCACTAGCGTCTAATCATCCGTGACGTTTGAGATGATCACACACATAACTAAGGTCTCGTTTTTTCAGCGTATCGATGCGTTGGCGTATAACTGTACAAACCTCGAAAATAGGTCTAAATATTATAAAACATAATTAAAAATAGTTTTATGATCTTTGAAAGGACTAGTAAAAGCCACGAAAAAACGTTACACATTACCACAACATATAGGTCATAAAAAATTAATAAAATTTGTCATACTAATACGCACCAGTATGTAACGCCGAAAAGAACAAGGCCTCAGAGACTGCATTCCAAAACAAAAATAGTAACATGCATAATGAATGCTTTCATTTGTAGTATTCTCAAATAGGCCTAAATAGATGGGATACATATTACATAGCGTCTTAATATATCTGTATCCATATGTTTTAAATAATACTAATCGCGATGAGAGCATCTCAGTGACTACAACTTGAGCAACACCACCTTCCTCTATTATTCAGGACAATGAACCTCCTACAATGTCTCAAGGACCGATAACTCGTTCATGTGCCAAGAAACTATCTAAAAATGTTGCATTGCTTTTCACTATTCATAATGTCATTTCCAATGAGAATTGTATGCTTTCATGTGCATATAATTGAATGTGCTCAGGTTTGAATGCATTCAATCTTATAGTGCCCAGCGGGAGGCGAGGGAGGACAGCAACAGAAGAAGACGGCGCGCACACCACTAACACTTGGAGGCAGCAGGGATGATGATGACATTATGTAGCTACACGAGCGTCGTGCTACAGTACTTTTTGGTGATGTGTTGAGCAAGAAATGGGCAAGATAAGGAAACCCAATTATAGAAGGAAGGAAGATATTTCAGCATATTGGAAAAAGAATAAATCGTTTTGGCATGTAATAGTCTAACTCCAAAACTATTGGAATAGTTTCCAAAGCATAGAAGGAGATTTTGCAACTTTGAGGGATAATATTGTTCACGTGAACGGTGCCGCACGCCCCCTCCATTATCTATTGCTAACACTACTGTATTGGTCAGACCACTATTTTCATATTAAATAAGAACTCTTGATTAGGTTAGGCAATTTAGTTCACAGCTCGCAAGCTTCTCACTAGCGACTCAATTTTGGCTCGGTTCGTGGGAAAAGGTCCCTAAGCTCGAGCATTTTTCCTTGCTTGGTCAAAAATACGAGCCAAGCCGAGTCGAGCCAAGGGCCATATCATTTCTAGCTCGATCGTTTATTAGTAGCCATTGCACATTGTAAAGGTGCGCAACACGCATCGAGTTTTGGTAGCCCAACAAGCTAGTAGCGTGAACGATTGGGTACAAGCTTCCTAGTTATGCTTACTTCTGATTGTGGGACTAGAGAGCACCCTTTCTATCGTGATCTGGACTTGCATGATATTGAAGAGATATTTGAGTAAAACATAGAAAAGAGACACTAGAGAGATTTTTATCCTCGTTCAGGCATCCCAGACAAAGGATAATTGTCCTACATCCAGCACTTTACTATAATAAAGAGATCACAATACAATGTTTGCATGAGAAAAACCCTAAGTATTATCCTTTCCCTAGAGGAGGACATTGAGGTGTGATGCTAAAGCTAATGGTTGTGTTGATGGTGATTAGGGCTGTGGATGCCCTACCCTCACGCAGGACGAGGCTATTTATACTAACCCTGAGAATAGAAATCCAGAAAGATAAGTAGTTGCATCCCAACTCCTTCCTCACCATGGCCATCTTCAGCCATTTGTGCAAGGGGTACCTGAAGATCCTGCCAACCACAAGCTTTTTCTTGCAGTAGTACGGCGTGCAACAGCCTTTCACAAAGTAGGTCCGCTGAAGGGGGACTTTTCCGTCGGTGTGCCACCTTCCGTCTAAGGGTGCACATCCCCTTTGTCTACCCGGATGTCCCACTCAAGGGCTCCATATCCGAGTGGGCGAGGTGTTGTTTCTATCTCCAGTGACCAAAGGAGAGCTAATTGATGTACCGGGGCGAGATCCCCAGATAATGTAGGAAACCTAGGCCGAGAGGAGGGTGAATCGGACTCCTAATTCAAATTTTAACCTTGTTTGTGGGTGATTGATTAGCCCGGTTTTTACCCAAGCTACCGATAAATCGCTATTAACTAGATGCGGAAGCAATTGCACAATTAATCAACAGAAAAGGTGGCTCGATGGCTCACACAAGCAATGCACAATTAAGATAATGCAAGAGACGAGGAGACGCAACAACACACGAACACCTACGTCTCCGTTGAGGAAACTTCTCACACAGAGAAGTCGGGACTCTCTCGTCCCTAGCCCTCGATTCACTCGTGGTAGCTCTTCACCAACACATGGTAGGCGAGCTCCAAACCTTCACACAAGACGAGTTCTTCCACACGCGGAAGCTCCTCGCACCCGCGGCACCGATACACGGCTTCGACCCCCGACACACGGAGGGTTTTGTACACAACATTCAACGGATAAATGCAACGCACCTTCGACACACAGAAGTGACCCCCGACACACGGAGAATTTCGGTTGACGTAGTTGTTCGGTTGAAGAAGCTCGCGGCGTGACGACGATCTCTCCGGCGGTAAAGTCCCAAGAGCACAAGATCGGAGACCGTCTCTCACCACTACCCCTTCTCTCCCACCATAGAAACTAGGGCAAGAACACCATGGGAGAAGGGCAAGACTTGGGGATGGATGAGAGGAGGTAGGGGGTACCTTCTTCTTCCTCCTCCTCTCTCCTTCTCCCTCTCTCTCCCCCTCAATCTCTCAAGCACATGGAACGTTAGGTGGAGGTGGGAGCCATGGGAGGAGCTCTCAAGGGTGGCTAGGGCAAGGGGTGGCTGCTAATGAAGCTCTCTCCAGTTTTCCCCATGCTAATGGCTCCTATTTATACCCACAAGGCGAAAACCCTAAGTTTGGACGGCAAGATTGAATTTCCCATGGTGCAGCCAGACCCAGTCTAATGACCGTCGGACCCAGTCCGATGAAGTGTTTCACCTTGGGAATGACCTGGTCGGACCCAGTCCGACGGTGGTCGGACCCAGTCCGACAGAAGGGTTGCATTTGAGGACTTAGTCGCTAGGAACCTACGGCCTGGTCGGACCCGGTCCGACAGTAGGTTGCGTTTTGAGTGACTTAGCCACTGACACGCTCATCCATCGGACCCAGTCCGACGGGGCTAATTTTTGCAGCCCATAACGCTTTGGCTATCCCTTTCTCCCTTCATGTCTCGCCTAGGGTTGTGTGCCATGTTTGTCGACTTGTGAACTCGGCGGGAATATTTGGATACTTAGGCGGAAAGTTTCGCGCCCATAGGAAATATCTGGCTTTGAGACTGGGCGGCTACGAAACCCCGAACAGCTGGCTACCCCCTGGAGTCCCTTGGACCTATCCAGAACTCTCTCAAAGACGAACGGGGATAAGAGACCGAAAATGTGCTCTGTGGGACCCTATAGCCAGAGATACGACGATCAGCAGGCATGTTTGCCCTAGGTTACACACACGCAAGAAATCAAAAGAACTAGGAAACAAATGTCCTTAATCTTGGCGTGATCCAGCTGCACGGCCCAGTTGCCATCAATTACCAAAATCATTCAGCCCATAGGAGGCTTGATCTTACAGATAGCCTAAAGCCTATGTCGTTCCCAAAGATCACCTCGTAGAAGGAGATCCAGGTCAACTGAATTATGACCCTAGTCAAGAGGGGTATCACCGGGGTTCACATTTCTCGTGACTACCTCATCAACTGCATCTGCCTCCTTCGGCAAAAGGAACACCCATTATGGGAGATCACCGGATGGAAAGACATCACCCGGGAGGACAACGAAGGTAAGTTACTTAGCCACAACTCCCATTCAGTTTTCTTTTTCAATCCTTGTCATCAATTCTCCTTTTATCCTTTGCAACCCCGGCTCTCGAATAGGTTAAGGACTAGTTGGACGGGCTATTTGAGAGTCCCCAGGACAAGAAAGATAAAAAGGTTGCAATAGGTTCGGGCTCTAACATTCTCCAAAACATCCTAGAGCGAAGTCGAAGAGGTAAGCCAACAATCCTTCACTCTCTTTTTTCGATTCAATTCTTCCTGATCCCCTTTCTCATACTGCCTGGTGTACAAGAAGAAGTCGCTTTAGACGCCTAGGCGCAGCAAGCCGTCCCTAATGGAAAGGGGGCGATCAAGAAGACCTCGTGCAAGGCATGTTCCACCACAACTGTAGGATCGGTGATGTCTCCTAGAGGGGGTGAATAGGCGTTATAGCACATCAGTCTTCTTTTGATTTGTGGAAGTTGTTTTGTTCGGACAGTCCGAATTGAAATATCGAACAGTCCGGTTTTCCGGAGTCTCCGGTTCGGAACTCAGATACTCCAAACAACTTATAGAGCTGAGACTGAATCCAGTGCTAGATCTTTGAATCTCTTTCTTCACCTGCACTCAAACTGAATCCACACACCAACAACAATTAATAGCACTCGAAGGTGCTAGCCCACAAAAAGATTAAACTCAAAACACAAGTAGATCTAGCAAGAGAGCAAAGAACCAAAGAACGAAAATGAAGATGTGAAGATTTGTTCCTGTAGTTTGGATCCTTGAGGGGATCCTACATCTCCGTTGAGGTGGGTTCGGTCACACTTGAGCCCAGTCTCTTCCAACCCTTCCCTCACCAAGGTTGCACCAAGATCACTTGGTTTCACTCAATGATTTCTTCCCTTGCGGAGGTGAAATTGAACCTTCACAAACGATCCTCGGCACACCACACAAAGCCCTTGGTGCCTCGAGGTGACGCCTAGCCGTCTAAGAGTCCTCAACCTCCAATAGTAGCAAATTTAACGAAGAATGAACTTGAGGATGATTCGAGTTCTCAATCGTATGAAGAAAAGCTTGCTAGGTCACTCGATCCCTCTCTTCTCAATCCTACCCAAAGCATGGATCAAGGGAAGTTGGGTGGGGAGAAGAGTTAATGCTGTTGAGGTTGCTAGGGCTTGTATTGAATGAGAATGAAGAGTTATTGCCCTGGTTGGTGGTGAGGGGAAATATATATGTGGGGGCTTAAACTAGCCAAAGTCCGAACATTTTGGTGTGGTTTGAATCCAACAGGCAGAGTCCCTTAAATCCTGATTTTCTGGACACTCCGGACATACTCAGTATCGGACACTCCTGTCCGATCTTCAGGTACCTAGGTGAGTTTCATGGAGATGGATAGAGAACCTCAAATCTGGAAATTTAAAACACTCAGGATTTGCTCGACATCGGACACTCCTGTCCGAACTCCAGACACTCTGAGACAAAATAGCGCAGAGAGACAGAAGCCCAAAAGCTGATATTGCAGATACTCCGGGCTAGGACAGCGCCCGACATTCCAGACAGAATGTCAGATACTCCGATCCCTACAATACTGAACTTTGATAATCAGAGGATGGGATGGTTTGCGTATATCTCACTAGGGCTAAACTTCATCCTTGAGAGAACTTGAGACATCCAAAACTCATTCTACATCTCATCCTTCTTAATAGTACGGCTTATCCTTACGACTAAAATAAAACTTATAAAATTACAATCTTAAGAAGCCAAACTATTCTTTATCTTCCAAAGGAGTATACCAAGTATATCCACTTCCTTTGTTAATTACACTTGTTCATCACTCACTGAAAATATTAGATCAAAATCATGATGTAAATAATCACCAAAATCAATTAGCGCCTAGATGCAATTACAATCATCATCACCATTGTTTCCCCACCAAATGGTCCAACAGACAAATAGCCGTTAAAACCGCCGCCCACCGTGGAGGAGGAGGAGAAAGAAGAAGGCGTGTGGTGGAGAAGTTGAAGAGGAGATCGAAGCAGGAGTGGAGATGGGGTCGGACGACACTGGCTACCTTGAGCCTACCGACATAACGGATGTAAGAGAACTCCGTAAATGGGTAAGAAACTATGCCGCTACATACCTAGGACACTAGTCCTCCACATTGTAGATCTTGAACACTGCCCAGTCAACAACTCAAGCTGATGCAATAGCAATTTCTCAATGAAAGGAGTAGCTCTGACCTAAGGAAGAGCTGGAAGAGTTGGTCCCTAGGTTAGGCCAAAGCCCACCCACCATACTAGGAACTTCTGCCTAATCGGCGGACTCTGTGTACAAGTGTAAGAAGGCTAGGGAAAGCATCCCGATGCCAGGTCCAAAAAGGCAAAAGCAGCTCGGGTGGAAGCCTACACCAACCTCGCCGCTCTGGAATGCTCCTACGAAAGAGAAGGAGGTCGAGCCGAGCAAGGCCAGTGGTAATTCCCTCACCCATGTCCCGGTCAAGCTCCTAAAGCATCGAGGACACGACAATGGCCATCGTCACCACAAGCAAGCTCCCTAAAGCAGAGGGGACACAACAATGGCCGTCGTCACCACAAGCAAGAAGAAGACTCCAGCCAGCGGGCGATGACAGAATGCATGGCGTAAGAATCCACACCCTCCCTACTAACGAAATGACAGGTACGAAACTCCTCACCTCCTTTAGTTTAATTTTTCCATTTAGAGGGTAATGAGAAATGTCCCCCAGGTTCCAGGTTTTGCTGAGCGGGCAAACCCATTACTTTTTGAGGTACTGAACCAGGTAATGGGCAATCTCTTGGATGAATGTACAGAACGGGTCCTAGCGATGCCATGCTCGCCGTGAGAATATGTCACTTGGGAAGAGGATTCCCCACGAAAAGAAGAGAATTTCCTTGCTCCCAAGGCATTGGAAGTAGGCGTGCGAAGCAGCCAACTGGCTGCAGTGATGACGAAAGAGCTTTCTGTGTTCCCAGCCGGGCATGCCTAAGAGGAGACCGCGGATACCCGCACACCGACGGAGGCATTGCGGGTGGTCTCCATTGGGAGATGCAGGTGACCCGGGGAGAACCTTTCGACACAGGCCATGCATGGAAGCTTCTCGAGAGGAGGAGGAAGTGGACCGACTATATGGTGCCTTGAGGACAGACTCCCTCGGATCCAGGAGAACTTATTCTCTCGAGCCCAAGAGGTAAATCCCTACAAAGACACTTATATAAGGTGTAATATTAGTTTTGACGAACTTCACTTACATACGGACTAACCTACAGCTTGCTGAGTACGCCCTTTACGAGTTAGAAGGCAATCTAGCCCGTGATTACGAGCTCGAGAAAGAAGAGACCAAGATTGCTCGGTACCACTTGGAAGTGCGTAAGAATGTCACAAGATCTGCTAAAATCTGTGCGTCCAGTTTAGGAGGGAAACTGATGCGGCGAATACTGAGAACTTCAATTGGAAGTTGAAGGTCAAGGAGCTACAAAATCGGACAGAGGAAGCTTATAAGATTCAAGGTGAAGGTCAAGGAGCTACAAAATCGGACAGAGGAAGCTTATAAGATTCGTGAGCTGCTTGGGAAATAGAAAGCCAACACAAAGGTATTGGAGGCAAGGTCGCTTCCCTTGAGTAGGCTCAAGGGGGAAGCAAGGAGCAAGCTGACTAGGTTGGAAAACTCACAAATCGGCTCAAGAGAGCGAGGATGCCAATAAGCTACGTGAGGTTGTCAAAGCTTCTTGGAAACACAGATAGAGGTCCTTAGGCTTAAAATAGAGATCGATTCGCTGCAGGAGAAGCTTGCAGCTTATGATGATCATTAGGGTTCATAGAGCAGAACTCCTTGTATGCCTACTATTTATCACTAAAGATAAAAGTTTTTTGAATGAAAGTTTCCCATTTACAAAACTCATTAAGTGGAATATTAATCACTTAGAAATCTCTACGTACCTTTACGAAGCAAGAATTGCACAAGAGTAAAAGACGCTAGGTTTTTGGAAAAAACACGTAGAGACAATAGTATCTCCCTATTAACCCCAGTGTACATGTTTGGGCACCTTGGTTGCGAGTCCGGGCAAGTATACAAGACAAAAAGACGCGCAATGCTTCAATGCTGAGTGTCATTCTCCCCTTCAGTGCGCTTAAGGTAAAACGCAACTCAGGACCAGGGCAAGAGAAGTGCGCCTACGATGAGGATCAGCTTACGGCTGCAAAAATTCTCAAGGGGTGAGAGTTGACTTTAAGTGTGCCACCCGTCCTTTGCCTACTCGGGTAAGATAGTCAGTGTCTCTCTTTCTAATACCCTGGACGATTTGACCATTGGCATGTTCAGCTGCCCCATTGCTCTGTAGATGTGCCATTAAAGCAAAGCAAATTTTAGTGTCAATTTCTTCGCAAAACTCTTGAAACAGCTCACTGGTGAACTGTGTGCCACTGTCCTGATTAGATAGTTGGGTACATTGAATCGGGTAACCATGTTGTTGTGGAAAAAAGCATTGTGCTTCTTGTGTTGTAATGGTTGACACAGGTTCGGCCTTGATTCACTTGGTGAAAGTATCGATGGTGACAATTATGTGCTTACAACCCTTTTGCCCATGGGGAAAGGGTCCATGTATGTCCATTCCCCAGGTTGAGAACGCCAAGAGAGAGGAATTGTTTGGAGATCCTAGAAATGCTAATGTGAATTTTGGGCATGGAACTAGCAAGATTTGCACCTAGTTACCATTTTTTGGGAATCGTTGAGTGTTGTGGGCCAATATTAGCCATTTTGAATGCCTTGCTAACAAGAGTCCTAAAAAAAGAATGTGCTCCACAGATGTCACTGTGAATGCTTTCTACAAGGAACAAACCCTCCTCTCTTGTGATGCACTTGGAGGGGACTCCTAGCGCACCTTTGCGGTACAGGGTGCCCTCGACTAGCCTGTAAGGGGTAGCTCTTCAAATTAGCCTGGAATGCTCGGCTTCGTTCATGGGCAAGGTCCCTTGTGCCAAAAACTCGATGAATGGCGTCATCAACCTGGCACTTTGCTCTAGGACAAAGACGGTACCACTGGCCTGTAGTGCCCCATCCAGAGACATTATAGATGGCTTATACAAATATTCAACAAGCGCCCTTAACGGAGCGGATAATTATGAGGAACGAACCTTGGACAATTGGTCTGTCAAGGTATTGTCCTTCCTTCCGTGTAAAGAACTTTGGAGTTCGTGAAGTTTTTCTCCATCTTCCTCACTTCAGCTAGATGTCTCGCCCTTAAAGCATCAAAACACTGATACACCTTATTTACATACTGCATGACCAACTGTGAATCCAATTTCATGGCTAGCCACTATACTCCAAGCGAATTGCATGCTCGGATTCCAACCAAGAGGGTCTCATACTCCGTGGCATTGTTAGATGCTGGGAAGTACAGAGATATTGCATACTAGAGTTGCTGGCCTATGGAGGAAACAAGAACAACTCCAGCCCCTCGAGTGTTCGTAGGCGCAAGAGCCATCAAAATATAAAGTCCATTTGTCATTAGGGATAGACTGTTGCATCGGGCATGAGCTGCCCGGGTTAGTCTACTCAACCAAAAAATTGGTCAGCATTTGTGACTTGATAGCTTTTTGGGCACTTAGCAACCCATCCAGTGGCTTCTTGATTTATCAAGATATCACCTAACAGGAAGGTGGTGGAACTATGATTTTGTGCGCCTAGAAATAGTTCTTTAGTTTTCTGAAGGATATGAACAAAACATAAAATTAGCATCTGGACCATCGGGTAATGCTCCTTGGGTCCATGCATAAGTTCGCTCATGTAGTAGATGGGTGTTTGGATGCCATTACGCTCCACGGTCAAAACGACACTTACCACCTGGGGGATGCTAGATAGAGCAACAAGTCCTCATCAGGCTAGGATGTCATTAAGACTGGTTGGTTAGATAGGTTTTGCTTTAGGTTCTGAAGAGACTTGTCGGCCTCTTCTGTCCATTCAAAACCGTCGTGTTTGCGAAGCGCTGTAAGTAATGTAGCCTGTGTTCACCTAGTGGGGAATAAACGACTTCTGCCATGCGTCCGGTCAAGCCCTGCAATTGCTTAAAGCTTGTTTGTGGCTGAATTTTTTCTATGGCTTTTATTATTTCTGGATTGGCACCGATTCCTAAGGATCCAATCATGTACTCGAGCAACATCCTAGAGTGTACACCACAGGTGCACTTCTCTTGGTATAACTTTATTCAATGCTTGCTTACATTATCAAAATTTTCTTCGAGGTTGAGTACAGGATCGAAATCTTGTTAACTTTTGACTACTATGTTCTCGATGTAAACCTCTAGGTTGTATCCTAGAGTGTAGCTCTAACATTCCTCGGACCTGAAAGGAGTAGGATGCCCAAGAGGGGGGAGCGAATTGGGCTTCTCAAGTTTTACAAATTCTAAGTAAGTTTTACACTTGTGTCCAAATCCCATTTTACTAAAGTGGGAGCTAAAGGTTAAGACTTTGAACACAAGTAAATCTAAATGATATCAATCCTAGGAGAGAGCAAGCGTAATAGACAATAAAATCTAAAAACACAAATTCGCAAATCAATTAAGCAATGAATACAAGCATAGAGATTAAATGCATACAAAACGTGACATGGAGTAAATGGGTGTTGGCGGTCGATAACCCTAAATTCTTCTGCCAAGTATTCAATAAAAATGGGGAATATACTAAGTTCTATGCAACAATTAATTTTAACTAATAAAATTTCACAATTTTTCATGATTATTTAAGAGCATGTATTAACAAAGAGAAAATGGAGCAAAAAAACATGCTGGTGTGGGACCAGCCAGCCCAACCATGTTAGCTGTGAGGTACCTCCTTTCACTTGTATTCAAATCAGTGCTTGTGGAGCTATGTGAAGCGTTGGATGAACGTCGGTTGAGATCAAGGGCAAGATGGAAGTATCACATGGATTGGATGGCCCACATCCATGATGAAGAATCGGTTTGATCAAACAATTGTCAAACAACCAATATAGGTAAGACATCCAAGCCATACAAGGAGTAAAGTCGGTGCATCGAAGGGCCGGGGGGCAACCCCGAGGCCATCTGACCCCATGCTGGTCGGCCGACCTAGCCCCATCATGCAACCAACTCGGGACAACATGCAACCCCTCTAGGAGCGAATTTGAGTCATGGAATGCATCGTCGGTGGATCCAAGGGGCCGGCCAATCTCCTCTAGGCTAGCCGACCTAGGCCCGCCGTCCACCGACTTCACTCCTAGCCTAAAATTACCCCTAAGCCTCCAATTCACTATAAATTGGGGGTACTTCGGCCAGATGAGATGCAACACCAAAAAGGTGCTCATTTTCCACTCACATTCTATTTTAGAGTTAAGTTAGTGTAGTTGGGAGTTAGAGTTGAGGGAGTTTTGGTACAGCTCTTGTATCCTTTCGTCTTTGTAAGACTTGTGCAATATCAATATATTCTTTCTTTATTTTTGTAATAAATTATTTACTCTGAGTTCAACATTTACATTTTTGCATTTACTTTAATTATTATATTCTTGTTGCGGACTTGCATTAGTGTAAAAGTAGACTTGTCGATCTCCCGTAATCCATGTTGAGCCAACTCCCACGAGATTCCATTCCACGTGAACGGTCCGTGGTAGGGTGGCACCTATCTCAAGATCAAAACCTTTCTCAACAACTTTTACTCCACTCGAAACCTTTTCAAAATCCTAGTTTTAGAAAAGAAGACCTACCATATGAATAGTCCCTTGGCATGCTCGTGACCGCGAGCACAGCTATCATGATAGTTTCAACTCTAAAGAGTGGGTACGCTTTACCCTCGAGAGGCGACGCACACAAAAGTGTTTTTTCACAAAGCCATTAGACTCCAACACTAACAGCGACCACCGGAGAGTCTCCGCTACGGTTTAAAAGGCTAACAACTAGGTCCATCCCATAGTGGGACTCAAGGTTCATGGCTCAGTTCGTAAGTTCATAAGATGAGCAGTTCTTAAACTAAAAGAGAGACGGTAATTTAGCCACGCTTTCTCAAAACGCTGCCTTCTTGCACCAATCCGGCAAAAGTCTCACCCTAGTATGAGGGTTTTAGGGGAAAGAGGAAAACATTTCCTACCAAGCATCACCCTCGATGCTCTATCATCATACCCATATTTTCTTAAACACTATCTCAATCACAAATCACTTTACACAATAATGGTTTAACGATTACTCGAATTAAATCATTTTAAGCATTTTTAACAACCTAACAAGGTATTATTGTGACAAGTATTATTTATAATCCTTAACGGTTCCACATTAATTTTTTTTAAACATGCATTTTTTGGAAAATTATTAATGTGATAAATTTAGTTTTAAAATTTTGGATGTTACAGGCCGGCTCCCGCTTGAGCCTTTTACCTCAAATTCACTAGTGGTTGCTAGTTCCTCCCCCTTCGGAGATGCAAGCACCAACACCACTCACAATTCGCTCGGGCCTTTTCACAAGCTTCCTTAAGAAGATCACCAGAGCATGAAGCCTCCATATCATCTAGATGCCAGCAAGCACCAAGAGTAGCAATTACGAACCGGCTTGACCATATCAATTTAAATCCCAAGAGTGATGCACACAAGACACACTTGGCCCCTCACTCTTCTCTCTCTCTCTCTCTCTCTCTCTCTCTTTGAATTCACCACACCTCACAAAAAGATGGGGTTTTCCTTTATCAAACCCTAGGTTTCCCTTCCCATGGATACCCTAACGCATAGGAGAAATCCCAAGTGAAAAACTCTCATAAGCTTCCCTAAATCCCTCACCCAAAACCACCAGATATGGAGCTTAAATAGGGACAAACTAAAAAACTAGCCATTAGACCCCAGGCCGTGTGTCTATACAACAGTTTGGGCTGAGCCAAACGAACTACAAGATACATAGCAATACACCCCTACTCACTGTTCGTGCTAAACCACACGTCGGACAGTTTGCTAGACATCTGGCACGCACCAGACCGTTCGCCATGCTAGACCAGCCTACCCAGCCTGCTCGGATATTTGCATATCTCCGTTCTCCAAACTCGGAATTGGGTTATCTTGGACTCTATAATATGCTAAGGATGAGGGCATTCCAGCAAACAAGATCTCACAACCTAAAATCTAATGGATAAGTGTAGAAAACTCAAGGATTCCAAAGGAGACCCGTTTTCATTACCCGACACCTTTGACACCTCTTTCTATATCTCGCTATCTCACTTCCAACAACCTAAGACACCTCACTAGACTCAAGTAGGGACAAAGAGAATCGATGTAAATCACTCCAGAGCTTTGAAAACGCTCTTGATAGTACGGTGATTATCCTATTAATCCTGTCCTTTCTCCAACACCTAGACCGGTAAAATACTATCCTTAGGCCTACACTAGTCATACCTTACCCTTGCGCATCCTTTTCTTGACGACATTCCACATATGGTGACACCTCCATCTTGTCAACCTTGACTATCACCAATCCTTGATGATCGCTCCATCTTGTCAATCTTGACTTGACCATCCACCCGATGGTCCTCCCGTCCTATCGACTCTGAATTGGACATCAACCTACTTTCCATCATGTTTACCTTGACTTGATTTTCATTCCTTATTACCACTTAGTCGTGATTCACCTTCACGGGACGTAATTCTATTCACATCACTCATGAAAGACATCAGTCCCCAAAGCTCAATGATAATGCATAACTAAATATGGGATACACCAAAATGCATAAATATGTTCATCATAACTATGGGGTTCATTATGCACTTGCATGAGAACGTAGCATCCAATAAATATGAGATGGACACCGAGTTGCATACCTCAACTTGCATTCCATCCTATTTTGCATATATGGGACTAAAGAAGATAAATACTCAAGTGTTAGTCTCAGTGAGATGATTAACAAAGACATACCTTGTTAGGATGGATGGCTTGTCCATTTGACCTAAATGATTCCTCTAGTAGAATGAGACTAAAATAGACTTGGCAATAAATTTGTTAGTCTCATAAAGGTTGAAACACACATTAGAGGTTTGTCATTAGTGAAGCACTAAATCAAACATTAATAGCAAAGTCATTTACATTTTTATCATTTATAGATAATTGTCACTAAATGTGTTTTCATTAATCACCAAAATCACTAAGGTCACTTGAACTTACAAAATAGAAGGACATGGTCATATAGCAGAAAGTGCCAAAAGGCGTGATGAAGACAGTTTTTTCTTCATCATCGAGGGAGATGCTTATTTGCTTATAAACTGAGTAAGCATATAAGAAACTCATAAGCTTGGACTTCGCAGTCGCATCGATAAGCTGGTCTATGCACGCAGAAGGAAATTGTCCTTAGGACAAGCAATATTTAGGCCCATGTGGTCGGCACACATGTGCCACTTATTGCCCTTCTTCTTGACAACAACGTTGGGTTGGCTAGCTAGTCGGTGTCTTCCACCAGACGAATGAAGCCAGCTTCTAGGAGTTTTTGAACCTGCTTCTGGATAATGCCAAGCTTGAAGTTAGAAAACTTGCAAAGTTTTTGTCGAACGGGCTATTTGCTAGGCTGAATAGCTATCCTATACTCAAATTGACCCTCTTGGTATGCCAGGCAAGTCATAAGGATCCAAAGAAAACATGTCTGCTCTTGCTCGGAGGAAGGTGACAAGGTCGACTTCTTACTTGGGGTCCAAAGAGGTCCCGTTTTGGTTGGGTCATCCTCAAAGAGGGGAACTTCCTTAGTCCCCCCACCCTTGAGTTGAGGGGCACCTTTGAACCGGGAAGCTTTCTTCAGTTCTTGTGGTGGACCAGGCAGAGGCAACTGCTCAATCATTCAAGGTGATTGCTTGTCAAAGTCTAAAGCTTCCTTGTAATTTCCATTGATCATGATAACCCCCTTCAAGCAAGGGATCTTGATGTAGCGGTAGGCATGATACGTTGCAGCCATGAACTAGGCAAGTGCAGGTCGTTGCAGAATTGTATTGAACGCGGACGAAATGTCAACCACCTCAAAGGTGATCAACTCCATCCTAAAATTTGTTGGATCCCCAAACATAACGTGTAGCACTATCTGACTCAAGGACTGCCAGAGAAAGGTATAAGTCTTTGGACCTTGGGATTTGCATCTTATCTAGAGCTATCCACTATCAATCATTAGCTGACTGACGGTCAAGTTACTGATGGTGGGGGAAATAAAAAAAAGGGAGCTTTTGTGGCCTCATCATTCCAAGGGGACAGTCTACCTTGGAGAAAATTATGGGAGTCTCGATCCATTTGAGCTCTGCAGATTGAGGTTTCCTTGCTCTATGTGATAGAAGTTGCGGGTCCTTGAGCTCACGATGAGTGGCATAAAGATCCCCCAAATATCACACTAACAGGATGTTTTATTTCAGGGTATTCCTCAAAAGCATCATCACCATAGGCACCTTTCCTGCCCTTGTTGTCTCCCTTTTGGGGCAGGGTCGGCATCGGACCTTTCCCGTTGTAAAAATCATCCATGCGACTAAAGGTTTGGCAGCTATAGAGTTCGTGCCTGACCGCATGGTGGAACAAGCAGTACTTCCCTGCCTTGTCATCATTACCATGATCATTGTCGGTATTGCGGAGTGCGCGCCTTTCCCTTGCCTAAGTGACTGCACTTCTTTTGTTCTAGTCTCGAGGGAGACTTGCGGCCTAAGGCGGCCCTGATCTTAGTAGCAGAGCCATATTTCTTATTCTTGTTTTTGTCTTTGGAAGACGCAAAGGGCTTCTCCTTTTCCTTAGGATCCACCTTGGATGAGGGGGAACTTGACCCTTGTCTAGCACGTGCTTCCTCTGCTTGGATTCCTCCGTGTTAGCAAAGAGGTGAGCCGCTCGATGCAACTCGTTAGCGTTGATGGTGTGGGGGTGGATCACTCTTGCACCATCACATATCAGTTTCTCCACGGGGTGGCCCGATCAATTAATGATGTAGGATTGAACAAGGATAAGTATCTAAAAGTAGCCGGTTTAAAAGTTTTATACCTACTAAGGTTGGATGCAACCTGTACGATGGAGAAGATGATATGAAGCTACAAAAAAACTCCGACACACTGTTCGAACAATCATAGAACCATGATCTGGGACTAATCCATACAAAAAGGCTGAAATCATATAGCACAAACTAGGGGGACCCGTAAAAGATCCTTCTCATGAATACAGGAGAACTCACAAGAGCAAACGTTAAGGAACACTCAAGCAGTCTTGCTGCGATAGCATACAATTAGAATGGTTTGATTTAAAGTCCCTAAACATAGAAGCACATGGGGTATTTATACTAGGAACAACCCTCTTAGTTTAGGTGTGAAAGAAAATCACTAGTTGAGGTGTTTTCCGTGGAAATCCAGATTAACCTCGTTGGGTATTTATCAAGTCTTTTAATTCGCATGCAACTTTTGACTGATTGTCAGCTTCCAGTAAAATGACCATAACTCTCTCCACGGAAGTTAGAAAGAGGCACAACTTGAAATGTTGGAATATAAGCTTCAAGGTCTTTCCATCCATATAGCATATGGCCCTATATTCTGTTGTGACAGGTAACAATATCAATAACAAGTTGACGGTCAATGCATGACACGAACTTCTTCATGCTTGTGACCCTTTTCCATCTTCTATTCCAATGCACCTAAGTTCAACAACAAAAGAGGAGCTTGGAAGAACAATCAAGTTGTTAAAATCTGTAATAACACTTAAGTTAGCATTCGCTTGGTCATAAACTTGTTTAGCGCGAGCTCGAGTGATCGGTCCTTGAAACTTGGTCGAAGATTGATGTATACAACCATATTGATCATTGGTGCGACCAACTTGATCGTTGGAGCGATCATTTTGGTTGATCACACTTGAGTTTGTGCCATTTTGGTCATTGAGGCATGTGATGTCCACATCATCTGACGTTAGTGTAGATTTATAGGTCCTTAGTGAACCTTTCATCACTCACGCCCTTCATGAACACGCAGTAAACCACGATGTCCGATATGTTGGAAATTGTATTCCTAATTTGGATGAAACGCTGGACGAAAGATCGAAAGGTCACCCCATCTCTAAGTCTTTTGGCCTACTCGGCTGAGCATTGCACCCCTAGAAGTTACTCCTCGGGGAGTCGCGGAGCTCTTCCCAGTCGTGGATCGAACCCTCCTGTTGATTGAACAAGGTATGGACGACCCTTCGTGAAAGTGGTAAGGTAGGTGTCCATGATTTCCTCGACCCCATCAGCCACCAAGATTGTGATGGCGTAAACGAAAAGAAACTCATCGAGGTTCTACGTCCCGTTGAATCTCTCAATGTGCCCGGGCTTAAACCTGTTCGGCCAAACGACATTGCGCATGCCACTAGAGAAGGTCGAGCATCTTGTTGGCTTGGCCGAACAAACGGTTAACATCTTCGGGCAAGTTTATGCTATAAACCCATTGCCTGGAGCGAGCAGTGTTAGCAGGCACGTTGTAGCACAGACCAAGCCGATCGAAAACTTGGTCACGGTTCCACACCTGGAGAGCCCACCATGCTCTTAGCAGTTCAAATCCATCTGACATTCGCAAGGGAGCTCGTGGTACCGCACTCTGTCCGAGTAATCCTGATGTTCATGGTGATGAGAGGCATAGGCAGAAGCCGCACCATGTGGTCTGTTGTTGGGGTCCAAGTACATGGATAGGTTGCGGTGTAAGTGAGCTCGACCAACGTCCACAGCCACACGACCTAAGTTTTCAACTATAGTGGCTCCCATGGAGGGTAAATATCCGGTGGACAGCATGTCATGAAATTGCCAGACAACAGTTGTCAAGGCCTTTATGTGCTTAAAGCTCTCCAAAAGTAGGTTCGTCGAGCCAGTTGACTTAGCACGAGCCATAGATGGAGTGCAGTAAGTCTTTCACAAAATAGAGCGTGCGAAAAGCAGGCTCGTGGTGAGTAGACCTGTCCTTACAGACCCTATCGCACATCATGGCCAAGGTTTCGTCTATCGTGACCCGGAGTCCACGGCGAGCTCCTTCTTCCTTGGAGAGACGCATAACCTCTGCCCCATTCAATCATCGGACATCCTCTTCCATTGTGACGCATTGGTCCTTATCAACCTTGCTCGGTTTTCTTGATTCCGACAGTGTTGTTCGTCGTCCCACCCGGTCGCAACCAACTACACCCCGTGGCTCTCTCTATTAGCCATGAAGACGTCACGGGGCCCCTCGGGCATCGATGGATTCATGACCGTGTCACCGACGGTATAATCCTCCTCATCGGAATCTATTATCTTATATGGTATGTCCAAACCATCCTAAAGTTCATCGCTGGCTTCCTCGGTGGATAGGGGTACTTCATCCATTGGATGTCCTTGGAATTGTGCAAGGAGGGGCTCGGGAACATACTCGAGTCCATGCTTTTCGGGCAATGCTAAGAGGACGGCATGTCATCCGGACCAATATTCATATGGCCCTCTAGATCCTTGATCTAGGGAACCTCGGAGTCGGTGTAGTATACTACACCGTACTCGTCCTTGTCATCGAAGATGCTGGTGTCATAAGTATCGTTGGAGTTGATTGACATCTTAGAGGAAGATAGCAACGAGAGAATCTCTAGCACCATGGTAGGCGCCAGCTGTCGACCATTGGGAACAAGCTTCCCGATCGAGCTTACTTATAATTGCGGACCAGAGAGCCCCCTTTCTGTCATGATCCGGACTTTCAAGATGTCAAAGAGATGTTGGTGTAAATCATAGAAAAGAGACACTAGAGAGCCTCCTGGGAAAGGGATAATAGCTATACGTCCAGTCCTTTACTATAATCAAGCGATCATAGTACAAGGTTTGAGTTTGGAAAACAATAAGGAGGATCCTTCCCTAGATGATGATTGAGGTGTAATTCTAAAGCTGATGGTTGTGTTTGTGGCATATAGGCCCCTCAATTTTTACTAAGGTATTTTATCAAGGGGTTTTGGTGATTATGACTTGTGAATATCTAAATGGACTCACTTTAGAGCTTCTAGGCTCAATTTTGTGAGTGTTAACCTTGGTGGTGCGGCATCAATCTTAAGGTACAAGAGAAAGGGTAATTTGCTCGTTTTAGGCATGGGAGATGTACAAGCCTATAGCTAGGGTCTTTCCTCTTTTATTCTTCATCGTACTATTAAGGGTAGTTTCAAATTATTACTTCTTTGGGCAATGTTTCTCTCAATATTATGAAACGAAAAAAGTATATATTACACCCTGAACTATGCCCCTTCGTCTACATGCCCCCTGAACTACGAAACTAGGTATCCTACCCCGCAAAACTGAGAAAAAGGTGCGAATAACCCCCCGGAGCGGTTTTAGACACGGTTTTACCCATGTGGAACTGACGTGCCAAACCAATCACAAATAAATAAAAATAAAAAGGTGGGGCCCATTGTGAGTCTCTCATCTCTCTCTTCCTCTCCCCTCTCTCGTCTCTCTCTTCCTCTCCCCTCTCTCCTCTCTTCGCGGCAGTGCTAGGCAGCAGGTCGCGCGAGGTGGCGGCGAAAAACCGGGTCGCGCGAGGCGGGGCTAGCGGTGTTCGACACCGACGAGGAGCGCGGCTCCTTCCTCGCCGCCCATGGGCTCCTCGTCGGCCGCCCGCGCTGTCCATTGCCTCGCCGCTCGCGGGCTCCTCGCCTGCCGCCGCCTCGCCGCCCACGCGCCCCGCGCTGTCCCCATGGGCCCGCGCCGTCCACCGCCTCTCCAACCATTGTCCGTGGACCCGCGCCATCTACCGCCTCTCCGACCGTTAGCCTTAGGTGGGGTGGCGGCGCGCGGCTGGGAGCGGGACGACGACGCACAACTAGGAGTCGGACGGGCAGTGAGGGGCGCGCGGTCGGGCGAGGCCGAGGTAAAGGAGACGGTGGCGTGGGGCGGGGCGGCGTAGGGAGGGGCAGAGGAGGACGAGGCGGCGGCGGGGAAGCCAAGGAGCGGGGAGGATGCGGCGGTGGGGAAGTGAAGTGAGAGAGAAGGGAAAGCCAGACCTTGGAGAGAGATGAGATGAAGAGATAAGAGAGGATGACAATTGGGATCCTTGTATTTTAATTTCATTTACATTTATTTTTTCTGATTAAATTGCCACCTCACCCGCCACGTGGGCAAAACCACCCTCAAAACCATTCTAGGGTGTGATTTGCACCTTTTTCCTGGTTTCAGGGAGCGGAATACCTAGTTTGATAGTTCAAGGTGGTATTTAAACGAAGGCTCATAGTTCAGGGTGTAATATAGACTTTTTCGTTATGAAAATAGCTTGAAGCAAAACAAAACCCCTAGAACTTAGTATTTCTCGTAAAATATTCTCCCAGAGGATTTTGATGTTCAAATCGGACAAGCTTCTTGTCTTCTCCCCTGTGTCCGGTGTTCCACTAGAGAAAACAAAGTTCATGTCGGACAAGCCTCGCTTTAGTGCCATTCTTTCTGGCACATCTCCACCTCACGCCGAACAGTCTGACGTGAATATATATCCGTTCCAAATAGCTTCTTGTGCAACTGTCCATTGTGTTTGTAGTTCACATCGGACAGTTTGTCACGAACTCAGTTTCGTCATTGCAGCACGCAGTCAAAACTCCGTTCACGCCGGACAATCCATCGTGTGAAAGAATTTCACTGAAGGTTTGTCTGTCACAAACTATTTTTTCTTTGTTGCATTTTATTACCGTTGAAACCAGTCTGTTGCTAAAGCAAAAATGGCAATGATTTATTAAAGTTATTTCGTTTTCTAATCAATGGCTAGGAAGCATTTCAAATGGCTATAATTTGCCCCTTAGCTATAAAAGGGTGCAGAAACTCACCTCCTAAGCATGTATTGGCACCTGAACTTCATTCATATACACTCAAGGAAAGTTTGAGACTTGTTCTTCATTCTAGTCCACATATTCACAAAATGACTATATACCTACTGCTCCAAAGTTATTCAAATCTGTTTGGGAAAGACTTATCCAAGTTAGTAATGGCTTGAATCTTGTTACTCTTGGATTCCCAAATCCTAGATGACTGGCGGTATGATCTTGAGAAGGTTGTCATGGCGTGTGTGGGAGGCCTCAAGATTTTGTTGTGAAGGCTTGGAACTTACCTATCAGGGTGGTAAAAAGCTACCAAGAGTGAAATGAAGCTGTGGGCTTGAGCGGGAGTCGGTCCTTGCTGAAGGGTTTGCCTCAACGGGGAGTAGGAGGACTCCGAATCTCGATCAAACAAATCGCCGTGTCCCTCTACTTTCAGCATTTACTTTCCGCACTTTCTTATTGTTTCTCCTTCCACTGGTCCTTGTTGATCTTTGTGCTTAGAATAGGTTGTGCTAGCTGGTTTGGGTGAAAATATGATCAAACTTCAAATTAGGTCAAATTTAAAAGTTGCTTATTCACCCCTCTCTATGACAGCTAGATCATTTCAGTGTTGATGGTGATTCTGGATGTGGATGCCGTAGCCCCATGCAGAATGAGGCTGTTTATACTAACCCTAGGGATACAAATCCGGAAAGACAAGTGCATACATGGTAAGAAATCCGCATTGCTCCGATTCCGTCTTGGAACCCTAGCGCGTTCTTCCATCACAGGTTAGGCCGTAGCACAAGGTTGCCTTAGTCGTTAAGCCTTATAGTGTCTTGATGAACACGACACCAGACAACGACTGTCCGATGTGTCGCTTGTCATCTGGATAACCATATGTTTTGAAGAAATGAGTAGAAGGATACCCAAGTAACATCAAGAAGTGTTTCACCGACTGGGAAAAGCAAATCTCATTCCCTAACAAGTAGGTATTAGCCCAACAAGCAATAGGCCACATAGGCTCACGTAGTCAATAGTAGAGTAGTACGTAGTCACCGACGTGCAACCATCTCTGGCCTTTGGCCCAGCTAGCTGGACGCTGCACAGCTATAGTCTTAGGCCCTGTTCGTTTCAGCTTCTAGCCAGCTTTTAGCCCCAGAAGCCAGAAGCTCAAACAAACAGCCAGCTTTTGGAACCCCCTTCAAAGAAGCCAAAAGCCACCAAAAGCCCAATTTGTACTGTGATATGAGCTTTTTCCAGAAGCTAGTTTTTTGTGGCTTCTCCCAGAAGCAGCTTTTAAAGAAGCTGCAACTCCAACAAGCTCAAACAAACAGGGCCTTACTCTCATACAATGCAGCATCCAGCGAGTACTCCCTCGACGTTCCGTTCGTAAAAAAAAAAGTGGCAGTTAACTTTTGGGCACACGTTTAACCGTTCGTTTTATTTAAAAATTTAATATAAATATAAGTAATACTTAAAATACATTTAACAATAACTAAATCACAAAAAAATTGATATTTATATAACTTTTTTAATAAGACGGGTCAGACATTTGTCCAAAAGTCAACATTGACTTTTTTCGCGAACGAAGGGAGAAGGGAGTAGCAATTAGGTGGAGAAAATCCTAGCAGCAATTTTTCCAATCCCCTGTTGGCCTATAATAGAGAGGCACGCCCATGGGCAACAGCCGATGCAGCCCCCAAACCCTCCAACTGAAATAGATTGTCGCAACTTGCAGGGTGTACTTTGATTGCTAGGCTCGTTAAAGCTCGCGAGCCAGCTCGACCTTCCCACGAGTCAGAGATGAGCTTTTTTTCTACAGGTCGTTGGGTTTGTTGAGCCGAGACTAATAATGAGCGAGTTGAGCCGAGCCAAGCTAGGTCCTACCTCGCTCTCGGCTCGATTTTTCACCCCTACTCTTGAATCTACGGCTTGCTACAATGCCCCCGATGGAATAGGGAGTTTAGATCCGAAGGTTGTCTCCGTTGTTCCTATGATTACTCGTGTTTGCAAGAACAATGAAATGTCTACATCTGCGTGATCGAGTAGACGAGGAACATAGTGTTCTCTTATTGGTGAATTTGCATAACGCAGGTTGGCATATTGAGACAGTGGTTGGTGTTAGCCTTTGTTAGGATTCATGGTTCCACCACACTATCCTTAATTTTACGTAGTGAAGATCCGACAACCCCTTGTCAAATCAAATTTGGATTTTTTACCTTTATTAAATGGTTTTTATCCGATCTGTAGTGCGTACCAAGACTTCAATATCAAATATGAATACGGAGGGTTTATTTCAAATACGTAGTTTCCAATATGTTTGTATTTAAATACAGATAATATGATTAAAATTTTTGCTGATATGGACAAAGAATACGGATTACCCAGTACTATTTTATACCCCTACAAATAGATAAATATACAGTTTGAATTTGTAAGCTCCATCATTATGTAGTCATTTATTGTGTTGATTTCAGATAATACTAATAGGCTGAACTTTATACTCCCTCCTTTCCAGTATGTAAGGCATAATTTGATTTTCGTGAATACCAAGGAGACCGTGTATAGCACTTTGTGATTACTGATTTGCCCCTAATTAATTGCCCCTAATTAATGAGATGATTTTTGATCAGCGCTCATGCATGGGAAAGAAATATCAGCGCAAGAAAATAATGCGATTCTAGAATTAATTAGTTTCCTACACAGCGAAGGGTATTTCTGGAACTTCTGAACGATCAATGCAGCTGCGCCTTATATATTGAAAAAAAAAGTGAAAACAAATTATGCCTTACATACTGGAAAGGAGGGAGTAAACGGCAACGAAGGATACGAATCCATAACGCAATGCCATGGTGTCCATGTTAGTAATCTGGTAAGTAAAAAAAGAAAAAACATTTTTATATTTTTAGAAAAAACTTTTATGCAAAAATGACTGTTGGTTTGAAGATTAAGTAAAAATAGACGTCGGTCATCCTCTGGATGGACGATCGCCCTCTGGACAGGCGATCGGCTTGTGCGAACGGGCGACGGGCATCAGCGATAAACTAACTCCCGCATGCATGAAGGGTACGCGTATCAATGTCCATTTTGTAATTTATTTTTTGCTATATCTTTTGATTACTATATCCGATTACCGAACCGATTTTAAAATAGGATTATGACATTTTTCCGAACAAAACCACTTGCCATATAAATTTCGTCGGGCGACCGTCTCCTCTCGCTTGTATAATGGGCGACGGCTCCATAGCAGTCGACACACACCAAGCTGACACACACCATCCGATCGCTCGTCCAAAGGGTGATTGCCCATTCAGAGGACGACCGTGCTCTATTTTTCCTTAATCTCCAAACCGCTGGTTATTTTTGTATAAAAGATTTTCAAAAAATATATAAAAAATATTTTCTTTTCTCCAAAAACATAGAAACATAGTGTGCCTTTATGTAAAATTCTCAAAGTTCAGGTACCTGGATGTAACTTATTCAAAAAAAACTATACCTGCAAGCGAGAAAGAGAAATGGCGGGTAGAACTAAGCGTGACGAAGGCGCGAAGCAGAGGGCCTGATCCCGCATCAGGGCCCACCTAGACACGTGTCGAATGGCGATCCTCTGGACCACTCCCTGTGGGCCCCACGGTGTGGAGAACGAGGCCACTGGCAGCAGCCAATGGGAGCCGGAGGCGTAGGCGAGGTGGCCAGAGGTCGACGGACAAGTGGACGTGGGCGGTGGGCCGCACCAACACCACCAGCTGGTACCACTGAGGAATGGAGCCCAAAATCTGCAGGTCCACGTGTCACAGTGGGAGCTAAAATGGTGTGGTTTAGGTGGGGCCAGCTTCCACTGACCTGTGCCCACGTTTAAACTCGGGACTACACAGAAATGCTTCCCCGGTAACGAAAACCAAACGGTTTTTGTCAACGGCTACTGACTTAGTGGGGAAAAATATTCTCTTGGTCAGTTTGTCAGTGGGCTACCTAGGGTTTTTACGCGTGGAATGCGCGGATGCCTACTTGCTCCAGGATAGGTGGGCCCGGACTCCACTTTACTGTGCCGCGTGGTCCCCTCGGCGGCAGGATAACCGACGGATGGCCACTGCGGGAAATATTGTCGTTTCACGGACTGGTGGGGTCCTATATAGGTGGGCCTCCTGTGTCGGCGATTCTTTTGATATGGGTGGGGTGAGGTTGTTTACTCCCTCCGTCCCGGAAAGAATGCCCTTTAAGATTGTTTTGAAGAAATTAAGAATAAGTGTGTGTAGGTGGGAATCTATAGTATTTATAGTGGTGGGAAGAGAATCTAGGGGTATTTAATAATGGTGGGAGGAGAATATAGGGATACTTTATAGTGGAGGGAGAGGAATGTAGGGTACTGTGCAGCTAGAAGAGCATTTTCTTGGGACAAATTTGAATCCTAGAAGAGCATTCTTTCAGGGACGGAGGGAGTAGTCGGTTTGTACAGTTGTGGTGGGAACGGAACGGCTGCACGCGCCTGGAAAAACCGTGAGAGCCTAGAAGAAGGGTCTGTTTGGTTTGTGGCCACAATCTGCCACGTCTAAGCTTAGCAGACTGCCACAGGTGTGACATGACTAAGCTGGCTAAAGTTAGTTTGTGTTTGGTTCGCTGCCACGCCTAAACGTAGACATGGCTAACAATTGTGTGGTAGCTGTTTGGATTCTAGCCACGGCTTAACTTAGGTAGGGCTAAGAAGTTTTGGCAAACGTTTGGATGGATGCCATAAAATTGTGCCTAAGCTCCAAATATTTCAAACTTCACTAATTGAAATGCAAACATTTTATAGCTAGCCCCAATCAATATATGAGAGGTTTGTATTAGTTGGCTAGCAATTAATATACCATTACACCATTATGCATAGAATCATATATGTAATGACTAGTAAACTAATTGAAATCTTTTCGATACAAGTTCCAGACATAGCACTTAACATGATTATAAGTCCAGTACATAACACTTAACATCATTAAAAGTCCTGTACATAGCATTTCACATCACCAAAAGTCCAGTACATAGTACTGAACATCAACAAAAGTCCAAATCTAACACCATCTGCAAAATCATGACATCACTTGCCATCAAACAACCATGGGACCAGTCCACCTATATACAACTATTACACCATAGCAGTTGACATATATCCAAAAGAGAGGCACATAACATGTATTAGATATCACCATCAGCAAGGAACTTGTACACCCAAGTTTGTAAGGTGGTCTCACTGCTTCAGTGCCGTTGTATAAACGGTTCAAACGTGCAGCCCTCGCCACATCTCTAGCAAGCATAGGACCATATGTCACCCGCCTCCTCTCACTACATAGCAATTGAAGTTTGTACCAAAATAATGCTAAACATATTGCAATGCTAGCAATCACTCTTCTCCTCTTCAAATAATTGCAGTAGCTATTATAGTGCTGAATGTATGATTTCCTTGCACCCATCTATAAACACAATTGAATTGCAGACATGTATTAGTTCTCTCTCTAACATCCAGACTGTTCAAATTGAAATAATGACAATCATATAAATCATATGTAAAACAACATGCTATGTAAATCACTGTTATTTCAATTCCTTTCATGATTTTTGTATATGACCGAGAAGCAAAGTTAGCTATCTCTTTCATGCATTTGGAATTTGGATGCACGTCCCCAACTCCAGCTAGCTCAGTTCATTGCTGAAATTATTTCAGTGCTAAATAGAGATTTATCTCGACTGCATATTATAGCAATGCAACAAATCAAATAAGAACATCAATTAATTGAAAGGAGCTGTCACAAACTTGTGCCTATCCACCACATGATGCACTCAATCAAAAAAACTCTGTAAATCACAGTTTGGACTCTGTAAATCCTATATGTGTCATTCCCAATAGCAACAAATTATCAACGACATTCAGAAGTTCAGTACAGATTGGAGCATTCGGAAGCAATCCACGAAGAACAAGCAGAGGAGGAGGTGTGCGAGTAGTGTTCGGTACCTCACCGATCTCGGCTTCCTCCCTTCACGCCGCCTGGAACCCCGCCGGCTTCCTCCCTTCGCGCCGCCTGGATCCCCGCCAGCTCCCTTTGCGCCGCCTAGATCGCCGCCGGGCGGAATCCCCGCCGGCTTCCTCCCTTCGCGCCGCCTGGATCACCGCCGGCTTCCTCCCGTCGCGCCGCCTGGAATCCCCGCCAGCGTCGTCCCTTGGCGCCGCCTGGGGATCCAGGACATGGGAACCCTAGGTTTGTTTTTGGGGGAGACGACGGGGATGAGTGGCGTGGCTTCCTTCGGCAGTTCTGGCGCTGAAAATGAGCGCCGCAAGTGTGGCGAATTTTTCTATGGCAACTGGGCGTGGGCGTGCCGCGAGTGTTGTGGCGAGCCAAAGCATAGGCAGTAACCAAACACCTACCTAACGTCCTGTGGCATGACTAAGCTTAGGTTTGGCAAAGTGAGGCTGCTAACCAAACAGCCCCAAAGTCTTTGGGCACATAGAGCAAACTATTTTAGAACATGTCCTTTTCGGTGTAAAGTTAAGGTCCTGTTCTTTTGAGCTGATCTGAACAGCTGAATGGCTGAAATGAATGAATTTCAAGAGCTTGCCGAGGTAGTCTCGAGATTTGAATCCATTACGTTTGATTTTATTTTTAAAGCGTTAGAACCCACCTTCAAAACAGCGAAAAAAAGACTCAGAAAACTCAAAGCATATGTCTTTTCAAAACATAGATAAGTTGTTAAACTATTAAGCCGTTAAGCTGATAAGCTCAAAAGAACTAGGCCTAAGTTAAATTTTACTGTATCAAAATTTATATCCTATATATTGTAAAATTTGTAATGATTTTTAAAAACTTTTAATATTCGTTTGAAAGATCTTTAAACTATTTTTAATTATTTTTTCAGCCTCTATAAACCTCTTTTCGAGCACTCTTGACTTTTGCAACAGTAAAACACAACTTTACTCAATACTCAAAAGAACAAGGCCAAACTTTTTGTCTTCACTGATATGTGGGTCTAAGTATTGGTGAGCCTATATGTTGGCTCTACATAGTCTAAACAAATAGTACTGAACGGGAAAGCTGGTTGGACTGAATTTGGTTGGGTTTAGTTTTGTTGGACAAAAAATGAAGGATTATTAAAAGGAAACACAAAAGGACTAGAAGAATTAGTAAAATAATATTTTTAAGATTATTGAGTATATTCAACAAAACCACAAACAAAATTAATACAAAATATTTCTAAGTTTAGTCTATAAAAAAATAACAAAATTTGGTTCAACAAAACTTAACTAAACTAAACTAACTATCAAAGAGGGCTGTAGCTTCTGCCATGGTAGGCCCATAGGCCAGGCTTTGCTGTGTGCCTGTGTTGCTACAACGGATCGTACACATGGGCTATGCGAGGTGTGGGCTCGTACGCCTAGACCGTTAGGCTGTCCTCAACAGCATATCCTTCCGTGACTTTCTTTTATTTTTCCTTTTTCGAAACTTTAAACCATCTTTCATAACAAAAGAGTTACTCATATTTGCCATTTGGTTTATATCGCCAATTAAGGTTATTGAAAATAGAGTAAACTACACTATTACCTCCAAAGTTGTACAAAAATCTCACATCATCTTTAGAACTTGAAAATTACTTTTTTCAACCCTTTATGCTGATTTTGTTTGCCTCGTAGGTCTCGTGACGTGATTTCTGCCGTTAAGTGCTGACAGGATGTTGACAAAGATATTTTTTGAATAAAAGTATATTATTGCCTCTTCAATTGTACAAAAGTTTTACTTGGCCTCAAAACTTGAGAGTAGCGACGTTGGTTGGTGGGTGAGCTCTGAGCGTCTACCGCGATGGAGGTAAGTAACCACGACACGATGATCATGGAATCGACACAACAAAAGAATGGAGATGTGGCTCTTATCTACAGCCCGCTCTCTAAACTTCCTAAGATTGATTCATAGGATCATCATCTCTGGAGAATTGTTGATGTTTGTAGTGACAGATTGATGCATCCATTTAAAGTTTTTTTATAATTTTTTTGGCAACAAGGATTTAGGGATTTCTCATGTTTCATAATCATTGTGATTTCAGTAATTGATGTTTTTTTGTTCCTTGTCAAATTGTAGACACAAGTAGTGAACTATTTACATTGGAACTTCACTATGATATGATATTTTGTAGGAACCAAATATAACGAGTATGTCGTTGATAAGGTCATCTGGTTTAATAGATGCTTAGTGGACACTTGGTGAATGCTCTGAATTGATGATTTTGTGGAGCAAGTAGGGTAGAAAAAAAAAAGATAAATGATAAATTTGGTTTTTAGCCCAGGAAGGATTGGGCGGAAGGAGAATGATCCAAGGGTTTGTAACCCCATAACGGCGGAACATGATGTAATGTGTGAGGATGAATGAGAAGACAATCGGGCTCTAGTTTCGAGGGTTAAGTGCGGCTTTGGTACAACTTTATGGGGGCAACAGTGTACTTTTTCCCACAAAATATCCATTTCAGTGTCCAACTCAGCACTTCACGACAAAAATCACGGTGTGGGACCTGCCGTGCAAATAGAATCAACTTTAAGGGGTCGAGAGAAAAAATTTTAAGTTCTAGGGGCTAATTGGGATTTGTTTCAACTCTGAGGAGGAAATGGCAACTATCTTTTGTAAATATACATGATTTTAAAAAATTAATACGTACTGGTAATAGTATAAAAGTTTAGTAATCATTCTCATACCTACCTTCTTCTCTCCTCCATGTTAGTCTTGTTGACATGGTTTCCGCCACTAAGCTCGAGCCACTTTCACGTATCTTTCCTGCCAAGTGCCAACCTATTACCCCTCAGCATAGCTTTGCTTCATGTTAAGAAATAACTAATCGCAACACGTTGTAGACTACAAATCATAAGATACAATCACACAGTATATGGACACACGAGGTAGGAGATCTTTATTAATCTCATATGCCAACTGTCGATTACAAAGGGGTCTCTTATATTCATAGAAGAGAGTTTCTTGTCACAAAGAAACCTCAACAGACATTTCCACATTTATCCTGATTCTGTTTTGCCCACAATACCTCTATAGATAACCCTGTCGAGCTGGGCTTATCTCGTAGAATTACAACCCTCCCTCATGGGTGAAATCGCGCTATACCAATGCCTCATTAAGAACTTCATCCAAAAAACTAGTGGGAAAAAAGGAGAAAAGAGTACATCTCAGACGCTTGCTATATTGCAATATTGTCTTGTTGAAAACCTTAACATGGGAAACCATTTAGGAAAACTCATATAAAGGAAAAATAGAACAATATATTGATCTTAAGGATGAAGGTGGTCTTATGGGCCATTGCAATATAGATCTTTAGGATTTATATGGTGATGTCGTAACATTGTAAAATTGATTGTCGTGTCAACACCTTTTGGGTTTGATCAACAATGAAATCTTCAAGATCTTCCTATGCCCAATCAATACTTAACACATGCTCTCCCTGAAGTCGACATCCCCGATGCCTTCTAACTTCAATGTCTCCGAGCATTTATCACACTATGCTTCAAGAAAATGTGAATGTAAAATAAACGGAAAGAGTTAACCATAAAAGTACCACTATCCACACTTATGCAATACAAGAAAAATTATTCCACAACATGGGATAGGGTCTAGATTAATTGCGACGTCAAATATCTTTCGGATATGACATATCAAACCTTTTGGTGTCAGTTGCGTGCCATGCTAGACCACGTCCGCATCGGCTGCACCTCTCACTAGACTATGTGCCATGGTGGATCGTGTCGTGTCGGGCCACACTCGCATTAGTCACACCACATTGAACCGTTGCAATTATTAACAAGTGATTACACCTATAACCATGTAGCTTCTCCAATAGGACTTATACGCATGGTTGTACCACTCTCACCAATCTTATGGCACTCGGGTGATTCAACAATTTGCCATCATTATCGATGTATTCCATACCTTTTAGGATATTATTGGCACATCTGGTGGGAGATGCACGTAACAAGTGCTATCATGGTGCATTCTTGGACTTTAAGCCCAGCTAGCTAGTGTGTGAATCTTTATACAAGAGGTCATATCTCAGGCATTCAAAACTAGAACCATGGGCATTCATCTCCCCCTAATGCTGAGATCCAATCTTTATTATAACATACTTTCAAAATCCCTTTTATTGAGCATATGACTAATGGAACTCCTGCCCCAAAATCCCCCAACGGCCGAAGGGAGATCAAAAGTGTATGTTCAGTGGTGATATCATGTGGGAAATACCTTAATTTTCATGCAGTACCATTTGGGGGCCAATCATTTTTTTGCAGTGAGCTTAAACTTTTCCATACCTCACATCAAGTGAGACATCCCGATACTATGTCTTTAAAGGCTAGCTTCTTATATGAATGCCCAATGCCTAACCCAATTACTCATGCCATGCTCAAATAACTTGGATCATTGAACTCAGGTTTGTCATTAATATGACAAAATTTCATAATCTACATAGAATAGCATTGTTCTCCACAAACACAATAACCATTTTATGCATGCCTAATATGCATGATGTCACATGCAGTGTCTGGGATGGTTGACTCCAAGTGATAATGATAAACCTCATATGGACTTCTAATGTGCGTGACAATAAAATTACCGTAAAGTCTTTCAATATGTGTCACAATAACCCATGAATTCTGCCATGCGACGGTAGCTTGCAATGCTAGTAATAACACAATAGCAACAACACCATGATCATTTAGGATCACATAATCCATTAGGACATTATCCTATATTTTGGGAATTATTCGTCGCGTCGGCCACGCCCACATTAGGGCAATGCCACGTACATTGCGACCTACCGGCTATGCACCAACCATGCAATGGACCCATGCCGGCCACACACCAGCTAAGTCGGTTACTCCCACGCTGAGGTCATGCCACACCTGCCATGCCACACCAGTCGCACACCACCGAGCCAACCACGCCCAAGCCGGGGTCTCGCCGAAGTCAGACATTGCTTTGTCTTCCAAAATAACTAGATAGATATGTGGAAAAACAACATTTTGAAAATGCCACTTTTATTTCAATATTTCTTTTAAACGCCCAAATTCATCCCTTTTCATTCCAAGCACAAGTTCATGATGCACACCGTCAGGCTGCTGTGGTCGCACACACATCGAGGCTGCACCACGCTTATCTATGTGTTGCGAAGGCCCAACATTGCCACTCCTTGAGCACTCTAGTGTTGAGCCTAGGAGACGATGTCAGCTTCGGCGTGTATAACATAGACCCTGGGTACCCACACGGAGGGCCTAAAAGACCACCCGACAGGGAATGGATCAAGTCGGATGGATAAGGACGGGTATTACTCATACTCTAGAAGACTTGCCCGGCAAGGAAAGACATAAAGATAGAAGTCTATCCCTAATTAATAGGGATGATACAATTGTAATCCTAGATAACTACGTATCTGGCTAGATACAATTGTAATCCTACCTCATAACCGACCAAGACTGTACCTTGTAACCCTGCCCCCCACTATATAAGGCGGGCAAGGAGCTCCTTGGTTCGGCATCATCATTGAAGTAACCAAGGTCGAGAGCGGGGTGAATCGGACTATTTCAATTTTTTACTTTTGTTGCACTTAGTCACTTAGGCAAGTTAAGGCACATAGCTAACGCGTGGATTCCTACACAAGTCTAGTAGGCGGAAGCAATCAAAGCAGAAGTGTAGGAGTCAGGAAGACACTGGCAGGCAGTGGATATCAAGATGCGGTAAGTAAATGAGACAGAGAGGCTCAAACCGATCTTTTTACCATGTTCGGTGCAAGAACCTACTCACGTAGAGGAAGCTTCTGGTCAAGTAAGCCGGGACTCTATTGTCCCTATCCCTTAATCCACTCGGTGGTAGCTCTTTACCAACACATGGTACGCGGGCTCCAAACCTTCACACAAATCTCTCAAACCCTGATGGTGGATTTGAATTTTGGGAGTGAAGAACACCATGGGAGGTGCTCTCTAGGATGGCTAGAGCAAAGGGTGGCTGTTAAATGAGGCTATCTCAAGTCTCCCCATGCTAGTGGCCCCTATTTATAGGTATAAGAAGAAAACCCTATGAATGGACAACCCAGATTGAATTTCCCGTGATGCAGTCAAACCCAGTCCGATGGTCGTCGGACCTAGTCCGACGGTCGCCGGACCCGGTCCGATGAAGTGTTTCACTTTGGGAGTGGCCTGGTCAGACCCAGTCCGACAGTGGTCGGACCCAGTCCGAACAAAGGGTTTCATTTAGGGACTTAGTCAGTAGTAGTCGATGTCCTGGTCGGACCCGGTCCGACGGTGGTCGGACCCAGTCTGACAGTAGGGTTGCATTTTGGGGACTTAGTCGCTAACACGCTCATCTGTCGGACCCAGTCCGACAGGGCAAGTTTTTGCAGCCCACTTCGTTTTGACTATCCCTGTCTCAGTTGATGAACTTGGCTTAGTGTCATATTTGTCTACCTGTGGACTCGGCTGAAATATTTGGACACTTAGGTAGGAAGTTTTGCGCCTACAAAAAAAAATCTGGCTTTGAGACTTAGTGGCTATGAAAACTTTGGACAACTGGCTACCCCCTGAAGTCCTTGACCTATCCCAAACTCTCTCGAACACAAATGAGGATTAGAGACCGGAGATGTGCTCTGTGGGACCCTGCAGCCAGAGATACGATGATCGGCAGGCATGTTGGCCCTAGGCTACACACACAAGAAATTAAAAAAACTTGAAAACAAATGTCCTTAATCTTGACGTGATCCATCTTTACAGCCCAGTTGCCATCAATTACCAAAACCAAATAAGCTCCTAGGGATTTTGCTCTTACAATCTCCCCTTTTTGATAATTGATGACAGCACCTGCAAATCTTTCTGCATAACCATCTCAACAAGCAAATATGTGTCTGGTCCAGTGGATTAGTTCCAACCAAGCGCATATGAATATGTATTTAGTCCACTTAAAGCATGCATATGAGAGATACCAAAAGAAATGGCATGACTTCACTTAAGATAGCAACTAGGCATAATAATTGAAGTGTAGGGCAATGCCAACCTAACACCTAGCTCCCCCTAGATCAATGCATTGCAAGCAAAACCAATTTAGAAAGAATACATCAAATGCATGAGCAATTCAATTTAAGCCAAGTTCTCATATCTCACCCCTCACATACACAATTCGCTCCCCAACAACCCCATTTAGGCAAATATGAAGCAATAAAACACAGATTCATAATTTCTCCCTAGTCAAGATCAATATTTGCAATTCTTCCTCCCCCTTGGCATCAATCATCAACAAAGGGCATAGAGGCAAGTAAGGATCATGATAACATGAGCAATATGCATAGCAAAATAAATGGTTTCATGAGCTTTGGTTGGTATACAAAATCAGATGGCACAAGTGATCCACCACATTTCATTTTCAAGCTGCTCTAGGTCAACATGTCGCATAGGGCAATATAAGCTGATTTGTAATGAAGTTCAAGTAATTAAGGACCCAGAGCATGATTTGGGGAACCAAATCTATTGGTGCCTAAATATGCTCTAACCAACAATAGAAATCACATTGCATTCAATGGCTAAGCAAGCACATTTCATTGCACAACCCTTTTTTTTAAAAAAAAATTCATTTGGCTCAAGTTTTCTCAAATTTGCCATGTCTCAAGCATTTTGCGATGTTGCCCAGCATTACCTTGAAGGATTCAACATCTTGGTCATCTAAAACTCCCTCAAGTTCATGCTTAGTGTAATGGCAAACCATCTCGTTGGGAAGACATCGGGGAGACATTTATGACCCCTTTTGGTTGACCTTATTTAACATTTTGCACATTTTTATGTTTTGCTTTACATTTCAAAGGTTGGTCTTATCTAGTCATGGCAAGAGAATAGTAACGAGCCGATGGCATGCCTAGAGTTAGATATACAAGATCATTCACATGAAGTTTGAGCAACATAGAGACAATAAGGGCTTTGAGTTTGCCTAGCACATGCTCCAAGCGAAAGTTTGCATAGTGAATTAGAATTAAGCATGTATTGGGCTAAGTGATAGTATTCCTGAGAGCAAGCTATTTAAATCATATAATTTCACAATAGTACACAATTTGAACTAAGTATAACAACCAAATCTCAGTTAACTGTCTCAAATGCTAAGTTTTACCAGATTCCCACACATAGCCCCACGGCTAGCTCAAATCACATTTGACCTATCTAGTATGTTCAGCTCATTTCTTAATTTGCAAAACCGTACCTCATCCAGTGGCTTGGTGAAGATATCATCAAGTTGATCATCCGTTCGCACAGATCCAATCACGACGTCGCCCTTCATCACATGATCCCTAAGGAAGTGATGTCGGACGTCTATGTGTTTGGTGCGCGAATGTTGAACCGGATTGTTGGCACTCTCATTATCACACAGAAGAGGTACATGATCAAGTTTTATGCCAAAATTATACAAAAAATGTGTCAAGAACAGGATTTAAGCACAACTACTCCCTACCGCTATGTACTCAGCCTCAATAGTAGATAACGCCACGGAGTTCTGTTTCTTTGACGCCCACGATACAAGACATCTGCCGAGAAGATGACAGGCCCTAGAAGTGCCCTTGCGATCAATCTTGCATCCGGCATAATCTGAGTCAGAATAGCAAAGGAGCTCAAATCGCGCACCCTTAGGGAACCAGAGACCTATATTAGGAGTGAATTTTAGATATCTGAAAATCCTTTTGATAGCTTTCAAATGCATTTCTCTAGGGATGCTTGGTACCTAGCGCACATGCAGACACTAAACATGATATCTGGTTTAGATGCTGTCAAGTAGTGCAATGCATCAATCATGGAACGGTATAGCTTGGGATCAACCAGGATTACCTTCTATGTCAATGTCGAGGTGGCAGTTTGTACCCATTGGTGTTCGGAGTGGAGAAAGCCAAAAGCAGCCTAGTTGCATCATGTTTGGCCACAGGAGCATAAGTGCCTCCACAATCCACACCCTCGATCTGAGTGAAACCCTGAGCCACAAGTCTTGCCTTACTTCTAACAAACAATCCAAATTCATCTGTTTTGTTCTTAAATACCCACTTGGTACCAATCACATCGCACTCCTTGGGTCGCTGCGCAAGTGTCCAGATTTTGTTTCTCTCAAAGTTGTTCAGCTCCTCATGCATGGCATTGATTCAGTCAGGGTCAGCTAATGCCTCTTCCATCTTCTTTGACTCTAATTCAAACACAAAAGCATGGTGCTCACAGAAGTTAGATGTACTTGACCTTATTTGTACACCTTGAGTCAAGTTCCCAATCACTTGCTTAGTTGTGTGATCTCAAACAATGGAGTGATGGGTCCTGATCAATTGAGAAGATTGTACAACTGTCTGCTCAACTGTCTCTCCATCCTGCTCATAAGCTATCCCTTCCATTGACGCTGGCTCCAAGATTGAGCTGTCTTGAGGTACAGTCCCCGAGTCTGCCACTGGCTCAGGAGTGTGTGGTGGTGCAACTGTCTCAACCTCTCTTTTAGCTTCAATTGGCCTCACATCCTCCACTTCTATCTGCTCAGCGACCGTTACCAACTGCTTTCCACAAACATCATCCAAGTTCTGATGCTGTCCTTGACCGCCGTTTGATTCGTCAAACTTTACACCACATGATTTTTCAATTTGACCACTTACTTCATTGAACACCCTGAAAGACGACCCTCTAACTAAGTACCCTAAAAATATCCCAATGTCCACTCTGCTCTGAAACTTTCCCAAATGCTCCCTCTTCTCCTTGATGTAGGCCTTGCATCCAAAGACCCTGAAGTAGGAGACATTGGGTTGTCTTCCCATAAGCAGCTCATATGATGTCTTCTTCAGTAGCTTGTGAAGGTACAACTTATTAATGCAGTGGCAGGCTGTGTTGATTACCTCAGCCCAGAAGACCTCAGAAGTCCCAAACTCATTGAGCATTGTTCTTACCATCTCGATGAGTGTCCTGTTCTTCCTCTCAACCACTCCATTTTGCTCAGGAGTGTAAGTGGCTGAGAACTGATGGTCAATACCTAGCTCATCACAGAACAGCTCAACGGAAGTATTAGTAAACTTGGTTCCATTGTCACTTATCACCTTCTTGACGGTACAATCAAATTTGTTTTGAGCTTTCTTTACAAATTTCTTGAAAACATCCCCAGTTGGGGTTTTGTCTGGAAGAAAGAATGCCCAAATGTATCGAGAGTAGTCATCAACTGTGACCAAGCAGTACAGATTACCCCCAATACTCACATATTTTGTTGGCCCAAAAAGGACAATGTGCAAGAGCTCAAGTGGTTGGGATGTAGACATGACATTCATGGTAGGATGAGCGCTTGCCACTTGTTTAACTGCTTGACATGCCGAGCAAAACTTATTATTCTCGAATGCCACATCTTTCACCCCCAAGAACCAACTCGTTTTTGAAAAGTTTCTTTAAGTTTCTCGTGCCGATATGCCCAAGGCGCCTATGCCAAAGCCAGCCAAGTGAAACTTTGGCGGAGAGGCAAACTGAGATGGATGTGGCCGGCTCATTGAAAGAAACAAGTTTTTAGAATGAAAACATTTGAACATTGTTTTTCCATTTTAATCCATAACCAACAATCCCTCAGATGAGAAGTTACAATGGTAACCTAAATCACAAATCTGAGCAACGAAAAGTAGATTGTAGTTCAGAGTGTTTACCAGTAGCACATTGTCAATTCAGAGATCCGTATAGATTTCTACCTTTCCGACTACAATTATCTTGCCCTTGCTTCCATCTCCAAAAGTGACATTGGGGGGTTTGATCCATCCTCCCCCATTGAGGTGAACAAATGGGGGTTGCTGGTCATGTGTTGGGTACACCCACTGTCAACGATCCAATGGCACCCTCCACTCCGGTAGTTTATCTGCATTAAGAAGAGATCACTTTTGTGACTTAGAGACCCACACAGGAGGTCCCCGAGGGTTAGTCTTCAAACCAAAGGCAACAGGTGCAAATCGATCAATCAAAGACTTAGACACCCAAACATGTGGCTTGTGCTCATTCTTAGCCCTCAAGCCAGTAAATCTCGCAACCACCTTACCCATGTCATTCATCCTAAGCAAATAGTGGTCATACAACTCAGTATGAGCTTTTGGAAGTTTGGGTTAGGTGTGCTTAGGAGTGTTTCTAGCTTGGTTCCTAGGTGGAACTTGCCTAGCAAAGTTTTGCCTAGGAGGACCATTCCAGAAGATAGATGGAGGTGGAGCTTGCCAATTGTTGTATGACATGGGAGGACCATTCCAATTGTTGTACCTAGGAGCATATTGTCAAGCATATTGGTTCCTAGGTTGCCATTTAGTGAAATTATAGTGCCTAGGAGGTCCTTGCCATGCATTGTGCCCGTTGTGATTCCTAGGGTGATTGTTCCTAGTGTTCATGTTTTTAAACCCAGAGTTATTAGCATTGTTAATTTTTCCCTTGGGCTTGTTATGAAGGGAGTTTTGCCCTTTGTTAAACACTTGAGAACGTTTCTTTTTTTCCCCTTAGGCTTCTCAGGGGTGAATCCTAAGCCGCCCTTTAGGGCCGGATTCATTTGTTCCTTAAGTATATGGTTAAGGACATGACTCTCCTCATAACACTTGCCAAGACCCTTGTCAAATTTCTTAAGCTTGACCTTGATACTAGCATTTTTCATAGCAAGTTCATCACGCTCAATTGATAGTTCCCTAGCAGCTAGTGCAAATTTGCATGAGGTAGGAGTGTACTCTACACTAGTAAACCACTGGAACTAGAAGCAATCATGGGAGTAAGAATCAACCAAATGAACAATAGCACTAGCACTAGAGCCAATCAATTCACATTTAGAAGAAACATCTGTTCTAACAGGTGTAATGGTGATAGCAGGTGTGACAGAAGCAATAAATGGCGCAATCACAGGAGGCACGATCAAGGAAGGTGGAGCAATCAAATTTTCAGTGGCATGAGCATTTGGCAAAGCATTAATGGGAGCATTCTTTTTAGTAAGTAATTTGTTTTCTGCCCTAAGCTCAAGAATAGTATCAAGTAAGCTATCTACAGATTTATTCATGCCTTTGTTTTTCACGTCAAGCAAGTCTATCCTCCGAACTAAGCTAACTTTCTCACCATTCAGGAGATCAAATTTAGTCTCAAGAGAATCATGCTTAACAGTGAGGGCATTCAGAGAGCCCTAGAGAGTAGTGGCTCTCAAAAGCTCCTTTTAGAAAACATCAAGCAATTTAGTCACATTCTCTCTAATAGTCTCTTCATCCCACTCAAAGAGAGTTTCAGAGTAAGAATCAGAAGATACCTTAGTAGATGGTCGAGCCATCAAGCACTTGGAGTCTGAAGTAGATGGTGATGAAGCTCTTGTTGTAAAGGAAGTAGTGGAAGTAGACTCTTCTCCATCAGAATACCACACTTGCTCTTGTGGTTCATGGATGGACACCAAGTATTTTGTGCTGAAAGCTGTAGGTGGAGGAGTCATCTCAACAATTGCCATGGTGGCTAGTCTTTCACCACTTGGCTCCTCATCCTCCTCAGAAGCGGCTGAGTCACTGGAACTGTCATCGGAGACCGGAGTTCTAACGAGCGCCAGCTTCTTTCCATTCTTGGAGGTGGTCTTGAACTCGGTCTTCTTCCAGTTCTTATACTTCCCATCCTTGTATCTGGGCTTGTCATCATCACTTCCTTGCTTGCTCTTCTCGTTGAGCTTGATCTTATCCTTGTGAAGGCACATGGAGGCAATGTGACCCTTCTCATGACACTCATAGAATCGATAGATAGTGGGGTTCTTGGTTCGTCATTTGAGGTCGAAGCGCTTCTCGAACAGACCCATGATCTCCTCAAGTGCCTCAAGTGGGAAGAAGCTTGATCCTTTTTTATCCTTGGAGGAGGCAGGCTTGGACTTGCTTAGCTTGTGTTCAGTAGCATTGAGAGCAATTGTCTTGGTCTTCTCGGCTGATGGAGTGGCTAGGGGCTCGATGATGAGCATCTCATGAGCATAGAGTTTACACAAGAGAGCACCAGGAGTCATCGTCTAAAGTTCATTGCTGTTGGAGAGAACAGTGAATGTCTCTGTACTCCTGTCTTAGGAGAATCCTCATCATCTTTCTGCACACATCAACATTAGGCATAGAGAGTCCGATCCCTTGAGCTCATTGATTATGGGGTTAAGACGAGTATACATAGTATTTGCATTTTCACTAGAAAGCATCTCAAATTTATCAAATTGTTCCTTGACCACCACTAATCTACCCTACTTGACAGCTGTAGTGCCTTCATGGATCTCAACAAGAGAATCCCGAATAGCCTTGGCAGAAGTGAGGTTGCTAATCCTCTTGAACACATCCGTACTCAAGCCCGTGAATATAGAATTCATGGCCTTAGCATCATTAGCCATAAGTGTCTTCTGTGCTGGTGTGAGTGGTGCTGGTGTGAGTGGTGCATTCTCATCATGTGTGATGGTGATGCCATTCTCAATAGCATCCCAAATGTCAGCACCAAAGGAAATAAGATAGATTTTCATGCGCTTCTTCCTGATGTCAAAGTGCAAACCATTGAAGGTTGGGATCCTATTGGTAGCTACACTATCCCCTTCGGCCATCTCTAATGCGGTGAAGCAGAACTAAAGAACCTGGCTCTTATACCAATTGAAGGAACCTAAGGCCGAGAGGGGGGTGAATTGGACTATTTCAATTTTTACTTTTGTTGCACTTAGTCACTTAATTAGGCAAGTTAAGGCACCCTGTTAGCGCGTGGATTCCAACACAAGTCTCGTAGGCGGAAGCAATCAAAGCACAAGTGCAGGAGTCACGAAGGCACTCACAGGCAGTGGATATCAAAATGCGGTAAGTAAATGAGACAGAGATGCGTAAACCGATCTTTTTTCCGTGTCCGGTGCAAGCACCTACTCATGTAGAGGAAGCTTCCGGTCAAGGAATCCGGGACTCTATCATCCCTAACCCTCAATCCACTCGTTGGTAGCTCTTCACCAACACATGGCACGCGAGTTCCAAACCTTCACACAAATCAGCAGCCTCCACACGCGAAGGACTACGAAACACCGTATTCACACGCGAAGCCGACCTCGAGCGAGTAGTGCGCTGGGGGCTTAAATCCCGACTCGGATATGGCGAGGTCTCAATGGAGAATGAATATCGGATGGTGATCGCCATCAGCAGCAAATCACTCTGACTCGACGATCATGGCGTCCATCGTGGAACGCCGTCTTCATCAACCGCGAGGCGAACGTGAGAAAAAGATGTGATCTGTTCTCATTCAGAATCTGGACGAAACTTGAGTCGCGATTTCCCAATGACTTGGAAGGAGTTTCTGGGTGATATAAGATGCGTTGAAAAGCTTATCTTGTTATCTTTCCAATGAATCTAAGAACAGCTAAATCCAAGTTCGGATGCGACCGTGGCGCCTGTTTGGAGACAGACTGCGCAGAGAGGTCGCGAATTTCGGCGAGTTCGTAAAGCTCGTCGGTGCCAGCCATGGCGTGAGGATTGGTCATGCCACGTCTCGTGGGACGTTGAAGATTAGAGAGGCCTTTCATCGACTTTTGTCAAGCTACACCAACAGCGTAGAGATCATTTATGACTACGGTCAACTTCGTCGACCACGGCGAGCATATGCTGTTCGACGCCGACCATGACGTGTGCTGCTCGGTGTTGATCGAGACTTGAACGACTACTTCTGCTACTCGGCTACACGCCTACGCCTCCAAGTCTACGGCTCATTTGTACGCCATTGCGCGCGGCGAGTGCCCAGCACGGCTACACGCCTACGCCACCAAGTCTATGGCTTGGCGACACGCGACTCGGCTATGTGTCTACGCCCGCGCCACGAGCGTCCAAGTCTTCAGCTCGGCTGTACGCCATCTAGCGCCACGAGCACCCGAAACAGCTACACGCCTACATCTCCAAGTCTACGGCTCGGCGACATGCTACTCGGCTACCCGCGCCACGAGCGCACAAGTCTTCAGCTCGGCTGTACACCATCGTGCCCCACGAGTGCCTGGTAAGACTACTTCCGCTACTCGGCTACACGCCTACGCCTCCAAGTCTACGGCTTGGCAACATGCGACTCGACTATGCGCCTACGCCCGCGCCACGAGCATCCAAGTCTTTAGCTCAGCTATACGCCATCACGCGCCACGAGCGCTCGGTACGGCTACATGCCTACGCCTCCAAGTATACGGCTTGGCGACACGCCACTTGGCTACACGCCTACGCCCGCACCACAAGCGCTCAAGTCTCTAGCTCAGCTGTATGCCATCGCGCGCCACGAGTGCCCGGTACGGATACACGCCTATGCTAGTGTATGGCTCGGCGACACGCTACTCGGCTACAGGTCTACGCCCACGCCACTAGCGTCCAAGTGTTCAGCTCGGCTGTATGCCATTGCACGCCATGAGCGCCCGATACGGCTACACGCCTACGCCTTAAAGTCTATTGCTCGGCTACATGCCTACGCCTACACCAGATCTAAGTTCTCATTACCATAATCTTTTCATATAAAACTAAGTTGTTTCTTGACTTGGTGTTTAGTCGGTCTACAACTAAATAGTAAGTCGGGGCCTACACCTAATAGGTGCATGCAAGTGCACCTTTGTTGCTTTCTATTAATGATTGCAAATGAATCTGAGTGGTTATTCTGAGTTGTGAAGCTCTGACCCCATGTACGGCAAACTCTAGTCACTCAATACGCGTTCCTGGGAAGTATAGCCATGAGCCGACTCCCAACGCTTCGAGGCTAGACTAGTCAGACAGAGTGCATAACAAAAGGAAGATTACTTGGAGCAATTAAAGATCAAAAAGGAAAAGGAACAAAAGGATATTAAAATTATATAAACAAAGCAGTTAGATTTCTACATCCGTATAACTGTTTTTATGATACTGCCTAAATCCTACATGTACATGTTACAGGGGTTTATGGAGTTTTACCTCATAAAGTACCTTCTACGACTCCATCTATGAGTAAGGACATGTGCAATGAGCGACAACTATGGCTGGGCGAGCGCCTGGCACGGCTACACGCCTACGCCCGCGCCTTGACCATCCAAATCTATAGCTCAGCGAGTGTTCGGCATGGCTACACGCATACGCCCGCGCCTCGAGCGTTCAAGTGTATGGCACAGCTACACGTCCACGCCAACTTCGGTATGGTTATACGCTTATTTCTCTGGACATATGCCACCATGCACCCTGAGCGCTAACTACGACCTTCCATCTGCGTGTCACAACCAGTGGCGACAAGCATAGTCGGGCTAAGCCAAATTTAGCCTCGGTATACCCCATGTTGGGTCGACTATCGACAGAGCTATAAAAATATCCATATCTTGGTATACCCCATGTTGGGTCACTAGTTGGTCACTGCATGTCAGGATCAGATACTAGTTGTCGACGGTTGAGATATTGATCTCAAGTCGCTAAGGTTCTTGAAGATTGAGATGGGAGACACGCCAAACAATGCGAACAGCAACGAACAGGAGACAGGGGTTTTTATCCTGGTTCAGGCCTCTCGGGAGAGATAATAGCCCTACGTCCAGCCTTTCTTATATATCAAAGATGAAATACAAGAGGTGGCTCGTCGAGACGAACAAGTCTCGGCGAGATTATGGTGTATTGGATTTTTTACCTTTATTAAATGGTTTTTATCCGATCTGTAGTGCGTACCAAGACTTCAATATCAAATATGAATACGGAGGGTTTATTTCAAATACGTAGTTTCCAATATGTTTGTATTTAAATACAGATAATATGATTAAAATTTTTGCTGATATGGACAAAGAATACGGATTACCCAGTACTATTTTATACCCCTACAAATAGATAAATATACAGTTTGAATTTGTAAGCTCCATCATTATGTAGTCATTTATTGTGTTGATTTCAGATAATACTAATAGGCTGAACTTTATACTCCCTCCTTTCCAGTATGTAAGGCATAATTTGATTTTCGTGAATACCAAGGAGACCGTGTATAGCACTTTGTGATTACTGATTTGCCCCTAATTAATTGCCCCTAATTAATGAGATGATTTTTGATCAGCGCTCATGCATGGGAAAGAAATATCAGCGCAAGAAAATAATGCGATTCTAGAATTAATTAGTTTCCTACACAGCGAAGGGTATTTCTGGAACTTCTGAACGATCAATGCAGCTGCGCCTTATATATTGAAAAAAAAAGTGAAAACAAATTATGCCTTACATACTGGAAAGGAGGGAGTAAACGGCAACGAAGGATACGAATCCATAACGCAATGCCATGGTGTCCATGTTAGTAAGCTGGTAAGTAAAAAAAGACGAAAAACTATTTTTTATATTTTTAGAAAAAAACTTTTATGAAAAATGACTGCTGGTTCGAAGATTAAGCAAAAATAGACGTCGGTCATCCTCTGGATGGACGATCGCCCTCTGGACAGGCGATCGGCTTGTGCGAACGGGCGACGGGCATCAGCGATAAACTAACTCCCGCATGCATGAAGGGTACGCGTATCAATGTCCATTTTGTAATTTATTTTTTGCTATATCTTTTGATTACTATATCCGATTACCGAACCGATTTTAAAATAGGATTATGACATTTTTCCGAACAAAACCACTTGCCATATAAATTTCGTCGGGCGACCGTCTCCTCTCGCTTGTATAATGGGCGACGGCTCCATAGCAGTCGACACACACCAAGCTGACACACACCATCCGATCGCTCGTCCAAAGGGTGATTGCCCATTCAGAGGACGACCGTGCTCTATTTTTCCTTAATCTCCAAACCGCTGGTTATTTTTGTATAAAAGATTTTCAAAAAATATATAAAAAATATTTTCTTTTCTCCAAAAACATAGAAACATAGTGTGCCTTTATGTAAAATTCTCAAAGTTCAGGTACCTGGATGTAACTTATTCAAAAAAAACTATACCTGCAAGCGAGAAAGAGAAATGGCGGGTAGAACTAAGCGTGACGAAGGCGCGAAGCAGAGGGCCTGATCCCGCATCAGGGCCCACCTAGACACGTGTCGAATGGCGATCCTCTGGACCACTCCCTGTGGGCCCCACGGTGTGGAGAACGAGGCCACTGGCAGCAGCCAATGGGAGCCGGATGCGTAGGCGAGGTGGCCAGAGGTCGACGGACAAGTGGACGTGGGCCGCACCAAGCCCACCAGTTGGTACCACTGAGGAATGGAGCCCACAATCTGCAGGTCCACGTGTCACAGTGGGAGATTAAATGGTATGGTTTTTAGGTGGGGCCAGCTTCCACTGACCTGTGCCCACGTTTAAACTCAGAAATGCTTCCCCGGTAACGAAAACCAAACGGTTTTTGTCTACGGCCACTGACTAGTGGGGAAAAATATTCTTTTGGTCAGCTTGTCAGTGGGCTGTCTAGCATTTCTACGCGTGGAATGCGCGGATGCCTACTTGCTCCAGGATAGGTGGGCCCGGACTCCACTTTACTGTGCCGCATGGTCCCCTCGGCGGCAGGATAACCGACGGATGGCCACTGCGGGAAATATTGTCGTTTCACGGACTGGTGGGTCCTATATAGGTGGGCCTCCCGTGTCGGCGATTCTTTTGATGTGGGTGGGGTGAGGTTGTTTAGTCGGTTTGTACAGTTGTGGTGGGAACGGAACGGCTGCACGCGCCTGGAAAAACCGCGAGAGCCGAGAAGTCTTTGGGCACATATGCGAACTATTTTAGAACATGTACTTTTCGGTGTAAAATTAAGTTAAATTTTACTGTATAAAAATTTGTATCCTATATATTGTAAAATTTGTAATGATTTTTTTAATGAACTTTAATGTTCATATCGAAGATCTAAAACTATTTTTAATTATTTTTTCAGCCTTTTTAGACCTCTTTTCAAGCACTCTTGACTTTTGCAATAGTAAAACACAACTTTTCTCAATACTGAAAAGAACAAGGCCAAACTATTTGTCTTCACTAATATGTGGGTCTAAGCATTGGTGAGCCTATATGTTGGCTCTACATAGTCTAAACAAATAGTACCGAGCGGGAAAGCTGGTTGGACTGATTTTGGTTGGGTTTAGTTTTGTTGGACAAAAAATGAAGGATTATTAAAAGGAAACACAAAAGGACTAGAAGAATTAGTAAAATAATATTTTTAAGATTATTGAGTATATTCAACAAAACCACAAACAAAATTAATACAAAATATTTCTAAGTTTAGTCTATAAAAAAATAACAAAATTTGGTTCAACAAAACTTAACTAAACTAAACTAACTATCAAAGAGGGCTGTAGCTTCTGCCATGGTAGGCCCATAGGCCAGGCTTTGCTGTGTGCCTGTGTTGCTACAACGGATCGTACACATGGGCTATGCGAGGTGTGGGCTCGTACGCCTAGACCGTTAGGCTGTCCTCAACAGCATATCCTTCCGTGACTTTCTTTTATTTTTCCTTTTTCGAAACTTTAAACCATCTTTCATAACAAAAGAGTTACTCATATTTGCCATTTGGTTTATATCGCCAATTAAGGTTATTGAAAATAGAGTAAACTACACTATTACCTCCAAAGTTGTACAAAAATCTCACATCATCTTTAGAACTTGAAAATTACTTTTTTCAACCCTTTATGCTGATTTTGTTTGCCTCGTAGGTCTCGTGACGTGATTTCTGCCGTTAAGTGCTGACAGGATGTTGACAAAGATATTTTTTGAATAAAAGTATATTATTGCCTCTTCAATTGTACAAAAGTTTTACTTGGCCTCAAAACTTGAGAGTAGCGACGATGGTTGGTGGGTGAGCTCTGAGCGTCTGTCGCGATGGAGGTAAGTAACCACGACACGATGATCATGAAATTAACACAACAGAAGAATGGAGATGTGGCTCTTATCTACAGCCCGCTCTCTAAACATCCTAAGATTGATTCATAGGATCATCATCTCTAGAGAATTGTTGATGTTTGTAGTGAAAGATTGATGCATCCATTTATAATTTTTTTTATAATTTTTTCGCAACAAGGATTTAGGGATTTCTCATTTTTCATAATCATTATTGTGATTTCAATAATTGATTTTTTTTGTTCCTTGTCAAATAATTGTAGACGCAAGTAGTGAACTATTTACATTGGAACTTCACTATGATATGATATTTTGTAGGAACCAAATATAACGAGTATGTCGTTGATAAGGTCATCTGGTTTAATAGATGCTTAGTGGACACTTGGTGAATGCTCTGAATTGATGATTTTGTGGAGCAAGTAGGGTAGAAAAAAAAAAGATAAATGATAAATTTGGTTTTTAGCCCAGGAAGGATTGGGCGGAAGGAGAATGATCCAAGGGTTTGTAACCCCATAACGGCGGAACATGATGTAATGTGTGAGGATGAATGAGAAGACAATCGGGCTCTAGTTTCGAGGGTTAAGTGCGGCTTTGGTACAACTTTATGGGGGCAACAGTGTACTTTTTCCCACAAAATATCCATTTCAGTGTCCAACTCAGCACTTCACGACAAAAATCACGGTGTGGGACCTGCCGTGCAAATAGAATCAACTTTAAGGGGTCGAGAGAAAAAATTTTAAGTTCTAGGGGCTAATTGGGATTTGTTTCAACTCTGAGGAGGAAATGGCAACTATCTTTTGTAAATATACATGATTTTAAAAACTTTATACATACTAGTATAAAAGTTTAGTAATCATTCTCATACCTAGCTTCTTCTCTCCTCCATGTTAGTCTTGTTGACATGGTTTCCGCCACTAAGCTCGAGCCACTTTCACGTATCTTTCCTGCCAAGTGCCAACCTATTACCCCTCAGCATAGCTTTGCTTCATGTTAAGAAATAACTAATCGCAACACGTTGTAGACTACAAATCATAAGATACAATCACACAGTATATGGACACACGAGGTAGGAGATCTTTATTAATCTCATATGCCAACTGTCGATTACAAAGGGGTCTCTTATATTCATAGAAGAGAGTTTCTTGTCACAAAGAAACCTCAACAGACATTTCCACATTTATCCTGATTCGGTTTTGCCCATATAGATAACCCTGTCAAGTTGGGCTTATCTCGTAGAATTACAACACTCCCTCATGGGTGAAATCGTGGTATACCAATGCCTCATTAAGAACTTGATACAAAAAACCAGTGGGAAAAAATGGAGAAAAGAGTACATCTCACATGCTTGCTATATTGCAATATTGTCTTGTTAAAAACCTTAATATGAGAAACCATTTAGGAAAACTCCTATAAAGGAAAAATAGAACAATATATTGATCTTAAGGATGAAGGTGGTCTTATGGGCCATTGCAATATAGATCTTTAGGATTTATATGGTGATGTCGTAACATTGTAAAATTGATTGTCGTGTCAACACCTTTTGGGTTTGATCAACAATGAAATCTTCAAGATCTTCCTATGCCCAATCAATACTTAACACATGCTCTCCCTGAAGTCGACATCCCCGATGCCTTCTAACTTCAATGTCTCCGAGCATTTATCACACTATGCTTCAAGAAAATGTGAATGTAAAATAAACGGAAAGAGTTAACCATAAAAGTACCACTATCCACACTTGCAATACAAGCAAAATTATTCCACAACATGGGATAGGGGCTAGATTAATTGCAACATCAAATATCTTTTGGATATGACATATCAAACCTTTTGGTGTCGGCCGCGTGCCATGCTAGACCCCGTCCGCGTCGGCTGCGGCTCTCACAAGACTGCGTGCCATGGTGGATCGTGCCGTGTCGGGCCACACTCGCATTAGTCGCACCACATTGAACCGTTGCAATTATTAACAAGTGGTTACACCTATAACCATGTAGCTTCTCCGACAGGACTTATACGCATGGTACGTAACACTCTCACCAATCTTATGGCACTCGGGTGATTCAACAATTTGCCATCATTATCGATGTATTCCATACCTTTTAGGATATTATTGGCACATCTGGTGGGAGATGCACGTAACAAGTGCTATCATGGTGCATTCTTGGACTTTAAGCCCAGCTAGCTAGTGTGTGAATCTTTATACAAGAGGTCATATCTCAGGCATTCAAAACTAGAACCATGGGCATTCATCTCCCCCTAATGCTGAGATCCAATCTTTATTATAACATACTTTCAAAATCCCTTTTATTGAGCATATAACTAATGGAACTCCAGCTCCAAAATCCCCTAACGGCCGAAGGGAGATCAAAAGTGTATGTTCGGTGGTGATATCATGTGGGAAATACCTTAATTTTCATGCACTACCATTTGGGGGCCAATCATTTATATGCAGTGAGCTTAAACTTATCCATACCTCACATCAAGTGAGACATCCCGATACTATGTCTTTAAAGGCTAGCTTCTTATATGAATGCCCAATGCCTAACCCAATTACTCATGCCATGCTCAAATAACTTGGATCATTGAACTCAGGTTTGTCATTAATATGACAAAATTTCATAATCTACATAGAATAGCATTGTTCTCCACAAACACAATAACCATTTTATGCATGCCTAATATGCATGATGTCACATGCAGTGTCTGGGATGGTTGACTCCAAGTGATAATGATAAACCTCATATGGACTTCTAATGTGTGTGACAATAAAGTCGCTGTAAAGTCTTTCAATATGTGTCAAATTAGTCCATGAATTCTGCCATGCGACGGCAGTTTGCAATGCTAGTGATAACATAATAGCAACAACACCATGATCATTTAGGATCACATAATCCATTAGGCCATTATCCTATATTTTGGGAATTATTCGTCGCGTCGGCCACGCCCACATTAGGGCCATGCCATGTACATTGTGACCTACCGGCTGTGCACCAACCATGTAACGGACCCATGCCGAACACACACCAGCTAAGTCGGTTACTCCAACGTCGAGGTCATTCCACACCTGCCATGCCACACCAGTCGCACACCGCCGAGCCAACCACGCCCAAGCCGGGGTCTCGCCGCACTCAGACATCACGTTGTCATCCAAAATAACTAGATAGATATGTGGAAATAAAAATTTTGAAAATTCCACTTTGATTTCAATATTTCTTTTAAACACCCAAATTCATCCCTTTTCATGCCAAGCACAAGTTCATGATGCACACCATCAGGCTGCGATGGTCGCGCACACATTGAGGCCGCACCACGCTTATCTATGTGTTACGAATGCCCAACATTGCCACTCCCTGAGCACTCTAGTGTTCAGCTTAGGAGACGGTGTCAGTTTCGGTGTAGATAACATAGACCCCGGGTACCCACATGAAAGGTCTAAAAGACCACCTGACAGGGGATGGACGAAGTCGGGTGGATAAGGAGGGTACCACTCGGACTCTAGAAGACTTGCCCGACAAGGAAAGACATAAAGATAGAAGTCTATCCCTAATTAATAGGGAAGATACAATTGTAATCCTGAATAACTACGTATCTGGCTAGAGGATAGAGATAGGAATCCTACCTCGTAACCGACCAAGACTCTACCTTGTAACCCTGCCCCCACTATATAAGGCGAGCAGGGAGCTCCCTGGTTCGGCATCATCTACGGAGGCTGTGGCATCTCAGCAAATATCAGCAAGCTCGTAAAGCCCATCTGCGGAGGCTGTGGCATGCGGATAGGCCGTGGCACACCTACAAGAACGTGAAGGATCAGCAAGGAGCTTCTCCAAACAATTGACGACCAACACTTCTTTCGGACTTGGATCCGATCCAGTCCGAGGAGAACATCGACATCGCTTCGTATGGACTACCGTTCGGTTCGAGAAAAGTCACCGCTACCTACTCCCGAGTGGTGTGCCGCACGACTCAATTCCCAACTCGGGTACGGCGAGGACTTAATCAAGGACTTCTACAACACTTTCATGGGTTTGAACATGATCCAATCCGGGGGAGGAATCGACATCACTTCGCTCGGGCGTCCGTTCAGGTTATGGTTCCCGACTGGACATGAAGAGACTCAAACCGAAAACTCTTGGGTGGTGGCCACGACTACCACAACGATTAACAGATTTATCATCGCCTTCATCCTCGGCAGGGCTTTTCGCTTTGGGAGCATGGACTTCATCACCGGTAAATTTCGGCAAGCTTGCGCTCTAGGACTCGGACTAGATCCGATCTAAGGGAAACTTCAGCAACGACCGGCCCTGACTTCTCTTCAGGTTTAGGAATGTCGACGCCGCATACCAACGCATGCGCCGGAGGCCTAAGCTTGCTCTTTTGTACTCGGATTAGATCCGATCCGGGAGACACTTCACCAACACGTCAAGATCCACTCTTTTAGACTCGGACAAGATCCGATCCAGGAGAGAATTCAACAGTGCTTCACTCGGACACCCGATCGTGATGGGGAACGCCACCGCCGCCTACCGAGGGGTAGTGCGTCGGGGGCTTAATTCCCGACTCGGATACAGCGAGGTCCTGATGGAGAACGAATCTCGGATGGTGACCGTCATCAGCAGCAAATCACTCGGACTCGACTATCAGGGCGTCCATCATGCGACGTCAGCTTCATCGACCACGATGTGAACGTCAGAAGAAGATGCGATTGTTCTCGTTCAGAATCTGGACGAAATTTGTGTCGTGATTTCCTATTGACTTAGGAGTTTCGGGGTCATATAAGATACGTTGGAAAGCTTATCTCGTTATCTTTCTAACGAATCCAAGAACACCTAAATCCGACTTCGGATGCTACCGTGGCGCTTTTTTTTAAGACAGACTGTGCAGAGAGGTCGCGAATTTCGGCGAGCTCGTAAAGCTCGTCGGTGCTGGCCATGGCGTGAGGATTGGGCGTGCCACATCTCGTGGGATGTTAAATTTCAGCGAGGCCTTTCATCGACTTTCGTCAAGATACACTAACCGCGTGGAGATCATTTATGACTACAGCCAACTTCGCCGACCACGGCTAAGACCTCGGCGAGCATGTGTCGTTCGACGCCGACCATGGCGTGTGCTGCTCGGTGTTGATTGAGACTTGAACTACTACATCCCTTGACTCGGCTACACACCAACACCCCTAAGTATTCCGCTCGGCTGTAAGGCATCGCGCGCCACGAGTGTCTGGTACGGCAACACGGCTACTCCAACAAGTCTACAGCTCGGCGACATGCTACTCGGCTACGTGCCTATGCCCGTGCCACGAGCGCCCAAGTATTCAGTGCGGCTGTATGCCATCACGCGTCATGAGCGCCCGGTATGGCTACACGCCTACGCTTCCAAGTCTACGGCTCGGCGACATGCTACTCAGCTATGCGCCTACGCCCATGCCACGAGCGCCCAAGTATTCAACGCGTCTGCACGCCATCGCGCGCCATGAGCACCCGGTACGGCTACACGCCTACGCCTCCAAGTCTATGGCTCGGCGACACGCCACTCGGCTACACGCCTACGCCTCCAAGTCTATAACTCGGCTACACGACTACGCCCACGCCACGAGCGCCCGGTACGGCTACATTACTTAAAGTCTACGGCTCGGCGACATGCCACTCGGCTAATCACCTATGCCTCCAAGTCTATGGCTCGGCGACACGCCTACATCCGCTCCACGAACGGCCAAGTCTCCATCTCGGCTATACACCATCGCACGCCACGAGCGCCCGGTACGGCTACATGCCTACTCCTCCAAGTCTACGGCTCGGCTATATGCCATCGCGCACCACAAGCGCCCGGTACGGCTACATGCCTACGCATCCAAGTTTATGGCTTGGCGACACGCCACTCGGCTACACGCCTATGGCTCTAAGTCTACAGCTCGGTTGTACGCCATTGCGCGCCGCGAGCGCCCGGTAAGGCTACATGCCTACGCATCCAAATTTATGGCTGGGCGACACGTCACTCGGCTACACGCCTACGCCTCCAAGTCTTCTGCTCGGCTATATGCCATTGTGCTCCACGAGCGCCTAGCTTGGGTACATGACTACGTTTGCACCACAAGTGCCCAAGTCTACGGCTCGGCTACACGCTTACTCCTACATCATTGCTAAGTTCTCATTATCATAATCTTTTTATATAAATCAAAGTTGTTTCTTGACTTGCTCCTTAATTGATCTCCAACTAAGCAGTAAGTCGGGAGCTACACCTAATAGGTGCACTTGCATGCACTTTTGTGTCTTTCTCTTAATGATCACAAATGAATCCAAGTGGTTATTCTGAGTAGTGAAGCTCTGACCCACGAACGACGAACTCTAATCACTCGATACGCGTGCCTGAGAAAAGAGCCATGAGCCAATTCTTGACTCCCCGGGGCTAGACTAGTCAGGCAGAGTGCATAACAAAAGAAAGATTATATGGAGAAATTAAAGATCAAAAAGGAAAAGAAATTAAACGAATTACATAAACAAAGCGGTTGGATTTTTACATCCATATAATTGTTTTCATGATACTGCCTAAATTCTACATGCACATGCTACATGGATTCATGGGATTTTACATCATCAAGTACCTTGTACGACTCCTTATACGAGTAAGAAGGACCTGCGCAATGAGCGACAACTACGGCTCGGCGAGCGCCTGGCACGGCTACACGCTTACGCCTGTGCCTCGACCGTCCAAATCTATATCTCAGCGAACGTCCGGCACGGTTACGTGCCTACGCCCGTGCCTCGAGCATTCAAGTCTATGGCAAAGCTAACCTACACCCTGAGCGCTAACTACGAGCTTACAGTTGCACGTCACGACCAGTGGCTACAAGCGCAGCTGGGCTAAGCCAAATTTAGCCTCAGTACACCCCACGTCGAGTAAACTATCGGCAGAGCTACAAAAAAATACACATCTCTTGGTATACCCCATGTTGGATCACTAGTTGGTCAATGCATGTCAGGATCAGATAATAGTGATGTCGGGATTGAGTTTCGACAGTACGCTCCAGTTGGAGCCGACGCTGTACACGGCAACTCGGGTATGGATACCATAAGGCCAAACTCTATCCTTAAGATACCCCCTGTGGTGGGGCCGCCAGCTGTATCCCACTCCGGTCGGGTACAGGTACTGACTGGCTGACAACAATGGTATGCCCTATGTTGGGACACTAGCTGTGTGTCGCACCAGTCGAATACATGTATCATTGGGCCAAACCCTATCCAGATAGTATGCTCCATGTTGGGCCAATCGCTTTACTCTATTAGTACAGGTACCAGATGGTTAAAAATACAGTACGCCCTCTAGGGCCACCAGCTGTATCCTACTCCGGTTGGGTACAGGTGTCACTTGGCTCTTCAGCTAAAACCACGGTACGCCCTTTGGGGTCACTAGCTGTATCCTACTCTGGTCGAGTACAGGTACCGCTCGGCTCTTCAGCCAAAACCACGGTATTCCCACTGGGGCCACCAACTGTGTACCACTCCGGTTGGGTATAGGTACTGCTCGGCTCTTCAGCCAAAACCGATGGTACGCCCCATGTTGGGTCGCTAGCTGTACATCGCAAGACGAGTACAGGTACCACTTCATCAAAATCAAAGTGATGCGCCTTACAAAGAGCCGACTGCCAGAACTCAAGCAATCCCGGGCTGGGTATCACTAACAACTCCAAGGATCTCTATGACTCCTTCATAGTCTTCTTGCAGATAACAGGCAGAAGCCAGTCGGGAAAAAACAGCAACAATCTACAAGCACTCGGCATGAAGCATGACTCATCCAAGATGCGGTAAAGAGGAGTAGCAACTCGACTATGAAGCACTCGGGGGCTACTGTGGATAACATAGACCCCGGGTACCCACACGGAGTGCCTAAAAGACCACCCGACAGAGGATGGACCAAGTCGAATGGATAAGGACGGGTACCACTCAGATTCTAGAAGACTTGCCCGACAAGGAAAGACATAAAGATAAAGTCAATCCCTAATTAACAGGGAAGATACAATTGTAAACCCGGATAACTACTTATCTGGTTAGAGGATAGAGATAGGAATCCTACCTCGTAACCGACCAGGACTCTACCTTGTAACCCTAGCCCCCACTATATAAGGCGGGTAGGGAGCTCCCTGGTTCGTCATCATCATAATCATCATCATTATCATCATCATCATCATCATCATCATCTACATCTTCATCTCCACACCCATCTATGGACAGACATCTCCCTTCACATTGATCATCAGATCACCATTATAATCCTAGAGCACAGGACTAGGGTATTACCTCCACCGCGAGGGCCTGAACCTGTATAGAAAAGACCCCCAGTCTTGTGCTACCATCAAGTTTGGATCTTGTGCATCGCCCCATATAGCTACCAGTTGACATTCGGCGATACAATCAATGGGGGAAAGAAGAGATGGGAGGTGGCAACGGAAACAAGAAGTGGCGGTGACTGGGGTGTGACATTGCACCATTTGGTAAAACCTCCGTCAGGATGCAAAGATCAAAGCACCACATACTGGTGGGCATAGGTTTTTTGGTGGTTGTAAGACCATCTCCGTATTTCTTTAGTGATGATAACATATTCGACATGCATAAGACCAACCCGATATCCATATGGACATCACCAAGTGCTATCTCGATTATCTTGGCTACATGGATTATTTTCAATTCTTCTACAACGTCCATGATGTCTTTGACGAGTTGGAAACACTTCGCGTCAGACTCTACATCGTCTACATCAACTATGGTGGCATCATCATCTACTTGGCTTCACAGACGTACACCTACCATGGCTAGACTGACCATAATTTCCACTTCAACGACGACTAGATATGGCGCCATCACCAATAGTAGTCTGGCCACCACCTTGGCATCGTCCCCTATGTGATGCCATATTAAAAAGAAGCATTTCTTCGTCTCCATCATGTGTGAAGCTCCCACAAGCCACGTGTTGCAACGCCCCAAATTTTTTGAGTGGTTGATAATTTAAGAGTTTTGGTGATGAGGACATAAAGAAATTGCAATTGGACTCACTTCAGAGCAATTAGGCTCAAGATCGTGAGTGGTCTCGTTAGTGCGGCATCAAGCTCAAAGACAAGACTAAGGACATTTTGTGCTAGTTTAAGATTGGGAGAAGTTTCAATCTTGTAGCTAGGTTTTTGTTCTTTGCTGTACTATTAAGGGGGGTTTCACGTTATTACTTATTTGGGTAATAGTTCTCTCAATCACATAAAAATATCTTGTATCAACCTAATCCAAAAAGGTCTTAGCCATTCTCCTTGGCAGAAAGTTTTAAGTCAACGCCAGACATGACTTCAACTATCCTTGTTTCTGTCTGGAGTTTCTCCAAAAGTATTCAAGTTCACGCCGGACAATACTTTTAACTTATATCTTTTGTCCGGTGTTCAAGCAGAATCATCCAAGTTAACGCCAGACAATCTTGTCCTAAGCCTTGCGTTTTGTCCGGCGGCACTTCTAGAAAAACTCCAGTTCACGCCGGACAATCCGACGTATTCTTAGGTGCAATTCTATATCATTTCTTTCCATCCAGAAGGATTGTTATCTACGCCGAACTTGTCTGTTCCCAAATAAACTTCAATAGTTTCCCATGCAGACAAAACGACATTTGCGTCGGATAGTCCGTCATGAGAAGCATTATTCTAAACTTCTATCCGCCGCAAACTAACTATTTTCTGTTCAAATTGTCCTACCGTTGAATTGTGTCCGATGCTAAAGCAATTTTGATAGTGCTTTTGCAAAAGTATTTTTGTCATCTTATTAATGACTAGGATTACTTTCAAACGGCTAACATCTAGTTCTTAGCCCATAAAAGGACGCATAACCTTCTTCTAAACAGAGCTTTTGGCCTTAGAATATCATTCTCATACCTTTCAGCCAGCAATCATGCCCTATTCTTCAGCTACACCAAAATTGTGACAAAAGGCCCAACATTTCAATTGCTCCAAAAGTATCCTGATCAGATTGAGAGTCTATTATCCATTTGAGTGATGATTTGAACCTTGTTACTCTTGTATTATCAATCCTTGACAGCTTGATGGAGGTGTTCTTGAAGAGCTTGCCAATGGTTATTGTGGAAGCCTTCAAGATGATTTGTGAAGGTTAGGTGCTGGCCTACTAGAGTGGTGAAAAGCAACCAAGTGTAGAATGAGGCCGCGGGCTCGAGAGGGAGCCGGTCCTTGGTGATGGGTTTGCCTCAACGGGGAGTAGGAGGAGGACTCCAAACCTCGATAAAAAAAAATCTCTGTGTCCCTTTCTTTTCTCTGCATTTAATTTCTTTTGTTGTCTTTGTCTCTTCTTACTGTTATTCTTTCGCTGTTTTTCTATTCTCTGATTAGACTAGGACTTGCTAGTTAATTTGGGTAACAAATTGCTAAGAGTCTAAACTTTACTTAAGAAGTTTTAAAAGTTGCCCATTCACCCCCCCTCTAGGCCAACTAGATCCTTTCACCACATCGCTCAAAGCTCGGCCAAATAGAAAACCCAACTTGTCCGCGAGTCCAGTCCAACCACTGAGAGTCGTCCAATATCAAATAACCATAACTGGGTTATGCGAAGTCCATTTTGAATGTTTTTGGTATGCACGAACAAGCCCACAATGAGATCTTTTCAACGGGTCTAGTCCCAATGCCAAATTCCATCATAGTCAACAGGAATCATGAAAACAAGATGACGAACAAAAACTGTCAAGTGCTGCGTCACCTCAACTTTAGGCCCAAGGCCCATGTACCGCTAAAAATTATGTGGGGACGCGTGCCCCATGGCTAGCACGCCCCCACTAGCCGTCAAATGTCTTCCACTTAAGGCTGCTACCCCTCTTCTTCATTCTTGGATTTTGTTTAGTCTAGTTTTCTATATGTGTGTTGAAACAGACTCAAATTTGCTTGTGTCTTGTCAGGACCCCACTGAACGGAGTCGAGTCCCTTCTGTGTCTTACTGTACTAGTCCCTGAATCAGTAGCTAGTACACACAGATTTCAGAACTTGTATCATAACCATTCTTATTAAAACTCAAATGTTACATCAGAGTGCGGCCATTAAGGCTAATAATGCAAAAGTTTGGCACGAAGACCATATAACTGCGGAAGCATGGATACATAGTAAAATCAAAAGGAAATCCAATATGATCCCTTAGGCAAGGTTGTAGTAGCGATCCTAGGCATCAGAGTAATCCATGTCCTAAATACATCGACGAAGTCACCATCTTTGGGCGTACCATTGTCCGGGGTCGTAACACCGAGACTCTGGACCCGCTCGTTCAAATGAGCAGCCCCACGAATGAACGCGAGGGTGAGTATATGTGCAAATACTCGCAAACCAAATTGACATCTGCATATGAGAGCTTAACAAAAGAAGGATTATGGTTTATTTTGCAGAATGTCAAATTTACAAATTTTCCTATATCTTTGAAAATGTCGAAAAGATTTAAGAATGGTTAAAACAAATATCTTTCTTTTGAAACTCCGGCTACCCATCGGTTTTAATCCAGCACGGGTAACTCATGGCAACCTTCCATCACCATCCATAATTGCTAGGCTATCCACCATATCAATCCAATCTCAGGGCTAATTACCGCCAAATCAATCAAAATCCTAGGGCTATCCGCCATTTCAATCTCATAATATCATGGCTAGCCGCCATTTAATTCTCAAAATCACATTACTAACCATCATGCTAACTTAATCACTTCCCAGCGTCCTACTGCTAAGGCCCAAAACAAGACTCACAACGTTCTGTCATGGTTTTCTCTTTAAAACGTCATTTCAAATACAAAGTTGAGAAAACTACCATTGAGGCAGCGCTCTGTCGTATGCCCTTGACCGTGGGCACGACTGTCTAGACAGTTCTACACTCTGTAAAGGTTGTCCGCTTTACCCATGAGAGGTAATTTATAAAGTAAACCACCACAAGGTGTTTAACCAACTTGCTCATAGCTCAGGCATCACCGCTAAGGATCCAACCGCTGGGCTGGTACTCAGTTACCGATGGCCCCCTCTTGCGGCATAGTGTCAAAATCTGTGCAACACCGTAAACCACGGATACTGCACTCAAATTCTGTGATACCGTTATCCATGGGCACTGTGCTCGGATTCTGAGCGACACCGTTAACCACGGATTCTGCATGACACCGTTACCCACGGATTCTGCGTTCCTTATTCCACCGTCTGAGATACCCGAACTAAGAGTTCGAAGGGTACTCAACCAGGGCCTGCCTATACCAACACTCATGGTCGCACTGTTGAACTTAGTTTGTCTACCTTAAGGACTCGGTACTAAGAGATTTGGGTGGTTCCCACATTGGGCCCAAGTCTCGTGCATACTTCACCAATCCATACAACATCCACCCAAACCATGGTTTTTCAAAATTCATTTTCCCTTTTACAGTACAAACTATTGTATCCCAATAGTCCCATTTTATCAAAAATGGCAGCGGCATCTACTATTAAAAATCACGCATTTCAAACATTGCATTTCACACGAACTAACAGTGACAACTACAAGCAATAAATAGCAGGGCTAAGCATTTAACGATTAACTAAGCAATGAAATGGCAATAAACAAGGCATATAGTCCTAGGGTTTACAAGGAATAGGTTTATACGATAATAATAAACTTTTATGGGCATTTAACTAAGCAGCCTAATTAATTAACATTCTTATAATTCAATTACTATGCATATTCACAAATCTAGAAACTCATTTATAAAACTAGGTGGCAACATGTTCAACAAATAATTTGGGGAGAAAATCAACAGTAACTTGCCATAATTGCAGTCTTCCGGGCGTCCGGATAGTCCTCGATTCCAACAACAACGATATTCGAATCTAGCGCAAGCAAATAATACATACAACTAATGTAACATACAAAAATAGGAATGCATTGGTGCAAATGACATTTTTCAGCAAAAGTATACATTTTTTATGAATATATAGAAATTTATTTTACTGGATTTGGAGCTATATTGAAAAGATATAAAAAGAACAATTTTTCAGCAATAAGTAAATAAGGAAAATAGGAAACAGGCCGGCTAACCAGGCGCGGCCCAGAAACATGTGCATGCGTCGGGGGAAAAGCGGCCTCGCTCGTGGCGTGCGTTGGCTAGGCGTGGTTGGCCCGCAGCGCGCGTGGCGGCTGCTGGCTGGCGCTGGGTAGCTGAGCCAGCTGCGCGCATGGCGCGGCCTGGTTCGTGCTGGCTTGGCTCGGCCTGGCGCCGAAGGGGGTGGAGGGGGAGGCTGACAAGTCGGGCCTACTTGGCGGCGACCCAGAGTAGGGAACGGCAGCTGCACGGTCTCGGGCGATGGCAATTCCAGCGATTGGCGGCACGGCTCGCCAGGGAAGTTGAGGGAAAAGGAAAAGGGTGGAACGGGGGCTCACTGTGAGGGGAGGGGTGTAGGTTGAAAGGGATATGTCCTAGATCAATCATGGTGATGATTGTGCCACGTCTTTGTTCATGTATATATGATAGCGTTGTTTATCGGTTCTTTGAATAAATGTCATGACTTTGTTCATTAGGTACGACTTGATTGTGAAACATATTGCTATATGACATTATTCTAAATGGGTCCCTGATCCATATCATTACGAGGAGCGGTTATGATTTGATTAGCATACGTATTGATTGATGGTAATGTTTCACATAACATAGATATGGAGATATCAAACCAATAGTATAGATGCATGTTAGAGAACATGGGTAGTCGGACAGACCTACTCCAAGACGCTGTGAGTTGTTATCTCTTATAGCGCCATTAGCGTATAGTCTCGAGTGATATACCTATATGGTCCTTAGACCAGAGATTGTCATGGATGCCCAGCATGTTGACACGTATACTTTGGCATCATCAAACTCTACACCGTAACAGGGTAGTTATAAAGGTGCCTACTGGGTATACCACGATACATAGCCAAGGGTGTGATAATCAAGATGTGATTTGCCTCGATAATAGGAGAAATACCTCTGGGCCCCTCATGTGGATGGATAGGGAAAGCGCACGGCCGTGCTAATATGACTAAGGAGTTAGTCATGGTATGTATCCATTACACTGTCGAGTGAAGTGGTCGAGCTATCAACAACGGTGGCGCGCATCTCGCCTTGAGCTTGACCGGTATCGGGTGGCAAAGGATCGGTACGTGAGTGTATCAAGGTTTAGCCGAATATTGATTCTGTTCATTCGGGGGTCAATACGTACTGCTCGGTGCCGCTGTTGATCGGTGGATTGGAAACGGGTTTCCGGATCCATGGCCGACTTGCATTGAACCTAACGGGTTGCACACTTAATGGGTTGGAATTGTTTAATGGGTTTATGTGTGGATATGATCTGCGTAGGAGATAGAACCCTAGCGGGCCGAAGCCCACTAGCGTGACTATATAAGGAAAAGCATAGAGGCGGTATAAGAGATGAGTTGAGCCCTCACCACGCCTATCCATTGTGCTCCCCTCCTACTCTCCACAAACCCTAGCCGCACGGCGAGGTGCTAGCACACACCGTGAGGCGTTCCTGCTCGGTACGTGTGGATACCGCTAGAGGCGCTGCCGAACGCGGACGCGCTGATCGGTTGGATCGTCGGCGAGCACAAGTGAGACATCGGCGAACACCGGCGAGCACAAGCGAGTACTTGGTGGTGATCGGGATATGTACGTCTACTTCCTCTACGCGCGAGAAACTGCTTCCGCTGCATCTGCGCGTCAAGGGTAACGATATGTGATCCTCTACTTGCATGTGTTCCTGGGTGATTCGGGGTAGAAAATTTTGATTTTGCGCTCGTGTAGCCTACCCGTTTCCCAGCATAGGTTACCGATGAAGCTTTGCGGAGATGAGGGAAAGCTCGAGGTGGTGCGGCTCGGGGCAACGGAGGCTCCGGCCAGTGCGATGGCGCTGCACCGCACGGCCGAGGCAAGCGAGCGCACGGCGGCGGGCACGCTCCGAGAAGAAGGGGGCCAGTGAAGAGGATTGAAGGAGGTTCCTGGAGAAGGGACAGGGCTTACTGAACGACAGCAGGAGTCAAACAGAGAGGGGAGGAGAGGCACGTACGGCGGCGACGACTTTTATAGCCCACTACGTCGAAAGGCGACAGTGGCGTTGGGGTCCACGGCGAGCAAGTGGGGGAGTGGGTCCAACAGTGGTAGGGCAAGTGCGCAACACCGTGGTGCGGACGGCACGTCGGTGGTGGTGTCCACGGCGAGCAAATGTGTGGCGCAAAGGCTTCGGCCTGGGGAAGAAGACAAAGCCGAAGGGAAAAAGAAAGATAAAGAGAAGAAGGACAGAAGAAAAAGAAAAAGAGGAAATAAAAGGAGAAGGGGCCCATTGCCAAAAATAAATTTTTATTTTTAAAATAGAATTTCAGAATTTTATTTTTAACAAATATCTCCAAATTAATATGTTTACCTAGATCTCAACTAATAAGATTTTTTATTAAGTCTAAATCAAAATATTAATTACCAAATATATTTGTATGTCTTTGCGAATAATTATTTTTAAAAATTTAAAGTATGGTTTTCAAAATTAGAACCAATAATATTTTATTCAAACCAAAGATTAATTACCAAAATATTCTTTCGGTTTTTGCAAATAGTTATTTTAAAAATTCAAATTCAAAATATTATTTTTAACAAAATATGATTTTGACTTTTACAAGGATTATTTTGAAATCCAAAATGTTGAATATAGTTTTTAGAATATAACCTACACATTTTCAAAAATTATTTTTGAAAATTCATGCACATGAAATATGGATGCCGTGCTTTTTAGGGTTTTGAAAAATGGGATGTTACATGTCGGCTAGATCAACCAGATCGAGTTTGAAACCCCAACTTGTTTGTGCTTAATATATATTTGCAATTCAAATTGCTTTACCTTGTTCTTTCTTTGTTCTTCGATTGTATCGCATGAACCATCTTCGTGATCAGGTCGGTCGTGGCAGATAACACTTTGTCGTGTTGGTTTAGCGATTGTCAGTACAATCCTTGTGTGGTTGGTACCCAGGTCATCAAGGTTACAGTGACACCAAACGTAGTTATCCCTCTCACCAAAAGATCGGGCTACCCTGTCCCCTATCATTCAGGAACCATTTTCTCTTCATGAAGAGATTTTGTTTTACTTTAGATGCTCCAATAGATTCTATTCACGGTTCTTTCCATAATAAATTTCTTTGTGCATTCCCTTAAGAAGGAAATTCCCTTTTTGTTCTCTTCATGATTCCTTGGAAGGGATTCTGTTGTAGATGGTGGAATAAAGGGAAAGAATATGAGGAAGGGAACGGAATGAAAAAATAGACCATCTCCAATGATATTTCTTTGGGGGTCATTTTCCCTTCATGAAAAGATTGTGGTTCCCTTCGGATGCTCCAATAGATTCTCTTCACGGTTCTGTTCAAAAGAAATTTGTTCGTGTATTCCCTTCAGAAGAAAATTCTCTCCTTGTTCTCTTCATGAATTCCTTCGAAGGGACACTATTGGAGATGGTGGGGAATAAGAAGAAAGAATGTGGGGGGAAGGAAATGAAATGAAGAAAAAATGGTAGGAGATGTGGTCAACAATGAAGCCATTGGAATGGGAATGATCGTGGATTGTGGGCCTGGAGAATGCGGTGCATATAAGTATCATTGATTGTGGATGCTTGTTAGAATTACAATCATCACGCTTGCTCCACCTGGCCCTTAGCGATTCGTCTCCCCGAAGACCAACATATGGTCTTGGGTCCAAGTCTCATACGTACATCTATTGGTTCAACTGGAGCTCCAAACAAGTTCCTGGCCTAACTCAATCCAAAAGACTAGCCTGGTGGATGATGATCACCCCACCTTTTATGTTGTGCCCTCCCACAACCTCAACCGATGTGGGACTAACCCAACAATCTCTCCCATCACACAACAAACCTTCTGTCCTATACCGTGCGATCTTCATGAGACGTTTTGGGTTTGACCTGAAGCTCTAATACTGCTTGTTTGAAAGATAGGACGTCGATACAAGATTTGAAGAACACCGGAGGCACGATATTTGGTAACACAGTTTGGCTCTTAGCCTACACTTATTGGGCAATGATTATGGGTGTTGCTCCCAACAACGCAGCATACTGGCTGCCCGGGTCACGGCCTCATGCCGGCTGTGACCACCTACATGCCTATGCCGCTAGTTTAGTCGTTACAGGTTACACCAAGGTTGTCCCCTATTTATAGTGGATTCAGGGTACAAGTCCGACCCTAACACGACCCTCCCATGTCTATTACAACTCACTCAAACAACATGATAAGCCATGCCATCGTCGAAGTAGACATAACCAAGTTCACCCATCTCGTACAAAAATAAACACTCATTGTGTGTTACATGATAAGAACTTCCCAAATCTATCATCCATACTTCACTGGACTAAGTATTTGATACCGAGAATATCTCTACAGTTTCGCTTTCTAAGTCACTACTAGCCTTTGCCAATATTGCAACCCATTTCTTTGCTGTGCGTTCCATCTTCACATGCCCCCACTCTCCACATCTAAAACACCAAACACATTTGCCCTTCATGTGCTTCTAGTCCTTTTATTGCTACCTTGATCACTCTTGATTAGCAAAGCATGAAGGATGGGGAAACTGTGATGATTGGAAATAGATCAATTTCTCATCTTTACAAGGTGAGAGGGAGTGTTGTTGCAAGCATATTCGCCAAGTCAAAGATGGCAACATCAGTTCTAAATGGAAGCGGTGTCTAAGGCCTAGCCAGACTTGTTGTGTGGCTCGACTTGAGCTATGAAGGAGAAATCAGAGTCTGGTACATGGTTTCGCAAAAGGTGTTATAATGACTTCAATGTGGCTAACGACATATTTGCTAGAGTTGGTGTCGAATATGTGTAAATGTAGGTTACGTGGACTCTCAGTTGTAACAAGCAGGGGAAAGTCGTGTTAGGGTCGGACTCGTATTCTGGATCCACTAAAAATAGGGGGCACCATTGGTGCAACCTAAAATGACTAAAGTAGCGGCGTAGGCACACATATGGTTGCGGCTGGCACAAAGCTGTTACCCGAGCGGCCGATATACAGTATTACTAGGGAGGAGCGCCCATAATCATTGCTCGTAGGCTGAGAGTCAAGTTGTGTTACCAAGATCGTGCCTCCGGTATTGTTTAGTATCAATATCCTGTTTTTCTAACATTGGTTATTGTTGTGTAATGTCTGAGGAGATCACTGAGGGTCATGAGGTTACTAAATAAGGATTTCGTAGGCCATCACCACCGCCGCACCCACCCACCATGACACCATCATATAGCCATTCTTAAGGCAATACCAAGCACACTAGAAATGGTTTGAAATCCAATTTATGCAAATCCGTTCTCTAAGAGCCCGTTTGGTTGGAGGGAATTAGAACGAGTAAATGAGAATTGAGAGAGGTGAGTTGTAAAATCTCTTGATTCGTTGATGAGAATTGGAGTGCTGAACGTGAATTTACAGCTTAAACAAAGCAAATTCACGTTTTCTATTTCACCCAAGAAATTTAGGTCTCATTTATTTTTTTTCTCTCTTTCCATTATCAGCACTTTTACCAAACAAACCCTAAACCGCTATTCACCCGTCTACATTTCAGTCTTTTGTAACACCATCTTTAATTCTAAAAAAAACATTTTATTTATAAATTATGGGGTTGTTTGGTTGATGCTGCATCCCAGCCTGGCTCGTACGATCTCAGCCAGGTTGGTGGGAGCCAGGTTAAGCCCATCCAGAGCAAGTGTTTGGCACTCTTGTATCTATAGAGCCTCGTTAAAAAGAGATGATGTTTGGTTGCCTCCATTCAGCACAAGGTCACGTGGTCTAGGCATCCAGAGCTTGTCTAAGCATTTCATCAAACCACTGTAACGACTTGCTCTAGCGAGCCACGCTGAGTAGAAACGGCCAAAATCCTCGTATCAATGTAGCCTGGCTGGAACAGGAATTTTGCATCAACTGGACCTAGCTCTAACCCCTCTCCAGACAACCAAACACTTGCTCAATGGCTCACTTGAACCAGGCTGTGCCTAAACCAAGCAACCAAACAGACCAATATATATAGAGCGAGGAAAAATATACAAGAACAAGAGGATATCCCAATCGTACATGGTACACGATGGATGACAACGTACGGATTCTGTAACTGTTACGCGTACGAACCAAGCTGTCAGTAGTATACGTCGGTGCAGCCAGGGAATGCAGTTGAGTGGGCCCCGGCCGCTAGTACATTGATGGCTGCGACGGACGGGCCCACAGAGCGGTGTCCCGGCCTGCATGTAGTGATGAACTGCTGCGGATTTCTGCAGAACAATGGCCCCCACCCACTGCCACCGTGACCGTACGGCAGGGCATCTGGTCACCAGGCGATGAGACGATGTTGCTGGCCGTTGTCCTTCTGCAGGCCTGTGGCCTGCAGGCTAGCTAATTAGATGCTGCTTCTCTATTTTAAAGATAGATTTTACTTGTGAAAAATTACAGCCCGTTTTTGACAAGTTGCGTTCCGACCCACGTCTTTGTTATTCCGGTGTTGTAATAAATATATTTGACGGTATATTATTTTGGTGAGATTTTGAAATACTTTGATCGTGCATTTGATAAAACGAAAGTGAATTTGAAACCGAAAAGGGTTTATCGGACCATGTTCGACAGACTCATGTAAGGCAATTTTTGAGACTGATTGCTTTCCGGTAACCTTGATGCACGAATTTCGATGTTGATGATGTTTGTGAAGCTAACCCTGCATAAGTGTTTGGTTTGAACTCATCTGCATGATGCAGGTGCCGGTGGGTACGTCATTGACGCTGTTTGCTGAGGCGAACTGGGGTTTCTAGCGTTCGGGGATGTGTAGGCGACCGGATTCGGTATCTGATGGTCACATGAGATGGCGTGGACAACAACCTTCGCTGCGGTAAGGATCCAAGACAACCGGAGGCTGCACGTCGGTCACTTGGTTGCGAAGAGAGGCGTACTGGTCAACCCAGGCGTGGGCTAGCGACCAAGATACTGCAAGGAAGGTACGAGGATGCTTCCGAAGAAATATGGCACAAATATTCCTTGTCGGGAATGAGTTAGGTCGTGTCTGCATTGTACACCGTTGATCCTTAGATCAAAGGTGGAGGCAACCCCTAGTGTTTGGAGAGTGTCACCCCTGAGGCTATAAATAGAGGAGGAGGGTAGAACCTCCTCCACATCCCTTCACTACAGGAAAACGATATTTTAATGTCGGCCAATTTTTTTTACGTCAGGCCTCCACCTATATTTACTCAACAATCTCCCAATACGGTATATATCAAATTTAAACTTTTGTATGTGCATGGTTGTGTAACTTAGAAATTCTAATATTGCATTGCAATTCAGGGTTCGGTGGCTCCTCCAGACGCCAATGTTGGAGGCGCTTCCTCTTCAAGGACTCCGCCGACCGTTGGAGACTATCTTGGCTCTGGAGGCGATGCTGGTAGTGGACATCAGTTTAACAATACTCCTCCAAGCTAGTTTATATTGTAAACTATCTTTACAAGTGTTGACGTGTTGAACTTGTGTGAACTAGGATTGACGTGTTGAATTGTGACTTGTGGATTGGAACTTATATGTGAACTTCTGAATTATAAATGTGTTGTGTTGAAATTGTGTTGAGACCCATGTGGTGGGTCCCCTTATGTTGTGATGAATATATGTGACGGGATTGATTTTGATGTGGTTTTTGAAGTACTTTGAGTAGCATTTGGTGAAACGGGCATGAGTTGAGTGCCTGGCGGACGGTGTCCGATGCCGACTGGACACGTCGAGTTGTGTCGGGTTTTCGTGTTGTTGAGCGATACCGGACGTTGTCCGGTGGGGTCGTGTCAGGGTGACACGTGTTGATGTTGAGCTTGGTTTTGGATGATCATATGCTGTGCTAACCTTGCAGGAGAGGTAAGGTGTATGGTGTTGGTTTGGTTTCACTTCTGTGATGCAGGTACCGGTGGGTACGTGGCTGACGCTTCGCGGGGACAGCTGGAGGCTGGTGCGTCCGGGGGCGTGCAGACGACCGGATTCGGTGACCTGGCGGTCACATGAGGTGGTGTACTCGGGAAGCTTCACCTATGTGATGGAGGTATCGACGGGTACGTGGCTGACGCTTCGCGGGGACAGCTGGAGGCTGGTGCGTCCGGAGGCGTGCAGGCGACCGGGTTCGATGACCTGGCGGTCACATGGGGTGGTGTACTCGAGATGTTTCGCCATGGCAAGGGATCCGAGGCAGCTGGAGGCTGTGGCGTCGGTAACCCGCCGACGTAAATATAGTTATTTACGTTGCCGTATTTACGTCGCCTTATTTACGTCGGCATGCCGACGTAAATAGGTATTTTCGTCGGCTTTTAGTCTATTTACGTCAGCTTTTGGCCGACCTAAATACGTCGGATTCCTGTAGTGCTTGAGGTGGAAATTTTAGATTTGTGAGAAGGGTGTGTGGGAGAGAGAGGGGTGACACCTGCGAGTGCTTGTGGTCATGAGAGCAGCTTGTAACCTCCTAACTATCTATGCAATGAAACATCTGTTCTTTAAGTTCAGGACTCGTTCTTGCTGATTCATATGTTTTGATCTTGTTGATTTGATTGTTTATGTTCCAATTAATTTATTTCTCTCCTCTCATTTATGCTTTAGACCCATGATGTATTGAGTGTTCGCATATGTTTTACATCTCTCTTGCACCCCGGTATTGACTAGAGATCAAGTTTTTCATCAAGTTGCAAATTTGTTCAGAACTTGTTCTTCCCGCAACAGTCATTATTTGATTTTTATAAAATCTAAAAAACTCATTTTTTATTGCTTGCACTTGGAGAAGTTCCGTGACTTTTATATGTATCAACACAAAAATTTGAAGTCATTAAGATTCTCTGTTTAGGTGCAGCGAGGTGAAAACCGAATCCCAAACTTTCTGCATGAGATCTATGACAGGTTGTAGTGGTTCATTCTTTCTGATTTTTGTGCAAGTGGTTATGATGAAATTATTGGTAGAATGCTTCACGACTCATTGGTTTATAGGGAGAAAAATTTCTTAAAATTTTGGAACATCAGAAACCCATCATCTCTCTACTACAAGTGAGAATAAATTCTAGAGAATCTGCCTTTTGCTTTTCGGATTTGGTTTGATCCTGTTTATAAATGCAAGTTTGAATTGAAAGGTTAGTGAGTTTACAAGTTGGAAGTCCTAGAGAACATCTAAGATTTTTTATTTAATTAGATTGTAAAAAACTATAAGAGTAGGTATTAATAAAAAATGCCATTAAAAGATCAGATTTATATACCTGACTAATAATATGAGTAGGTTTAATTTGCTCTTGATCTTCTCTAGATCAACGACCATCGATAACCCCCAACCCGAAGGTCCCCTTATCAATCTCGGGCCCCTTGCTCCTACTCGATCGCCTTCTCCAACCGCTAGTCAACCTTGATCCACTCGAGAAGGTTGTTAGCGTGTCGCCGACCTTAGTATGCAGGATGGCTAGCCCTTAGATAAAATTTGGATGGTCAGGATAAAGAGGATAATAGCCCATGTCATAATAATATAGCCATTGCCATTTCAAAAGTTAAGGAGAGTAAATGAATATTGACGATCGAGTGCCAATGTGAGGCCGTGACCCAGTACAATGAGAATGTCATATCAACTATGCATAAATGCAAACTACGGAGTTGAGAATGTTGAGGATTGCAACTCATGTAGATCAATGAATGGAAAGTCAAATGACAACACAAGAGAACATAAAATAGCATTATTGAAGCTAAATCTGGAGTCTAGGGTGGCATCATACTGTGTTGTCCTTGACTCCATTGATATATAATTATCCCCCTAGACAATAAATCATTATGACGATGTTGCAGAAAAAGGAGACTAGAGGAGATTTTAAGAAGCATAGCCATAGCTGGATCTAGAGTTGGGAAAAAGACAACAACTTGAGAAGATCAATAAATTTGTCATGGATAATGATAATTTTCATTGCCCATACATATATAAACATATAAACACATAATGCTATATTAATTGATTGGGGACCCCTACTGTTCAGGGCCTTGAGCGGTTGCCCCTCTCGCTCTTCCTTAGAAACATGACTCAATTGACATATTACACAAAAATTTTAATTTTCAAACCGAGGAGTGGCATCCATCGAATTAACCACTTTTCCATGGTCGTTGTTTTTTCATGATTTTTTGAGGCATGACTAGTGTATGCTACCCTATTGTTGTGTTATGCAATTGCATAGTGTTTTTTTTCCTTGGTTTCATTGTGCCTGCCTCCTCATGGCTTTGCTATCCTCCTTTGTGGCATGCTCTACGCGTCTCCATCGCCTTTGACCACCAATTGTAACAGCAGTGTGCTAGACGCTCGCCGCTCCTCCCTCGGTTCCCCTACCACCACACCGACCCACATCAACCTTTACTTTGGCCCTCAATGTCAATCGATCCCTTGTCAGCTCTGCCCACTGGCCTCTCATAGCTTCGACAGCGCCTCCGCCACCTCGCTACCTCACCACAATCTTCTCTAAGCCTCGTGGCATTGGTGTAACTTAAACCCTAATATCCAAACCTTGGCATGAAGTGGTGGTGCCGTAGGGAAGAGAAGCCGAAGGGGAGCGCGGTTGGCTCTTCTTGAGACAGAAGTAAGCAAAGCAGAGGAGCAGGACTCATAGGTATTCTATCTTTTTCTTATCACATCAAGAAGGGAGAGAACAGACATCATTCCATAGCATTTCTCCTTTCTTTGAAAGGAAAAAAGACGTCATTTTTTCTATGTGGGTCCAGAAATAGGATTGGGATCATATCGATGAACTTCTCAACGACATGGGAACCACCTGTTGCCTATGCAAACCGAGGATCCAATGTACATACGCTGATCGAGTACACAAGCAGGCCAAGCTACTCCTCTCACTTTTTTTTTCTTCTTTTTGAGGAATACTCATCTTCTTTTGGTCTCAACGGCCACGTACGTAGCACCAACAGGCATCAGCTCGATCGGCGGTCGGCGCAGGGAACGAACGGGCTGGGACTGGGAGTCTGGGAATACTAGTGCAAGACTACTGCAAGACTGCAACCATTATTCCCTGGCTGGCGCCGGACACTGCTGGCAGGGATGCGTCGCGGAAATGCTCCAGTTTTCCATGGGATCAGATCAGATGAGGCCTGGCCACTCGCCAGGTCTGCCGCGCGCTCGACCCGAGGAGGCCAGCCTCTCGCGTTGCCATCCACGCACCAATGAGCTTTGCACCGCCGTGCTGCTCTTCTGCTCTTCATTAATTTGCTTTTGCTGCTGCTACACTGATCGAGGGTTCGCTGTGGCCGACGTTGCCAGGGTTGGGTAATCCATGTATTGGTTCGTACGTGCTCGCCAGGTTGTTTTTGTTTGCATAAAAGTATTAGAGCATCTCCAACCGTCGGATGCTGGCTATAGTGATGAGGTGGACATCCATCTCAACCAAAAAAATTCATTTATGGGCTCCACAAAAATTAATTTAATGCTGCCATGCAGCTACACTAGCAAATCATGCGTCAAGGAGCATTCTCCCGTTGGCCTGTCACTGCAGCAAGTTGCTATCGCCTGGCGCTTCAACTAGCGCTAGCGCTTAGCCAAATCAGTTTCTCTCTCTTCTATCTCAACAAAATTTCCTATGTGGAATGCTCATAGCTAGCTGACTGTATCCCATTGGAGATGCTCTTAGATTGTATAGAAGTGACACGTCTAATGTTATTAGATTGTCATATCTGTGACGTGACTAACTCGACTATTGTTAGGTGGTGTTCGGTTCATAGCCATGACTAACATTATGCTAGACAAAAAATGTGGCTTACGAGTTTGCACAACGAAAAAAATGACTAACAATAGAAGCCACCCCTCCCCCCTCTCCACCCGCCTCCATTCTGATTCCCCAAGCCGGTCTCCTCCCCCGCGTCGCTTCCCTCCTCACGCCGGCCTCCCAACCTCCACCACGCCGGCCTCCCCGCGCCGCCTCCCTCCTCCACCACGCCGCCTCCTACCTCCACCGCACCGGCAACGAGGCCGCCTCAAGGCGTTGCGCCGTCTTGCCCTTCCTCCCTCTTGGGCTCACGACGGCACTGACGAGGCCATCTCCGCCACCTCCGCGCCGTCGCGGAGGCCACTTCCGCCACCTGCGTGCCACAGATGAGGGTGCCTCAAGGCGTTGCGCTACCTCGTCTTCTCCCTCGCTGTCGCCAACCTTCCCTGCACCGTTCGTCGTCGTCCTCGGCACTGGGCTTCTTCCCCTACGTGAGTTTCTTCCTCCAGCGCGAGCAGCGTTCGCTAGAAATGTGTGGCAGTCACTTTCACCGCCACAGCTTAGGCAAAAAATCATGTGGCAACACCATAGATAGCTACCTAACAATATGTGGCTCGCCTATGCTTAGGTCTGAACCAAATGACCACCTAAACAGTTGTGGCATGACTAACCTTAGGTGTGACCATGTTAGGCTGGGAACCAAACAGGCCCTAAGTTCAGTGTACACGCATGACGGGCCTGTGCTGTTTTGAGTAACTCCATACCGACTAACAGCATGCATAATTTTCAAATATTCCCTCTGTTCTAAAATGTAAGGCTTATAATTTTTTGATATAGTTAACAAACGTAAACTTTGACCATTAATTTCTTTCGTATTATGACATCATCAATAAGTTTAAAAATAACATCATATGAAATTACTTTGAAATACGAATCTAAGTATATCACATGCATAACATTGAACATATATGTTTCTAACATAATTATTAGTCGAACGATTTAAACATTGACCGTTTAAAATACATACATGTCTTATATTTTAGAATGGAGAGAGTATATTTGTGTGCTGTTCTCGGCCAACATTTGTGGTGTTACGAAATCTGATCCATAGGCGTGCATGAGGGGTTAGTTACGTTATGGTTTTTGACAAATGAGTTTATTGATAGGCTACGTTTGCGCTCAAAAGCAATCCACCGTGAAAACAAGAAGCATTATTGTGGCGCCCAAAATCCGGGGACCATCTCGTGGCTCCTGCGAATCCGTATTAATTACGAGCGCAATATCATTTACAATTAGCTGGATCTTCTCATACAAAAAGATACAGGGAATTTATTTATTGATCAAAGTACATAATGGCTTAGTTTTAATAAGCCGTCAGGAAAAATGATACAGTACCAAAATATACTCTTACCAGAGTTTAACAAAAAGCAGAAACAGAAGTGTCGGGTCTCGAGGCTATTCCCAAATCCACCAGGCAAGCGACTGGAGTCCCGCCTTACACCCATTCTGTACGTCAGTTTCTTGTTCTCCTTGTATCCATGACAGGTGGTTTTTCCATCGTGGCTGTCACATGGCAATCCAGTCAGCATATACAATCAACATATAATATTATAGGCCCCACATGTCATCGCTATCCTCTCATATCTTCTACCTCTCTCCTCTTTTCTTTCTCTTCTTCTCTAAACTTTTCTCTCTTAAATCTCCGCCTCCATTTCTAGCCCTCCCACATAGAGCCAGCAAGAAGAAGGGTAGCAGCCAAAGAGAGGTACTGCGTGTTAGGTCAGGGGCGAGAAAGATGGTGGCGCGCGACCTGGGGGAAGGGAGGTGACAGGGGAGACAGCGACACGTGGCCTGGGTGAGGGGAGGGTGCGGCGTGTGGCGAGCGAGATGGTGGCGCATGGCCTAGGGGAGGGGAGGTGTTCAACGACAATGGTGACGACGGTGCCGACGACGAACGTAGCAACACGAGTGGCCAAGGTGCCGCCATCCTCCTCCCCGGTCGCGAGGCTTTGTCATCCTATGCATCGTCCTCGTCACCTGCGATACCCTTGTCACTAGTGCCCAGAGCCGCAGTGTCGCCCCATTGTCGGGGTCGCCCTCATCACCGGCAACTAGATCCAACCAGCAGAAGGCGATGTCACATGTTTGGGTGAGGGGAGATGGTAGCGTGCGGCCAGGTTAAGGGAAGGCGACGTGGAGGGGAGAGGCAGGAGGAGAAGGAGAGGTGGCCGGTGGGGGATATGTACGAGGAGAGGTGGCCAGTGGGGAGATGTAGGAGGAAAGGAGGCCGGCGGGGAAAGGCAGCAAGAGGGGCGGCCGATGGAGAGAGGAAGAACAACTGAGAGATCGAGAGGATAGAGAGGGATGAGAGAGGAGAGAAGAGAGAGAAAAAGAAGACACTTACATATGGGTCCCACTTTCACCGCATGTGCTACTGGCTAGCTCACTCGCCACATGGCCAAAACCATTCCAACAACCACCGCGGGTGTTGTTTGTATCTTTTTCTTAGTTTTATGGGGGTAAAATATGTAGTTTGGTAGTTTAGGGGGTATGCAGACAAAAGAACAATAGTTCAATGGGAAATATAGACTTTTTCTAATCATAATAAGCTTTTTGGTGGGCTAGGTTATTATATTTGCAATAATGTCAATTTTGTAATACCATAATAATTATCATACACGATTCAAATCACCATCAGGGGTATTTCAATAGCATGGAAACACCTCATGCTCCCAAACATGGTGGATCCAAGCCATTTCTGTGGACATGGTCTCCAAACAAACTGGTAAACCAGTACCTCATACTGTCTCCAACAACAGGCAAGACCATACCCTTGGAAGGCATATGTCTTCCTAATTGACGGCAGACTCACCCTCTCAGCTAGGCGTGATCCCCTCAAGCTCAACAGGCCAATATCCTCGGATCCTCAATATCATCAAAGTAATATCATTTGTGTTGACAGACTCAACTTTCGCACTCAGGCAGAAAGGGGAACCAAAGTGCATGGATAATATCCGGGACTTATTTGGGTTGCATGGTAAGCACGGGGTAGTGCACAGAGCGCCACCATAGTTATGCAACGATGGTGCCGACAACCAACTCCGTTTATGTTGATGGTCAGAAACCAATCATTGCAGAGCGTTGATAAAAACGTTATACCGACAAAGCGTTGATAATAAGACTATGCCGAGACAAGAGGACTGATTTGTCATCCCATGTTCGCAACGTTGACCAACCGAGATGAAACCCACTGGACTGTAGACTTATCCATTCCTAAGCATAACCAAATACTTACTAGTCAAGAAGTTTATAATCTATACCAAAGTTACCAAATGGCAGGGTAGGAAATATGTCAATGGTGGGATTGTGGTTAACAACACTAGTAATTAAGTGGGTGATATCTAAAACAACTCTAGTAGGATTTTATTTCACATAGTTTATACAATGAATACATAAGCATGCATACAAGAGGACTGATATGTCATCCCATGTCGCAACGTTGACCAGTCGAGATGAAACCCACTAGACTCTAGACTTACCCATTCCTAAGCATAATAAAAGACTTACTAGTCAAGAGGTTTATAATCTATTCCAAAGTTACCAAATGGCAAAGTAGGAAATATGTCAATGTTGGGATTGTGGTTAACAACACTAGTAATTAAGTGGGTGATATCTAAAACAACTCTAGTAGGATTTTATTTCACATAGTTTATACAATGAATACATAAGCATGCAATTTCATAATTTAAAGCAATATAACTTTAATAAAAATTGGGATATGAGAATGATCAAGAGAACTTGGCCCTTCAGTGTTGAATTTCATGCCTTTAGGCTATCCTTTCTGTGCGTCCGGATTTAACGCGAAGGTTCAAATGGCATAAAAATCTCAGAAAAGTGCTAGCAACATGATGCATGGAAACATTCTATAATCATCACGATTTTAGTAAAACTAAAATAAATCAATTAGTCCTATGCTCATGATTATACGAAATGACATGACTACATCATGATAGCATAAATCTACCCATATATCGGAAAATAGTTATTCAAAATATATCACAATCATAAACGCACTCAGAACAAGGATTCAAGCATTTCTAAACAATCATACAAGTAGGATAATAAAAAAGTAAGGATATGATAAAGCAAGCATTCCTTTTCATAAATTAAACTTACCTAAGTTGAGGATAATCAAACAAAGTATACAATTCTAAAATCTTACAATCAAGTTACATAGCTTAATTGTGCAAAGTTAATAAATATAAATAACAGTGGCTAGATCATTTTTACAGCAACACAATTATACCAATATTTTCTAGTTAAGCAAATAACCTATAATTAATTTTCTTTACCAAGACACAAGCTAGAAAGAGACAAGCTCACGCGCTCACAGTAAATTAATAAATGGCAAAACAGCGAGGAGCGAGTGTTACAGAGGTTCATACAGATTTATAAAATTTTATTATGCAAAGGAAATACATTTCAAGTGATATTCTAAATACAAAACATGATTAAGGCCCAATTGTTTTTAGCTTAACAGCTTAGCGACTTATCTACGTTCTAAAAGACATATGATTTGAGTTTTTTAAGTCCGTTTTTTCGCTGTTTTGAAGGTGGGTCCTAACGCCTCTAACACACATTTAAAAGAAGGCAATAGGCAATGACTTAGTGAACAAGTCATCCAAATTCTCGCAGGATTTGTTGTGCTGAATACTTATTTCATTCAACTTATGCAGTTCATGCGCATAGAAGAACTTGGAGTCGATATACTTAATAAGATTGCTTTTCACATAACCCATTTACATTTGTGCAACACAAGCAGCATTATCTTCATAGATAATTGTAGGGTTTGCTCAATAGGTAATTGTAACATCCCAAATTTTTAAAATCAATTTGGCACGTTAATAATTTCTTAAACTGCATAATTTAAAAATCTCAAAATATTTATTATATATTGCATCTTGGCATCATCATCGCATGCATCGTTCTTGAAATAAACTTGTGTATTAAAATTTCCAAAGTGAAAATCCTTTTTGGCAAAGTATAGTAATTTGTTAATATAATATTTCATTGAAGCCAAATCTAAAAATTATTAGTTTAATCTGGGATAGCTATTTCAAAAAGGCAAGTTATTTTACCAAGATATTGCTTATTTAAAAAGATTATTCAAAATTAAATTTCGGAGGAACCAGAAAATTGAAAATGTTTTTATTCTCCCTCGGCCCAAGCTCCGGCCCACTTCCTCTCTTTCCCTCTCCTTTCTTCGCCTTCCCCTTTCCCCTTTGTTTGGGCTGCCGGTGCCGCGCCGGCCCGTTCGGCCGCAGCCCACCTCCCTTGCGCCTGTGCGACGGAGCCCCGCTGACAGGTGGGCCCCCTTCGTCGGTCTCCTCTTCCTCCTCCTTCCTCCCCAGCTCCCTCCTCTCCTGTTCGCCAGTCGCCCCCTCTGTTCCTCCTCTCTACCGAAAACTCGTTTGTCCTTCGATTGTTCGTCCCTATTGTCTCCCTCCGTACCCTCTACTCTCACTGCCTCTCTGGTCTTGTCGCCGGCCAACCCGACGTGGTGCCATCGCGTCCAGCGTTCCCCTCCACGCCATCGGCCGGAATTCGCGCCGGCGACGTCGACCAGCCTTGCGCGCCGTGTTAAAACTTCCCGGGCGGAGCGTGCCTTTAAAAGGGGAACTGCTACCCCCATTGTCTCTGCTTCGTGCCACCACCTCGTTGTTTGCCCGAGCCGGTGCGCCGCTGCCCCATTTCACCGCAACCTCCTTTTTCCCTCTCCTACCTCACCCTCATTTCCTTCGGACCAACCTCACCTTGGGATTGGCACGCAGGTCGTCCTAGTGGAGCTCACGCCCGGTGGATTGGAACCGTGTGGTCCGCGCGCATGTCCCGGAGCCCACGCCGTCGCCGCCGTCGTGGTTCCTTCGCCCTGCTACTTCCTCTGTTCCGGCGAGCTCAGAGGTAGTTTCCTCCACCGTCCTCATTCTCCCGACAGGAGGAATTGGGACCCGGTCGTGCGCCCCGCTGGTGCCGCGGTGCTCGTCGTCATCACCGCCACACACCGCAGTGCCGTCCTTTCCGTCCATCTCCAGGGTCGTCAAGACTACCATTTTGTCCGTCTCAGTTAGCTATAGCTCCCAGCGTGTTCAATTGGTTCGGGGTGGCCGGAGTCGTCGCCGCCGTGGGCATCGCCGCCGCTGCCGGAGCCTCCCCTGTTTTTCCCCCTTTGCCGTTGCGGGAGGTGCCGACATGTGGGACCGGGGAAGGGCCCACCAGTCAGCTCGCGCAAGCCGCCACGCCCTCGCCCGCGCGGTGCCGAGCCGCGCCTCGGTTTGGGCCGCCCGGCCGAGCCGGCGCAGCGTCGGGTGGCCCTTTCGTTTTTTTTCTTTTGCAATTTCTGTTTTTAAGTCATTTTTGGTACCTTAAAACAATTGTTGAAAATAGCTGCTGTATTGTAAAAATTTAGGAAAATATCTTAAGAGTTTCTGGGCCTGAGAAAAATGTATTTTGTCATATCGGCCGTGTAGCATTCGCTTTTTGATCAAATAGATAGGTTGGATTGTATCATTTCATGTGAGCATATTAAATTTTACTTCGTTTTCTTAAAAGCATTTGCATCAAAAATAGTTTATTGATGGCTGTTGTACTGTCATGCTTGTGGGTGCGCCTTTAGGAGGCCAAGGCCCCGAAGACCCGATCGACGACGTTCCCTTCGCCTTCCTGGGAACCGATCAAGGCAAGTTTCCCCCTTCGATCATATCGTGGAGCCATTTTTGTTTGTTTAGAAAATGTTTATTAGATCTGAAAATGTGCATGCTAGTTTAAAATGGTAATCGACGTATTTGGTAGACTTAGTTAACATGACCTAGTAGAAAAAGGTAGAAATAATGTTAGAATTAAAACTTAAGGCTAAAAATAAAATTGCTTATATTACTCTATTGTGGTATGACAAAGTGCTTAAAAACCTCTTATGCGAAATGTTATCATCAATTGAGTGAAATGAATTGATGTTGAGAAATGTTTGGGAAAAATATGATTTAAAGGTAGTGCATCAAGGGTGATGCCTGGTAGGAAAATGATTTTCCCTCTTACCCCAAAAATGTTCCGACTAGGGGGAGATATTTTGTCGGTTAGTGCAGTACGGCACCGTTTTGAGAAAACTAGGCTAAAATATCATTTCTCCCCTAAAGGACTGTTCGTTCTATGATCCTACGAACTAAGCCATAACAGTACGACCTCGAGCCCCGTTATGGGACGGGCCCGGTCGTTAACCCTTGAGGTTAGCGATCTTGTGGCGAAACACTTCTGGTGCGTAGCCTCTCGAGGGTAGAGCATACCCACTCTGCAGAGTTAAAACTATCATGGTAGCCGTTCTCGCGGTTATGAGCATGCTTATATGGTAGTTCTTTATTTTTAAAACCAGTTTAGAAAAGGGTCTTAAACGAAGGATTTGGGATGAGTAAAGAATTTGAGAAAGTTTTCGTTTGAGTTAGGTGCCACCGACTACATTCCGGATTGGGGTCGGCCTATCGGAAATTGTTCGCGCGGAATGGACCTAGCTGTTTTGAGAAAAGAAATGAGAGAGGATTTTGATCTCGCTATGGCACTGAGGCCAAGTGGCGAGAGTAATCTGAGAAGAGACCAAAAGAAAAAGTTATGATTTAAGATTTCCAAAATGCTTTGCCAAAACTAGGCCAATAAATGATTTTCCGCGAAACAACCTAAGCTCTCCTTGTACTAAACCACATCTGTATCATTTCCGACTTGCGAGTACAATTCGTACTCACCCTCGTTTTTCTCCTCTCCCTTTTTAAAATTTCAACAGCTGGTCCGTCCGACTTCGGCCTGCCGTCCGAGGATGAGGGCCCTGATTACGATGAGGAGGCGTTATCCGATGAAGACTATGAAGAGTAGGGTTGCGGGTTCCTACAGCCCTCGTGCCTGTGGAATAAATAAATTTCTAGATGATGTAATAAGCTTGTATTGTTGTGCACTCTGTATTGCGGCCTGCGAGCCGTTGTTTGTGTAATGTATTGGACAAAGTTCCCCTCTATGTAATAATCAGAACGTTGGTAATGTACCGTTTCTGTATAACTGTGTGTACTAGCCATGATCCTTGGGACAAGTACATCTTTACGCAGGTGGAATCATATCTTGTAAATCGGGTGCCGACAGTAATCCACATGACTGCAGGATGTGTTTCACCATTCTTCTCAACCATGCATATTCACGAGATGCTTCATATAATGCAATGATTTCCGAGTGGTTAGTGGACGTAGCCACTAGCGTCTGCTTGGACAACTTCCATGACATTGCAGTGCCACCACATAGGAAAATATACCCAGTTTGTGATTTACCAGAATGCGGGTCCGAAAGGTACCCAGCATCGGCATAACCAACAATATTCATATCTTGGTTCTTCCTGTAAAACAGGCCAAGCTCAATGCTTTGACAGAGATATCGTAAGATAACCTTTATTCCGTTCCAATGCCTCTTCGTGGGTGCTGCACTATATCGAGGCAACGTGTTCATGACAAATGCTATATCAGGCCGTATGGTGTTAGCAAGATACATAAGTACTTCTATTGTACTCAGATACGGGACTTTCTACCCGAGAATAGAGGTGGCCAAACGGGCCAGGCCAACAAGGCCAAACCGGGCCGGCCCGCACTGTTCGTCGAACAGGGTCGGCCTCGTTCGATGAACCGAACCGAACTTGCGCCGAGGCCTCGGCTCGTCGGGTCAGCCCGGTTTGGTTAGTATAGTGACGGGCTGGCCCGGTTCGGTTCGTCACTGTAGCATATTTATTTAATTAAATATATCCATTTATATATATTTCTAATAATATATAGTGTATTTACACAATTTATAGTGTATATTTGTAAAATATAGTTGTTTTTTAATTTATTTAGATATTTTTAATTAAAATAAACCAACCCATATAAAACCGGGCCGACCCGGTTCGGTTCGGTTCGGTTCAGTCCTGGTGTGCACAGTAAACGAATCAAACGGGCCCGAACCGGGCCAAACCAGGCCGGCCCGTTGGCCACCTCTACCCGAGAATTTCCTCCCCCTCTTCCCTGGGTCGGAAGGGTTATGTTATCTTTCTTCTAAGATCTCCCTATCATAGGAGTTCTTGAGAAATAGGCTTTGTCAAAATCAAACTTCCATAATACTTTCTGAGTATAGGTCGCCTGGTGTACTAAGATCACATGAGGGGAATGCTCGAGCTGCAAGCTTAAATAGTACTTAGTCTTACCCAAGTCTTTAATTTCAAACTCAGACTTCAAGTAAGATCATGTTTCTTCAACTTCTTCATTTGTCCCGATGATATTCAGATCATCTACATATATCGAGATTATTCAAAGCCCACTCAAGGATCATCTACATAAATATATAGGGACGATCTTCATTATTTGCGTAGCCTTTCTTGCATAGAAAGTCAATTAAGTGATTATATCACATCCTCCTAGACTGCTTGAGTCCAATTAGCGACTTCAGAAGTCTTACACTATATAGATTGCTATTTGTTCTATCGTCATTCGGGATGGGGATAACTTCGGGTATCTTCATATAGATTTCAGAATCCAGATTACCATAAAGGTAAGCGGTCACAACATCCAACAATTTCATTCTCAAGTTCATATTAACTGCCATTGAGATACGATATCTAAAGATAATGCTGCCCATGACCGGGGAGTAAGTTTCCTCATAGTCGATTCTAGGACGTCGAGTGAAACCTTTAGCTACCAGCCTTACTTTGTACCTCACGACTTCATTACTTTCATTACTCTTGCGAACAAAGTCCCACTTATATATACCCTACAGGGCATATGTGGTTCGGTGTACGGTATACAAGCCCGAACACTTGTCTATTGTTCAAGAAGGTGAGTTCTATAGTAATTGCCTTTTTCCGTTTTTCCCAATCCGACTTCCTTTACATTTTGCTAGAAATGTAGGCTCGAGATCATTTTCAATAATGGAGACAATTTTCTTTACATAGTAAATGTCGATTATGGCTGTGGCTGTATTCATTACTTTCCCGGATAATTCATAATTTATGACCATTTCATCATGGGTTGCTTCAGGCAATTATTTACGTTGCTCTTCACCGCGTATCCCCATAACTGGAGCAAGTTACTTTAGTTTATTATATTTGATGTGTGCGCTCACGTTTGTTTCGGCATTATGCACATGTTCATGCTATGGAATATTCTCTGTTTCCTGCAATGGAACATTCAAATCTGGAAAAGCCTCGCTATCAAGCTACTTACCAGTACCGGGTCTCAACCAGCACCCCTTCCCACGGCGGGGCGCTTTTGTGACTAGTTGTGGTAAGCTCTCCTTCCCTCTTTTCCGCAGGCGTCCCCGTGTACTTGGGGTTGGAGTAATTAGACTCTCTGCATTTTTCTTAGGCCTTTGAGTAGGTTGAGTGGTACGTTCTATTTGCTTTGGTACTCCAACCCTCTGGTGCATTGCGTACAGGCACATGCAGCTTAATCACTCCCTGCGAGTCACAAAAGTGATCAGACAGTGTATTTGCAAGTTTATTCAAATCTAGGATCTTCTAGATCTCACCATTTGCTTCACTAGTGCGAGTGTCTAATGCTGCCGCACCGGCTGCTTGCCAGGTGATTTCTCGGCATTCATCTTCTGGTGGCCGGCTTATTCTCTCCCCTAATGACGGAAAATTATCCTTGTTAAATATACAGTCAGCGAACCGAGTCGTATGCAAATCTTCAGTCATGTGTTCTAAATATTGGATTATTGAGATACTCTCTTATCCAACATGAATTCCAGACTTTCGGAGAGAGCCCACAGCAACACGCTGTGGGGTGATATATGTACATATACCTTGCAGCCAAATTTTATTAGATGGGAGATATTGGGGATCATACCTTGCGGTAGTTGTATAGGCGAATGGATGTTGTGGGCCGATGGCCGATAGTTGATGAGATTTGATGCATGGAGGACTGCATATCCCTAGCAAGAAGTCGGTAAGTTAGATTGCAAAAGAAGTGGCCGGGAAATGAATTTAAATTTTTTAATCAATGACTCTGCTAGTCCGTTCTGCCTATGAACGTGCGGTACCGAGTGCTTAAGGTAATCCCTGATGTAGTGCAATAATCATCAAAAGACTTTTGAGATAAACTCTCCGGCATTGTCCATGCGAATGGATTTGATGTTATGCTCGGGGAACATATTTTTAAGACGTATAATCAGCGATATTAGCTTCGTGAATGCATGGTTCCTCGTAGAGAGTAAACTCACATTCGACCACTTCGAGGAAGCGTCAATAAGCACAATAAAGTACCAAAACGATCCTGATAGGGGCTGAATGGGGCCACATATGTCTCCCTAAATCTGTTTAAGGAAAGCGGGAATGTCATCTCTAACCTTCAGGACTGATGGCCTAGTAACCAGTTTTCTGATGGCACAGCTGGTGCACACAAAATCTTCATTATTCGGGAAATTTCCAACACTGATAACATGACCTTACGAGTTATTCATAATTTCTCTCATCATTTTAAGACCAGGGTGGCCAATTCAGCTATGTTAGAGGGAAAAGAGTTTAGAGCTTATAAAGGTCGTCTTAAGGAAGAAGAACACTGCGAGTGCTCTAATGCTAGTGTGGTATAGCCCAGTTTGTAAGGAGGCGAACTTCTCAAGAATTCGTTTCACACATCCATTGTGCTGCACAATGCACAAGAATTCATTCCCATTTTCTTTTATGATTTCTATGTGAAAACATTGGCACGGATGTCGCAAAAACTCAATAGTGTTCGAGTGAATTTAGGGTATAATAATGTCTCTTTCATTTCAATGATAGTTCCCATAGGCAAAATTATATAGGCCCTTCCCGAACCTACAATGCAAGTGTTGCTTACAGTGATAGTGATGATAAGTATTCTTCGAGATAGATTGAAAGTATTTCGATTCTCTCATGATACTATTCGTAGTACCACTATCCACAATGCACAATTTCTTTATGTGCGTTACACAAATATACATATACATATACATATACACACACATATATATATATAGCAACATATCCAGTGCAAATGTTTATTGGATGCTAATATGGTAACAGCAGATCTGGACCATCGGATCCACGAGGAGTGGCCCAGATCTGAAAAGTTGGAAGCCCCTTTCCATTTAGAAAGTCAGGGGGTTTTTCGTGAAAGTGAGAAAAGTGAGAAAAGTGGCTTCCACCTCTCCAGATCTGAGCCGCTTCTGATAGATCTGATGGCCCAGATCAGTTATTAGCATGTTACCACTCAATGGACATTTGCACTAGATACGTTGCTAGTAAAACGAACGACACCAGGAGACACGATGTTTATTAACGTAGTTCGGCTTTCGTCTACATCCTCGGGGCTCTGATTATGGGCGTTCCTCCCTAATCTATAATACCGAATCACACCGGCTGACCAAATCACGACCACATGCCTGCCGCTGACCTCCTCTTACCTATGCTACTATTACGAAGGGCTGCCTCTCTTTATATATATAGTGGAGGTCCGGTTAGAGTCCGACTCTAACTCTAAACAAACCCTACCTATTATAACATAGAATCCATATAACCTATACATATTCGACACAAAATCTAAGGAACAAACTTTCTAATAAAAAAATTCAACAATTAAACAACAATCGAACAACCGAACCGCAGTTAGCGGAGTGGCCACATGTTTTAAGGTTCAATGAGATACGCTCGATATTTTTGGAAACGAAAAGAGTCCTGAAACGCACTTGAAAATGGAAAAAAGTGCCCCCAACCAAATCGCACATATCTTTGACCATAAGACCCTTTGCACCTGTAGTCCTGTACAATCCGGCCATCTCGATCGGACAGTGAACTGGATATTCTTCTCAGTTCTCACAGCGAACAAGAACAAAGTTCGTACTCTTTTTACTTCTAGCTACCGATCTTCGTCTGGTGAATTAGGCACGTTTTCGCGAGAACATCGGAGCAGAGAAATTCGTCGGAAAGTTACCACGGGCGCACGCCGTCCTGAAAAAACGAACGTATGTATCAGGCGATTAAAGACTAATCAACCAAGCTCACGTGACCTACCAACACCATGCACCTGCGTCGAAACTTCCTGCGTGTACCGTGAGCCGCCATGTACTCCCTCCGTATCAAAATATTTATCACTTTTGACTTTTGAATAAACGTTTGACCATTCGTCTTATTCAAAAAAATCATATACATGTCATTTATTTTATTATGACTTGTTTTATCACTAAATATATTTTAAGTATGACCGATTTTTTTACATATTTGTGCTAACTTTTTGAATAAGACGAATGGTCAAACGTTTGTTCAAAAGTTAAAAGTGACAAACATTTTAATACGGAGGGAGTAATAAGCTAGTACCGCTTCTCCGAATGCCTCCGTGCACTGCACTGAACTAGTATTTACGCATGTGCGCATATATCAAGATTAAAACCCATGTGTTTGCTTGCGTTACGTACCGCTGGTTTGAATCGATCCTCGCGTTGAATTTTTTTTATCAGCTTAATCGCCGGGATTGTGACGCGAGCGCTCGCGCTTACCTTTTCCATATCTCTCGCTCGCTCGCTCGCGCCGTCGCGCGTGGCCTGCGCTGCATGCGTATATAAGCCGCGTTGCTCGCCTCGCATTTCCATCGCAGACTCCCAACCAGCCCGAGCCAAAAGCGCTAGTGGCAAAGGCAAGTAAGGTTTTTTCATTCGTAGACGCGCGGTTCAAGGAGAAGCAGTACAGTGTCTGTCTGCACTGCGCGGCAATGGAGTCCGGAGACGCCATGGAAAGAGGCCAGCGCTCGCCGCTGCTACCCCAGGTTCGTACTTGTTAATAACTTCGCATGCACCGTCCGTCGTTTTGCCGGTCTGTACCGTGCTGTGTGATGATCACCCGACCGATCAGCCAGTGCAATTCTCCATGATCGAAGGATGGCTAGCTATCGGTTTGGGCAGCTTGCCATGGCCGGCATTGAACTGACTGTGAACTGATCAACGCATTGATCATTGTTACATACTTACATGTAGTCGCACATAGGCATACATGCAGTTCTTAGTTTTTCCTTCTTCTTTTTTGGCCCGGCCGGTGGAAGAACACGACGTGATCGATCAGGTGAACCGTGCGAAAAAAAAAACTACTAATTAGTTTTGTTTGGTCTCGGCCTCGCGCGTGTGTGTCGAGACTCGGGATGGGTGTACAGAAGATGAACTCCACGCTGAATAGATATAACGAGCCTTTTTGGGCTACGTTGTCTGACCCGTTTCTACGGAAGATGTTACGGCGAGCAAGAGCATTTTTGTTTATTTCCCGGTATTCTTCAACGTAAACTGTTATGCAGTTTTGCATGACGTCACGAGGGGCAAGGTTGGTGGCAAACATGTTGACCAGGTCCAGGTGCCCTTCTCAGGACAATGACAATTCTAAAGTCACATAAAAAAAACGTTTGTGTTGAAAGATCCAAATATTCCTCCTGTTTTCTCACGAATGTTTCAGAAAAAATTGGTCAGCGAAAACGGTAGCACGCACTAAAACTTTCACAGCTCACAGTTAACCACCATATCTTCCGTACCTTCTGACGCAACTCTTCATTGTTTTTGTGGGGGTTTTGTTTATAAATTAATAGTGTTGGTATGTACGCGTGTGTACGATGATGTTAATTTGTAGTTTTCAAGCGTATATTTAAACGTACGCGTGTATATGCATGCCTTGTGTATGATGGGGTGAGTCTGTATGCTTCTTTTTATTGAATCAGATAAAACCACACGAACCCAATGTGATAAAATTTACATAACTAAAATTTTTTTGTGCTACTTTGCAGAGCCAAGGCTCCAAAATCGACGAAGATAACCTAAAGGTGCCGCTCATACAAGACAAGAAGACTGGTAGCAAAGGACCGGCGGTGGTTCTAGGGATCGAGTGCTTGGAGAGCACAGGGTTCAACGGCATTGCCACCAACCTGGTGGTGTACCTGGAGACGGTTCTTCATGGCAGCAACCTGTCGAGCGCATCCAATGTCACATCGTGGTTCGGAACGAGCTACCTGACCCCGATCTTGGGCGCGATCATCGCGGACACTTTCTGGGGCAACTACAACACCATCCTTGTCTCCCTCGTTGTCTACCTTCTTGTAAGCACACCAAATTCCCTGAGTCTACGTACTCTTTGTGCGCTCCTTTCGGTCGTTGCAAATATTTCTGTTGCAAAGGAACCACAAAAGGTTTGAAATTTTATTTGTCAAAAAATGGAGAACAAATTATGCATACCAATTTCATGCATCCAATGGAAACACCGAAAAATATGCTAATGTAAAAAAGTTTTATCAAGTGCATGCATGTGTCTATATATATCACAAAACAAACCTTCCTTGATGATTTAAGACTACATAAAACATTGAGATATTGCCATCTTGGTATATTAAAACAATAATTAATTGCTGTTATAATTATCTATCCAGGGCATGATGTTTGTCACATTCTCGGCGTTCCTGCCGACCACCGCGCTCTGCGGGGTGGGCTCGTCGTGCCACCCCGTGCTGGGCTCGCAGACCGTCGCCTTCCTGGGCCTCTACCTGGTGGCCATCGGCAGCGGGGGCGTGCGCGCGGCGCTGCTGCCCTTCGGCGCGGAGCAATTCGACGACGACAACGCGGTGGACCGGGAGCGCAAGATGTCCTTCTTCAGCTGGTTCTACTTCTGCGTCGACTTCGGCATGATCGTCTCGGGGCTCTTCATCGTGTGGATCCAGCAGAACGTGAGCTGGGGCCTCGGCTTCGGCATCGCCACCGCCTGCGTCGCGCTCGCCTTCGCCGCCTTCGTGCTCGGCACGCCCATGTACAAGCGCCGCATGCCCACCGGCACGCCGCTCAAGAGCCTGGCCCAGGTCGTCGTCGCCGCGTGCCGGAAGGCCAGCCTCCGCGTCCCCGCCGACGCCGCGCTCCTCTACGAGGTCCCCGAAAAGGTCGACGGCCAGCCTAAGATCGGGCACACCGACGAGTTCGCATTCCTCGACAAGGCGGCGGTGGTGGCGGCGTCCGACCTGGAGGAGGTGACCAACCACGTCGACGCCGACGCGGGCTCGTGGGCGCTCTGCACGGTGACACAGGTGGAGGAGCTCAAGATCCTGCTGCGGCTGCTGCCGATCTGGGCCACGAGCATCGTGCTGTCGGCGGCGTACGCGCAGCTCAACACCACGTTCGTGCAGCAGGGCGGCGCCATGGACAAACGGATCATGTCGTGGCTCACCATTCCGGCCGCGTCCATGGTGTCCTTCGAGGTGTTCTGCGTGCTGGCCTGGGTGCTCGCCTACGGCTCCGTGGTCGTGCCCCTCCTGAGGGGCCTCTCCCCGAGCCGCGGTGAGCCGTCGCAGCTGCAGCGGATGGGCGCTGGGCGGCTGCTCATGGCGCTCGCTATGGCCGTGGCGGCGCTGGTGGAAACGAAGCGGCTGGGCGCGGCGGGGCGCGGCGAGTCCGTGAGCATCGCGTGGCAGATGCCGCAGTACTTCGTGCTCGCCGGCGGGGAGGTGTTCTGCTACATCGCGCAGCTGGAGTTCTTCTATACCGAGGCGCCGGAGTCGATGAAGAGCATGTGCACGTCCCTGGCGCTGCTCACCGTGGCGCTCGGCAGCTACATGAGCTCGCTCATCTACGCCGTCGTGGACGCGCTCACCGCGGTCGGAGGCCGCCCCGGCTGGATATCCAACAACCTCAACGAGGGCCACCTCGACTACTTCTTCTGGACCATGGCGGCGCTCTGCACGCTCAACTTCGTCGTGTACAGCGCCTTCGCCAGGAGCTACAGGGTGAAGACGGTCGTTTCGTGATCGTTTGCTGCTCGCCGGCGTGCATAAAAGAAAAAAACGACCAGAGTTCACGTTGCAGTGGCAGCGTGGTGCACAGAAAACAATATAGGAGGGGAACGAGGGGGACATGCCCAGTGGCCAGAAAAATCAGCAGCTATGGCAACGCCAAATGTTCAGGTCTGCGCGCTCCAAGTTTTGTTTGGCAGCGATCGGGTCTGTGAAAATGTCGTTTCTTCTTTTGTTTCTCTTCTTTCTTTGCCAGTTAGCTGAACTCAGGGTTCGGCAACAGGAAATACGTACACTGTATTTTGCACTTCACATTTCATTAAAAAAATGTTAATTTCATTTTTTTTATAGGGCATTGCCATTATATTAATAGAAACTAAGAGACAATGCAGACTCTTTTACAGAAAAGGCCTCACAGTTTTCGTATGTCCTTAGGGTCTAGCAACGGCTGGCCCAGCTTAAATGGCCACCTGACTTGTGCCGTTGGAAGATCATCAGTTATTCCACGGGCGGCATCTATGTTATCAAGGCCAGCTTCCCTCATGAAGTCATACTCCATCTGTAGACGTTTTGCCTCCTCCTGTTCTTCCTTGCTCATGTATGTGCCCTGAGGTTGTTTACTCTTGAAGACGTGCTTTCTGATAGTTCTTTGGTAGTCGGTACAGAGAGGCGGTCGGTGCTGAACGGTTGTCGCGAAGAAGTCCGCGATCTTTGGATCAATTCGTTTCTTTGGCGGTGGATTTGTTTTAGCTTTATACCCCTGTATCCATGCGTCCACAGCTTTCTGCGACTCGCTCTTCAGCTCCTCCGGCGTCATCTCATAAGGTGTTTTTTCGGGTTCCTTCATTCTCTGTCTGAATAGGAAACCGGCCGCCCTGCTGCTTGGTGTCGTTCTAGCTCCAGGAATGCTCCTTTTGCTAGCAAGCTTCTTACTGGGGGGAGATGCCGGCTCCGTTGTTTTCCTCGGAGGCTGCTGCTTCCTTTTTCTTTTAGGGGCTGGCGGCGGTGTTGGGCTTCTGCGCATAGCGCTTGCGGGTGGTGGAGTGCTTTGTCTCACTGGCGAGGCATTGCGTGGTGGCGTGGCCTGTCATGGTGGAGGAGGTGAGTTCCGTCTTGGTGGAGTGTTCTCCCTCGGTATAGAAGTCACCTCCGCACCATCAGGAAACACGATGTACTTCTTTCGCCAGAGGATGATGTTATGGACGGCGAGTCGGGTGCCGTAGCTCGCTGTCTAGACGGGCCGAGCCTGGCTCGGCCCATTCGTATCCGAGCCTGACCGAGCCAAGCCCGAGCCAAGCTCGGCCCGGCTCATTTCCAGCCCTAGCTTAGTGTTCCATGACCACTTCCTTGGGCTCACGGCAAATTCTGGATCAATGCCCCTTCAGGCCACAGCGAAAGCATGTTTGGTTCTGCTAGCCATACGGCTGCGTGACCCCTGATTGCCAGACTTGTCAGTTGCTGCCCCTCTCTTTCATTTCCATTTCTTGTCCTTCTTATTGTGCTTCTTCACTTTGTAACTATTGCCATTAATTTCAATGCCATTTGGGTTACATGGCGCTTGGGACTTGAAATTATTCAACAAGACATTATCATGAGTTTCAGACACCCACTACACCACAACACGCCTTTAGAGGCAGAAGTCTGTCGGCAAAAACACAATAGTGGCTCGTATTCTGCAGGAAAAAATAAGGAAATGTCCTGACGGACTATCTGCCGGCGAAAATTGGTATTCTAGGTTTTTTTGTCTGCCGTAACTATTCTTACAATCCCCGGTGGATTGTCTGTCGGGAAAACTCTATTTCACGGACCCAATTTTTTGGGGAACATAGTGGTGGACAATCTGGCACGACCGCGCTTGGGGGAAATTGCAGGTAGCAAAAATTTCAGAAAAAAATAAGACCGTCGTCTCTCCTATCCCGTGAACAGTAGCTCTCCCAAATCCCAAATCCACATTGCTGAAGCCCCCGCTCGCCCGTCCCCACTTTCTTAACTCTAGCCTCCACCTGCTCCCTCCCCCAACATGCCAAATCCCTCTCCTCTCGCAACACTGCAAACCTCAGAAGCTTGTCGTCCTGCTGTGACCAGCTGAGGCGTCACCATGGGTTTACAAAAACCGGCTCGCTTCTTCGAACCGTCTATTGCGCGGAGCCGGTCAACCGCGGCTAACCGGCGGTTCGTAACGGTTGTGGCCCTAAATACAATTTTAAATTTTTGTCAAAAATAGGCCGGTTAGCCCGAGGTTTGTCGCGGTTAGCCGCGATTTTTGGCCGGTTATCCATGGTTTTGGTTTTACATTTTTTAACACAAAATCACATGAAATGATGATAAAAAAGTTGAATTTTTAATTTCCGTTTAAGCCAAAGTGCTTAGAATAATTAATAGTATTCTTAGAAATTTGATACAATTTTGTAATTCAAAATTTATTCGGATGAATTTCAAACGGTTAGCCACTGCGGTTTTACTAACCGTCTACCCGCGGAGCATGGTTAACCTGTAGTTAACCACGGTTAACCTCCGGTTTTGTAAACCCAGAGCCTCCAGTTACTGCTCGTCACTTTGCGGCGGCTCGATCTGGTCTAGTTTGTTGAAGAGCCACACCCGAATCGGGCAGGCCGTGGGCCTGGCACAGCTAAGGGGTGGGACCCACTAGGATGGACCAGCCGAAACCCTAGCACCAACCATAAATAGGAGAGGTTTCAATCTATTATGTATCCTTGAGAAAAGCAATAAAGAATCCTTCCTCTCCTACATCTCTGTGTTCATCTGTGATTGTTCTTCGTCGTCTACGATCTACGCACTGCTAGGCAACCTCGGACTACACCCGGCAAGGTTCTAAAAATCGGTATTACTCAGTGATTACTTGCCGAGTAATCGCTACTCGCCGCCCCACCGAGTCGAGAAGGGCCAACTCAGTTGATTACTCGGTCATACCGAGTAATCGGTCAAAAACACAGTAAAAATGAGTAAAAACCGAGTAACGGCCGAGTAAAAACTGAGTAAAAACTTTGAGTGCTTGTTGGTTGTGATTTGCGGACATTTTATGATGTTTTAGTGTATTACCTATCATGTATTCATGTGATCATGTCATATTTTGAAAAGTTACGAGTTGCGATATGTCATATGTTGCAAACTTGCGAGTTGCGATATGTCGTAAGTCGTAACGTGCACTCTACTTTGTGTTAATAGTTCATACATGTAGATTTACAAGTATCATTAAGTCATATGAAAGAAGATATGCCATCATTACGTCGATATATGTCTACTAATCCTATATTAATTTTCCGAGTAATTGGTACCGAGTAATTTCCGAGTACTCCCGAGTAATCCAAGTACTCGCTACTCGGTACCTCACCGAGTCAGTACCGAGTAGCGAGTTCTTGAACCTTGACACCCGGTAGCGTAGTTGTCTAACATAGTTTGTGGGCGTCACCCTCATAGAGCGGCATCTGCCTCCTCTTCCCCTCCCAACACAGCTATCGGTGCTCAGACGCCCTGCTCGCCACTACTTGTCAGGCGTCTTATGTGCTGCTCTTCTAGATCTAGGTAAAACCTTTTCTCTGTCCTCCATGCAGCGGGCCGCGCCACGCCGGCTGCGCCAGCGCCGTTCCCCGGCGGCGGCTAGGGAAACCCTAGCCCCCCCGGTGCCCCCTGCAAGCCGCGGGCCGCGGGGGCCGCTGCCCCGCGCTGGGCCGTCCACGAAAGCCACCCCACCCCGCTGGGCCGCCGCCCCTGCGCAGGCCTAGCAAGCCGCCCCGCCCCGTTCGGGCCACCATTATTTTTTGTTAGCAGGCCGAATAGAAAAAGGGGGGGAGAAAACAGAAAAAAAAAGAAGGGGGTTGGGCCGCTAGAATTAAAAAAAAGGCCTTTGGGCCGGAAAATGGATTGTGCAGTATGAAAAGAAAATAAAGAAAAGAAAGTGATTGGAATGGGTTGACTATAAAATTGGCATGTGTATTTATTTCCTTTATTTACACTTTGACCCCTGCAATTTATGAATATTATGAATTGAATAACTGGCTATATGAAATTGAATTTTGCATATTTAATAAATGTTTTGCTGCCATTTATTATTTTATGCAATTACTTGAAGAATTTGCTATTATAATTCGCAATCATTACTTTAGCATTGATTTACTGGAAATTACGAGAATATTGTCATGCACCACTATGATTACCTTGGTAATCTTATGAATTTACATCATGCAGATGTCTGGAATTGTGAGCCGCGAGTTTGAGGAGCTAGCCTCCCACAGCAGGAATTACCTCACTTGGGCATCGGACATGAAAATTGTGCTCAGTGGTAAGAGTCTCCGCGCCGCCATTGGCATTGAAGCGGACTCTGTTACCCCAGCATAGAATAATCAAGCACTGCATTTCATTAGGCACCACCTGTCCCCCACTCTGAAACATGAGTATATGGCCGAAGAAAATGCTACTGAGCTTTGGACTGCACTTAAGAAGCGGTTCGAAAAGCTTAAGTACACTATAGCACCACAAGCACAGCAGGACTGGGCCCGCCTGAGGTTTGCAGATTTTGTAACTGTGGCTGAGTATAACTCTGCATTGCATAGAATTGTCACAAATCTCTCCCTTTGTGGAATCAAAATTAAAGAAGACGAGATGATTGAGAAGACACTTTCTACCTTCCACCCAAATGCCATATAGAGTGCTCGCAGCTATCGGCAGAACGCTTACACTGAGTATAGCGAACTAATCGATGTGATGCAAGTTGCGGAATCTCAAGACAATGTTCTGTTTAAGAACTATAACTCGCAGGCACCTGGTAAGCAGGCAGAGGTGAACGCCAATAGATACCAGGCTGAGAAGCCCAAGAGAAAAAGGAAGGACAACTCAGATAAAGGGGAGGGATCAGCCCATAAAAGAAATAAGAAGTCCGATAACCAAGACAAGGAGAAGCCGCAGTCTAAGCCATATGGTCAGCAAGACCAAGTGTGCTATAAATGTGGTACCTAGCGGCATTGGTCCAAGATCTGCTGTGAATCTAAGAAGACAATCGCAGACTACCGAGCCACGAGACTTGTGTGACATGGATGAGGATCAACCTGAACTCCGGATGCCATTTGTTAATATTAGCACAAATGCAAATGTTAGTGATATTGGGGATGGCACTAGCATTAGAAATGACAACAAGGGTTTGATTGTTGCTAAAAAAAGTAGAGAAAGTGAGTGCATGATTTCTGAGTACTATGTTTCAGTGTTCTTTGCACTTATCTTTTTTGCTATCTTAATCTGTTTTGATGTTTTTTTTTGCAGAAAAATTGCAGAACAAATAGGAAAAATAGAAGGAAGTAAGAGCACAACTCCCAATGAGTATGAAAATATGAGGAACAATAACATCAACAAGAAGAATGCATTTATGAAATCTTTAAATCTTCAGCCCATATTACAATCCATGAGGTCTAATCAAGCAACAATTAATAACAAGACTACAAAGGTACGCTGCAAATGCTTGCTTCCATGCATGACAAAAGCTGAATGCTTGCTGAAATTGTGAATAAACAATTTTTAACATTTGCATGAGGTCTAATCAAGCAACAATCAATGCTTGCTAAAAATCAAATGAAGTAGATCAATACTAGTGTTATCTTCTGCTTTGATTCTTCTAAACCACGACCTCATTTTCTTTCTAATAATTGTAGACAAGAGGGTCTATTACCTCCTCTCAACAAAATCAATCATTAATAGACGTCGCAGTTTGCGTCCTAGGCCAACAATACATGAGAACCAAAACGGTGATTGATAATAGATGATGTTCAACATGAAGCTCCAAAAAATGTGATTGAAGACAGCGTAGAAGAAGAGAATGAAGGTATGTAAAATTACCAATATTTTCCATATATAATTTTTCTTGTTTGTGGAGCAACAACATTTAATTTTTGTTTACATGTTTCATATGCTCATCAAGGGGAACGGGAGAAGCGAAAGGGAAGAGAACACACTAGAAAGGAAAACATATGATCAAGAGAAAATGAGCCGTTGATCAAGTTAACATTTAATGAATATGGTCAACCTATTGGAAAAGAAGCCAAAGAATTTCCTAATGTTGTTGAATCACTTGTGAGGACTAAAGGTTTGCCACTAGCTCATGATGATCGGAGAGATGTTGATCCAGATGCAAAGGAGAGGTTGTGTGATACCTTGGAGGTATGGTACTGCACAAATTTTATTAGCAAGAAATATGTGTTGTTAGAGAATATTTTGCTAGCTAATGTACATATTTTTTATTTGATGATTAGTGTATCTATGAGATGGATGATAAGCTTGAAGAATATGCTTTAGCCACTGCTGCAAAGAAATGGAGAGATTTCAAATCAGATCTAACGAGAGCCAAATTTGATGAGACAAAGTCAGATAAAGAACTATTAGCAGCTTGTGATAGTTGAGTTGATGAGAATGTCTTATAAAGTATTGGACATCACCAGAGGTACAGGTATGTTGTCACATAACTAATACTTGTGTTTCTATTAATTATTTAATCCTCAATTTATTGCTTTCTTTCTTGTGGGCTTGTACAAAAAGAGGAAAAGTGAATCGTGCTAAGGTACGAACGCCCCATTAAGAAACAAGAGTTTTGCATGTGTTGGACATGAATGGGTAAAGATATATTAGCTATGTCTTTCTACTAATATATGTCTTTCTACTGTAACCTATAACAAATAGTTCATCCACAAAATAACCATAGATTTTACTTATAGTTTGAGAAGAATGGATACAAACCACTGAGGTACGAGTTGTTTGTACTAACACATATACGTAAGGATGGGTATGTTCTTCAACAAGCTGAACCAAAAATGGTAAGTCAACTATCTCTATACTTTCAGAAAACCATTAGTTTCTGTTGGTGTTGAACCTAGTGCATGTGAGCTGAATTCTACAGGATTAATCTTCCAATCATGTGAACCAATATCCCGAAGTAATCTTCTAATCTGATTCTTTTAGAAAGAACTTCAAGAAGCTGCCAAAAAATATCCATAATTGATGGCAAAATCAATAGAAGAGGGTGATCTCTTCTCGCATGTATTTGGGCGTGAGCCAAGGGGGCATGTTCGCTCTGTTGGTTTAGGATCAACTCCATCTGCTTTGGGCATTCCTAGGCATCGCAAGGACATGCCAACAAAAGTTCAAATGGCAATATGTGGTCGTCGTAAAGCTAAGAAAGAAGTCACAGAACTAAGGGAGATAGTGGAAAAAATGCAAGGAGATATGGATGAGTTGAAGAGACTGGTTTTGGAAGGCCAAGGCTGAAGACAACAGAAACCAAGCTTAAACAGTCCTGCAGAGCATGGATCCAATCCTACACCAAATGCAGTATAATTCTTTAACTTCTCATCGCTTCTTGTTTGTATAATGATCTTTATTTAGTAATTGCTTAACTATTGTACCTATACAACAAATAGGAGACGATGATGACATTTATGAACAAGATGATATCCAGAGGTTAGCAATCAACCTAATGTTCATGAGGTATGTACCGGTAACCTTCTACTACATATATTTGGTGTTTGTCTATGTACATCATGGAAACACTAACATACATTTTCGTATCAATAGATACTACATATATTTGGTGTTTGCCTATGTACATCATGGAAACACTAACATACATTTTCGTATCAATAGATAATGCGTAGGAGGGTGGTTTTTGTTGACGGTTGGGATATTGGTCCCAAGTCAACCTAGGTTCTTGAGAAGGGGAGATAGAAGACACTGCCGAGCAAGACAAACAGCAATCAACGAGCAGCGAACAGACACAGTGTTTTTATCCTGGTTCAGGCCTCTTCGGGGAGATAATAGCCCTACGTCCAGTGCTTCGTTATATGAAGAAGGATTACAAGGAAGAACTGAGTGTCGCTCGACTGCTCCATTGCTCTGTGGATGTGCCACAGAGGCGAAGCAGACCTTGGTGTCCAGCTGTTCGCAGTATTCCTGAAATAGCTCGCTTATGAACTGGGGACCGTTATCGGTGATCAGCTTGTGGGGAATCCGGAAGAGCGTGATCACGTTGCTTTTGAAGAAACGCACAGCCGTTTTGGCGTGAAGAGATGACACAGGCTCGGCCTCAATCCACTTTGTAAAGGTGTCGATGGCGACGAGCAAGTGCGTGTAGCCCTTGAACCCCTTGGGGAACGGGCCGAGCAGATCCAGACCCCATGTGGAGTAAGGCCATGATGGGGGGATCGTCTCGAACTCTTGGGCGGGCTTATGGGCCTTCCGGGCGTGAAATTGGTATGCCTTGCACTTAGTTACCACATCTCGGACATCCTATAGCGCTGTGGGCCAGTAATAACCCATGTGAAACGCTTTGCTGACCAGAGTGCTGAAGGAGGCGTGGTTGCCATAGGCACCCTCGTGTATGTCCCTAAGAAGGAATACACCCTCCTGCTGCGAGATGCACTTGGAGAGTACTCCCAGAGCACCTTGCCGGTAAAGGATGCAGTCCACAAGCTTGTATGGACTAGCACGCCTTATAAGCCGGGAACGCTCGGCTTCGTCGACAGGCAGGGTCCCATCTGCAAGGTACCGGACAAATGGCGTTATCCAGTCCGTAGCCTGCTCGATGACGGAGACAGCTCCACCTGTCTCTTTTGCCTCGTCCAGAGACGTGATAGAGGGCTTATAAAGGTGCTCGACGAGCACCCCTGCTGGGGCAGGTTCGCCTGAGGATCCAAATTTGGACAGCTGGTCGGCCAAGAAGTTGTCCTTCCTGAGCACGAAGAGCACCTCGAAAAATCGAAAGTGCCGCTCCACCTTCCTCAGTTCAACCAGGTATAGCACCATTGAGTCATCGCAGCACTGATACTGCTTGTTGACCTGATTGATGACCAGCAGTGAATCTCCCTTCACAGTTAGCCGTTGGACACCGAGCGACTTGCACGCTCTTAGTCCCGCGAGGAGGGCCTCGTACTCCGCGGCGTTGTTAGTTGCCGCAAAGTGTAGTTGGATAGAATACTGGAGTTGCTCTCCTTGAGGGGAGATGAGAACAAAACCAGCCCCCGAGGTTCTAGTGCGCAAGCCGTCAAAAAACATGGTCTAGGGGGTTTCTTCAGGTTGCTCGGGAGCTTCCTGGGATTTGGGCGGGCAGGTCCATTCAGCGACAAAGTCAGCCAGGACCTAGGATTTAATAGCAATTCGGGCAGAAAACAGAATGTCGAACTCTGCTAGTTCCATTGCCTACTTAGCTATGCGTCCGCCAGCTTGTTCCGTAGGATTTCGCCCAGAGGGAACTTGGTCGGGGCCAGTATTTGAAGCGCCTAGAAATAATGCCGAAGTTTCCTGGAGGACATGAGCAAGGCGTAGAGCAACTTTTGGACCTCAGGGTAGCGCTCCTTTGATCCATGGAGTACCTCACTCACATAATAGATTGGCCGCTGGATGCCTTCCCTCTCCACCGTCAAGACCGCGCTCACCACTTATGGCGTGCAGCCAAGATACAGCAAAAGCTGTTCGCCATGTCGCGGGGTAGCCAAGATACGTGGGTTGGACAAGTATTGCTTTAGATTTTTTAAAGATCTGTCGGCCTCCTCTGTCCATTCGAAACCATTGTGCTTGCGCAGGGTCTTGAAGAAGGGCAACCCGTGTTCGCCTTGACGGGAAATAAACCTGTTTAAACCAGCCATCCGTTCTGTGTGGCTCTGGATCTCCTTAACGGTGGTCAGAGCCTTCATGTTTTCAATGGCCTCGATTTTTTTAGGGTTAGCAGAAATTCCTTGCGAACCAATAACATAGCCGAGCAGCATGCCGGATCGGGCACCAAAAGTACACTTCTCTGGATTTAATTTAATTCAGTGCCTGGTGAGATTATGAAATGTCTCGGCCAGGTCTTTTACATGATCCGAAGCATACTTGCTCTTTACTACTATGTCGTCAACATAGACCTCCAGGTTCCTTCCGCGCTGTTCTGGGAAAGTTTTCTGCATTAAGCGTTGGAAGGTGGCATCAGCATTGCGCAGACCGAAAGACATGGTCGTATAGCAGAAAGTGCCGAAGGGGGTGATGAAGGCAGTTTTCTCTTCATCCTCAGGGGCGATGCTTATTTGGTAATAACCGGAGTAAGCATCCAAAAAACTCAAAAGCTGGGCATCCGCAGTCGCTTCGACAAGCTGGTCTATGCGAGGCAGCGGGAAATTGTCCTTAGGACAAGCCGCGTTCAAGTTAGTGTGGTCGACACATTCTCCACTTACCGCCTTTCTTCTTTACGATCACAGGGTTGGCTAGCCACTCGGTGTGATCAACCTCGCCGATGAATCCAGCGGCGAGCAGCTTTCCAAGCTGATCCTTGATGATCCCCTACTTGAAATGCGAAAAGCGACGAAGCTTCTGGCGAACAGGCTGTTTTTCCTGCCGGACTGCCAGTTTGTGCTCGATAACCTCCCTTGGGACTCCGGGCATGTCAGACGGCTCCCAGGCAAACACGTCTGCATTAGCTCGGAGGAAGGCAACGAGCTCGATTTCCTATTGGGGTTCTAGATTGGCCCCCAAATGAACTATCTTGGAAGAATTGTCAAGAGACAGCGGAACTTCCTTGGTCTCTCCCCCTGGCTGGGGAGAAACCTTGGGACGGGCAGACTTGGTCTGTGCCACTTTGGGACCGCGTGGGGGGAGTTGGTCGACCAGGGCAAGGGACTGTTCATTGTAATCTAGAGCAGCCTTGTAGTTGCTCTTGACCGTGATCACGCCGCTGGGGCCCGGAATCTTCACACGGTGGTAGGCATGGTGGGACACGGCCATGAATTTTCCCAGATATGGCCGGCCCAAGATCGCGTTGTAAGCAAATGGAAAGTCACCCACGTCAAACATGATCAACTCTGTCCGGATGTTGCTTGGGTTGCCGAAGGTAACGGGCAGAACAATCTGCCCCAGCGGCCGAACAGCTTCTCCCGGTACAATCCCGTCTGCATCTCGTCCAAGACTTTTGCTGATAGCAAGTCCAGCGCACTCCCGCCATCGATCAGGACACGCCCGACTCTGGCGTTGCTGATGGTCGGAGCGACCACCAGCGGGACCGCTGAGGCTTGGTCATCCCAACGGGGCAATCCTCCTTAGAGAAGGAGATGGAAACCTCGGTCCACTTCATCGGCTCGGGCTGTGGTTTGCCCTTCTCAACGTTGTGGACCTCCCGGGCAGCTTCCTTGAGGCTGCGCCGAGAGGGATAAGCCGAGGAGCCGCCAAGGATAACGGCTATGTGGTTCACGGGCTCAGGATAATCATCCTCATCGTCTCGATCAGCACCATCGGCTTGTCTCTTGGCCTTGCCGGCATCACCTTTTTCGGGCAGGGTGGGCATGGGGCCTTTACCGTTATAGAATTCCTCGAGCTTTGCAGCCCAGGTCCTACAATGGCAGATACCGTGGCCGTAGCCCTGGTAGAACTGGCAATATCGGTCACCTGGACCTTTCTTGCCTTGATCGCCTCCCTGGGCAGGCTTCTTTCCCTTGTAGTTGTTGGCGGGCTTATTCTGCCCGTTCTTGGGAGGAGGTGCGCGATCTATACCCGCAATGGTATTGTTCGACGCACCTTTGTTCTTTTTTTCTGGGACTTCTTGTCACCAGGATTATTGTTGTTGTTCTTCTTCTCATCTACACCAGGCTGGGCGGGAAGCTCGCCCTTGTCGAACGCCTTCTTGTACTGAACACGCACTGCCGCGTTGGCATAGCGATCAGCCGCCTTGAAAAAATCATTGGCGGTCCAGGTCTCATTGATCTCGAGATCCTGGGTGAGCCGCTCGTCGCGGACACCGTTTTTGAAGGCGCGGACAACTGACTCATCCGTGATGTTCGGGATCGTGTTGCGGATCTTAATAAAACGCTTCACGAAGTTGCGGAGGGTCTCCCCATTCAGCTAGATCATCTGGTGCAGATCATCCTCCTTGCCCAGACTAACGTAACAGATCTGGAAATTGGCGATCAGAGTGTGACAAAGTTGGTCCCAAGAGTAGATGGAACCTTCCTGCAGATTGAACAGCCACGTCCGAGCAGCACCCCCTAGGACAATCGGAAGGTAATTAGCTATGACTAGCTCGTCACCCCCGGCTGCCATGATGGCGGTAGCGTAGATGGAAAGGAACTCCTCTGGGTTTGGAGACCCATTGTACCTCTCCGTGTGGCCAGGTTTGAACTTGGAAGGCCACCTGATGGTGCGGAGCTCGTCAGAGAAAGCCTTGCAGCCCAAGCCGTACGCCCGACCACCTTCTCCTACAGAACTTAGTCTTGAAAAGACATTAGTCCTATTGCGCGGAGGGACTCTGGTTGAACGGGAGGATTCTGCCTGGTTCTATTCCCTCCGAGACAGTCCTCCTCTCTCCTTCCTCGTGGTCGTGATCATGTGTCCGTCCCGAGGGGATCATCTGTGATCGTCGCGTGCCCGCTTGCCGTTGTGGTCGCAGCGACCATGCCGACTTGGCGAGCGTTGTCGACCATGGGAACCTTGCTCGTAGCGAGTCGTCCTTTGATGGTGACGAGGGTCACGCGATCGGTCGGAGCGCTCGCTGTCCGAGTCCTTCCGGGCAGATTGACTGCGATGCCCGGAGAAGGTGTTAACTTCGCCTATGAGCGTAAGGCATTCAGCCAATCGCTCTACGTGAGAAGCAACAGCGTCGCCCATGAGGGCGAGGTTGGCCTGGTTGGTGGATCTGATCACCGTTGCCATGGCCTGAAGTCGTTCTCGACTCTGCTCAAGGGGTCCTGGGATCCCAGAGGCGTTCGCGTTTTGCCCGACCGGGGTCTGGTTACACGGGGATTCACCCCGAGCAGGTAGAACCTCTGCTGGGGGACTTGGCGGAGATATGCGAGGCGGGTCGCGTCGTTGTTGCTTGCGCTGATCACGAATCTGCGTCAAGGTTTGATTAATTGAGGCGTACAGATTGCGGCAAACAACTTCTTTCTCACGAGCGGCCGGTGCGGCCCCATCTTGCCGCCGAGCAGAATTGGCCTGCTCGATCTCGTCGACTGTTGCGGCCCGCGCAGGATCCTTTGAGGTTCCCGCGCCGGCCATGTTGACGCTGCGACGGCCGCTCGGTGGCACGCTGGACGGTGTCATCGCTGTGTCGCCACAGGAGGAATCAACCGATATGGCCTTGGTGTCCGAGAGATCTAAACCAGCGTAAAGATCATCGGTTCCGTAATCATCGTCAATGACGGGAGCGTGATCTAAGTCCATCTCTGGAACGTAACCGGAGATCTTTGTCCCAGATCTGGAAGACGATCGAGATCGTACGGTTCGATCCGTTCTGACAGTGGACGTGACATCCTGCCCTTCTGAATCATAGCCCTCAGGAAGAGTTTCCTGGTCGCTGAATGAGTTCGACATGCTCGAACAGGTTTGATCTTCCTTCTCCCCACGGACGGCGCCAACTGTTGACGGTTGGGATATCGGTCCCAAGTCAACTAAGGTTCTTGAGAAGGGGAGATAGAAGACACTGCCGAGCAAGGCAAACAGCAATCAACGAGCAGCGAATAGACATAGTGTTTTTATCCTGGTTCAGGCCTCTCCGGGGAGATAATAGCCCTACGTCCAGTGCTTCATTATATGAAGAAGGATTACAGGGAAGAACTCGACCAGGAGGCTAGGCCGCCATGCACCGTACTGACAAGGAGGTTGTTCGGCAGGACGCATGGGCCTGATAAAGCCCTCTAGGGACCTGGGACCTAGGAGGCCGTTTGGTTGGGCCGTCAGGGAGTGGGCCATGGCAATGGGCCGTGATTTTATCCCCGATAGTTTTCTCATCAAGATCACTTGAAGGGGTATTGCTTCCATATTTGTTTATATTAACATATATTCATTTTTAGGTTTCTCTAATAATAACATTACGTAATGATATTGTGGGATGGTTGAGATGTCATTTTGCTTTCACTAATTGGTCCTCATAATATTCCAGTGGCTAAAGCTACATCATATGAACTAATCCCACGAAAAGAGTTGGAGGAACTGTAATTGGACATGAATGCTATGAAGTCCTTGTGAACTCTGTGCTGAAAACAGATGCTATGTTACTTCGTCCATATGGAAACATAAAGACCATGTCGGATGCATTAGGTCATTCTATTGCATGGCCACGGCAGAAAGTAACATCCTCTCCTATAACTTATTTTTTATTCCTGCAATGCTTCATATCACGTATTTACTCGTAGATGATTTTTTCAGATTATGGATGATGAAAAGGTAGTAAGTGTCGACGGTTGAGATATCGATCTCAAGTCAACTAAGGTTCTTGAGAATGGGAGATAGGAGACACGCTGAACAGAGCGAACAGCAATCAACGAGCAACTGGGAGACACAGGGTTTTTATCCTGGTTCAGGCCTCTCAAAGAGATAATAGCCCTACGTCCAGCCTTTCTTTATATCAAAGAGGACTACAAGAGGAAGCTCGACGAGAAGAACAACTCTCGGCAAGTTGTATGCATCAATACAATGGTAGTTGGCCAAAATTGGATGCCCCCTAAACGCCGTAGGGGCTTGGTTTATATAGTGTTGAACAACCGACCTACCGGGAGATAACCGGGCCGGGCTAACTACGGGATCGTAATGAACTCGTACCATGCCAAATACGTCCCATGGTAGATAAAGGTACACTCCAATTCTTGGGGATCACGACGTCTGCTCCAATCCGGGAAACCACGTCAGGGACTTCACGTAGCCGTGCAGAACTCTTATTCGAGACAGACTCGAACAGGTACCCTTGGCCGTTACGCACCGTGCCAGCCAGGAAGCTGTTCGGCAGGATGCACATGGGCCAGATAGAACCTTCCAGGGAGTAGGCCCTAGGAGGCTGTTCGACTGGGCCATCAGGGAGTGGGCCATGGCAATGGGCCGTGATTTTATCCCCGACAGCTAGCCCCCGAGACTCAAGTGGAAGGACTCACTAGAGTGGGGTCTTCCTCTTGAGACTCTAAGTCACGAAGAGGGAAAATTTGCTGTTACGAAGACGTACAACAAGCGACCGAACAGGTTATGGTTCTCCCGAACAGGACTTGCTCAGATCCGAACAAACCGGATCAGTGCCGAGCAACTCTGTTGCGTCGAACAGGGAAGCACATCTATCCGAGCAGAGTACCCAGCCTTCAGTGCGGACACTGGAAAAAATAGCCGTTGGCAGATCTCAACGGTAACTTTCGCTGCGCAGTTAGAACGAGCAACCGTTTTTTCCTAGCCGCTGCAGTAAAACTAGCCGTTTTATAACAAAAGACCGTTGTAGAGCTGCTCGTCCGGGGTTATAAAAAGCACCCAAGCAGCCCGCGGCTAGCCACTTTCGCTCACATGCGCCTTTCCTTCCCATGCCCTATTCCAACCGCGCACAGCATTGAACAGCCACCACCCAACTCCAAAGCTGCTCGTCCACCCTAGGAATTGCTATGGCCAAGTTCTCAGGCTCCAGCATGACTGAGGAGGACTTCAGGAGTTTAGAGGAGGTGGGGCACATCGACGTCGGTAGCTGGAGGCTGCCCAGGGAGGAGGAGATCCCAGAGCCGCTCGAGGACGAGTTTGTCAACTTCGAGCAGTTCGCGTTGTTTGGGCTTAGGTCTCCCGAAAGCGATTTCGTGGAGGCCTTCCTGAACATTAGTGGATTGGAGGTGGTGAACCTCAATCCTAAGTCTTTCCTGCAGATGGCCGTCTTCGCACACCTGTGCGAGGGCTACCTAGCAGTAGATCCGTCGGTGGGGCTGTTCCTCCACTACTACACAGTGACGAGGAGCAGCTGCGCCGCTTCGGCGCTTGGGTGCTACTACCTCAAGCTCCGGGCCACAGCCGACGACGCACCCTATCCTCGTCCGCCACTGCTCGACTCAATGGGGCCATGGTGGATGAGGTGGTTCTACACCCGGAGGGGCGACGACAGCAAGCTCGTCTTCACCGGGAAGGCGCCGGCAAAGGGAACTCCAATGCCGCGGCCGGAGCCGAGCGGCGAGGAGTGGTATCTCACTCGAAAGATCGCCTCCCTCGTGGGCCTCGGGCTCACGGGCAGAGAGATCATTCGAGACTTCGTGGCGAACAGAATTAGTCCGCGGTGGAAGAGGTCCTTCCCTTCTACAAGATAGAAGGATGGGAGGACATCACCAGGGAGAGCACGGGTAAGTCTCAAACACTCATCCATTTTTTGGTGATTTCATCCGAATAGGAACTGACGATTTTCTTCTGCTCGGGCAGCAAAGCCAACCGACGCATGGTTGACCGAGCAGGTCGACGCCATGCTGAAGGCTGTTAGGAAAGATAGTGAGGTCACCGGCGTGGTGGCCTTCACCTGCCCCAGGAACGTGCTCGTCCGCTCACCAGAGGCAACTCCCAAAGAATTCCCTCTAAGTCGCCAGACTCACACAACTAAGGCTTGGCTAGATTCGCTTCCATCCGTGCAGGACGAGCAGCTCATCATCAGCGGGATCGTCGAAGAGCTCTCTGGGTCAGAGAAAGAGGAAGCGAGAAAGGGCAAGGCCAAGGTGGCCACGAAGCCGAAGGTGGCCGCTGAGTCGACGCGGAGCTCGCCGCGTCATGGCGGCCGCCAACCCTCAAGGAAGCCCCCGGTGGCAACGAAGCGCGCCGAGCAGGCCAAGCGCGCGCACGGCCAGCCAAGTGGGAGACGACCAAGCCCTTTCCTCCTCACCGAGCAAAGCGACGAAGAGGTAAGAAACATGACCCTTTGGCTTAAGCGCTATGCGCAGGCTCACCCGGGCCATATGGAACGGCTGCAACAAGTCGCCGAGCAGAGGAGGCTCAAGGAAGAAGTCGTGCGCAAGGAAAATCTTCTTGCGTTGCGCAAAAAAAGTGCTCCGCTCAGTAGGGAGCTGAGCATGTCGCCGCAAGTATTTGGAGGCTAAGGCGAACAAGAAGCCAAGGAGCCCTCGAGGAAGAGGCGAAAGAATGTAACGACGAAGAGGAAGATCAAGCTCTCCGCGGCAGGTATCCAGTGACAAGCCTTTCGCCCTTACAGCTTACCGAACCGCGTTGGACTTAACTCGTCCCTTTTTTCATCAGCTGCCCAGGAGGAAATCGCCACGGACAACGTGGACGCGGCGATCGAGCGGTCCCTGCTGCCCGAACACCTGCACGGTGCGTCGTGGGCAGTGAGGTTAGCCAGCCTCAAGGACAAGCTGGCAGCGTGGAGCGTGCTCCCGCCGAGCTCCAACGAGAAGTTCGACGTGCTGAAGGGCGCGGTGGAGCGGCTGGAGGCGGAAGAAGCGGCGCACGGCGCCACGGGGAGCGGGGCCAAGGTGTTGGCTCCGCCAGCTGCCCGAGGTGGGACCGAGCAGGCGGTCCTACCGGGCACTTCGTCGCAGGGGCAACCCATCCCTGTAGCGACGGGCACTTCTGGTGATCAAGGCGAGGAGCCCGCCGCTAAGGAGTAGGAAATCGGTCAAGGGCAGGAAGCGCAAGAGGCCCTGCCCGTGACCCATGCGACGTCGCCGAGCAGAGCGGCGCCGAGCTTGCGTGAAGCTACTCAGGCGGAGGAAGAACCGGAGGCACAGGAGTTCGGCGGTGACGAAGCCACGGCCATCGGCCCACCTAGGGCCGAAGGCTCCAAGAGGAGGGAGCGAGCCCCCAAGCGGGCGCGCTCCGGTAGGAAAATTCACCGCGCGAAGAGCAACATGCCGCGACCGCTCCGAGCAGCCGAGGGTTCGCAACCCACGGCCTCGGAGAGCGCCTTAGACGAAACTTGAAGAGAAGACTTCGAGAGGTGAACTCCTGAACCGGAACATGCGAGTTTTAATTCACGGGCAACTGAACTTGAAAGATCTGTTCTTCTCTCACTCAGGTTTGGCGGGGCACCACGGATGACCTCGAAGAAGGTGTTGGCGTTGAGCGCAGCGTGATTCTGGGAGCCTTCCAGGAGTACCGGGTGAGGGAGCTCGAGGGAGAGCGCCTCGCACCGGGCAAAAACCGAAGCCGACTGAAGGCTAAGGTGAAAAAGCTCAAGGCCCAGCTGACCGAGGAGAGGCATTCTTCGGCGGCACTCCAGGAGAAAATCTCTACCCTGTGGGTATCACAGGAATAGGCCGAGGAGATGTGCGGGCTGGCCAGAAGGGCGAGCACGGCGGAAAGGAGGGTCAAGGAGCTGGCCGAGCAGCTCTAGGCCGCTGAGCAGCGCCTTAGTCAGAGCAAGGATCTGACTGGGCAACTGCGCGCCAAGACCGCAGGGGCCGAGGCCCTTCGCGCAGAGGCCAAGGAACAGGCCAAGCACAGCAAGGAGGAAGCCGAACGTCTCCAAGCTGAAGCCAGAGAAGGGATCAAGGCCCAAGGGGAAGTCGTGCGCCTCAAGCTGGTGATCGAGGAGCTAAGGGAGCTGCTTGCTTCCAAGAAGTAGCCGTAGGGTAGAACCCATAAAGGGCCTTATACTCCTGTAACACTTCTGTTAGTGTAAATAAAGACTTACCTTTTCCCTGCAAAAAAGAGCAGCAAAAAGACAAGAACAAACAGGAAACTGAGAGAAAGGCGAAACAGCGCTAGAAAGTTTTCGGAAAAACGGTAGAACGCCAGGCTAACTCCCAGTCCCCGTTGTACATCTGCTCGAAAACCTGAGTTTGCGAACTCGAACAGGTGTACAAGCAAAAGAGCGACACCCTAGCCCCCGGTACGGACGATGCTTGAAAACCTAAGTTTGCGAATTCAAGTACGTGCGTAGAGAGATAGAGCGACACCCGCATCCTGGTCGACTTGTTCCGTGAACTTCTCATCAACGTAAGTTAGGCGATTCGTGAAGTAACCGAACAAGGAAAGTGCCTCTGCCGCGGGGGGCTTACGAGAGCAGGCTTTGCCAAGTGGTTGTGCTTTGTGCGGTAAGTGCCTCTGCCGCGGAGGGCTTATGAGAGCAGACTTAGCCGCTAGGCGAAAAGCCATTTTACGCAACCCTGAGTTTAGGAACTTGCTGAAACTTGATACGGGCAGGGAAACCTGAAGATCGCGTAGCCAAGTGTTCGCAAGACCGGACAGCCATCAAGTGTTACCAGAGAGAGAGGTCTAAGAAGAAAAGGTGTGAAAAGGGCCGCAGGGGACCGCAAAATTTCACTGTTTTAATGGATTGAACTTTACATGGTAGCCCGAGAGACTTGGACGAACAAAGGCGCGAAGTTTTACAAAAGCGCGGAGCTAAGAAGACAAACGAAAGACCTACACAAAGAACTTACGAAGCTGGTCGATGTTCCAAGTGCTGGTCAGCTCTCTCCCGTCCTCCATTGCCAGGCGAACAGCCCCCAGGCGAGCAGTAGAAACAACCGTGAACGGTCCCTCCCAACAGGGAGTCAATTTGTTGGCATTGAACAGGTTCTGGGCGCGGCGCAGAACGAGGTCGCCCGTCTTCAAAGACTTTGGTCGAACTGATTTGGCAGCGTGCCGGCAAAGAGCTTACTGGTAGCGCGCCATTCGGACTTGTGCCCGGTCACGTGTGCCTTCGAGGAGGTCGAGTTCGAGCAAGCGCTCTTGCTCATCGTCAACCAAGTTGACCGAGCTCGTGCGAGGTGAGCCGAGTACTACTTCGGCGGGCAAGATGGCTTCTGCACCGTAGACCAATTGGAAAGGAGTTTCCCCGGTTGCCCGGCTGGCCGTAATGTGAACTGTCCAGAGGACGGAAGGGACTTTGTCAACCCAGGCTTTGTTGTGCTCGCCGAGGGCAGCGAACACACGCCGTTTGATACCCTAGACAAACTGTCCGTTAGCCTCGCTCGACTGCTCCATTGCTTTGTGGATGTGCCACAGAGGCGAAACAGACCTTGGTTCCCAGCTGTTCGCAGTATTCCTGGAATAGCTCGCTTCTGAACTGCGGACCGTTATCGGTGATAAGCTTGTGGGGAATCCCGAAGCGCGTGATCACATTGCTCTTGAAGAAGCATACAACCGATTTGGCGTGAAGAGACGACACAGGCTCTGCCTCAATCCACTTTGTAAAGGTGTCGATGGCAACGAGCAAGTGTGTGCAGCCCTTGAACCCCTTGGGGAACGGGCCGAGTAGATCCAGACCCCATGTGGAGAAAGGCCATGATGGGGGGATCGTTTGGAGGTCTTGGGAGGGCTTATGGACCTTCCGAGCGTGAAATTGGCATGCCTTGCACTTAGTTACCACATCCCGGACATCCTGTAATGCAGTGGGCCAGTAATAGCCCATGCGAAACGCTTTGCCGACCAGAGTCCTGAAGGAGGTGTGGTTGCCACAAGCACCCTCGTGTATGTCCCTAAGAAGGAACACACCCTCCTGCTGCGAGATGCACTTGGAGAGAACTCCCAGAGCACCTTGACGGTAAAGGATGTCGTCCACAAGCTTGTATGGACCAGCATGCCTTATAAGCCGGGAACGCTTAGCTTCGTCGTAGGGCAGGGTCCCATCTGCAAAATACCGAACAAATGGCGTTATCCAATCCGCAGCCTGCTTGATAACGGAGACAGCACCACCTGTCTCTGTTGCCTCGTCCGGATACGTGATTGAGGGCTTGTAAAGGTGCTCAACGAGCACCCCTGCCGGAGCAGGTTCGCGTGAGGATCCAAACTTGGACAGCTGGTCGGCCAAGAAGTTCTCCTTCCTAGGCACGAAGAGCACCTGAAAAAATCGAAAGTGCCGCTCCAACTTCTTCACCTCAATCAGGTATCGCGCCATTGAGTCATCGCAGCACTGATACTCCTTGTTAACCTGATTGATGACCAGCTGTGAATCTCGCTTCACAGTTAGCCGTTGGACGCCAAGCAACTTGCACGCTCTTAGTCCCGCGAGGAGGCCCTCGTACTCCGCGGCGTTGTTAGTCGTCGCAAAGTGTAGTTAGATAGAACACTGGAGTTGCTCTCCTCGAGGGGAGATGAGAACAAAACCAGCCCCCGAGTTTCCAGTGCGTGAGCCGTCAAAGAACATGGTCCAGGGGGTTTCTTCAGATTGCTCGGGAGCTTCCTAGGATTTGGGTGGGCAGGTCCATTCAGCGACAAAGTTAACCAGGACCTGGGATTTAATAGCAGTTCGGGCAGCAGACAGAATGTCAAACTCTGCTAGTTCCATTGCCCACTTAGCTATGCGTCCGCCAGCTTCTTTGTTCCGTAGGATTTCTCCCAGAGAGAACTTGGTCGGGACCAGTAATTGATGCGCCTGGAAATAGTGCCGAAGCTTCCTCGAGGACATGAGCATGGCGTAGAGCAGCTTTTGGACTTCAGGGTAACGCTCCTTTGATCCGTGAAGCACCTCGCTCACGTAATAAATTGGCCGCTGGATGCCTTCCCTCTGCACCGTCAAAACCGCGCTCACCGCTTATGGCGTGCAACCAAGGTACAGCAAAAGCTGCTTGCCTTGCCGCGGGGTAGTCAAGACAGGTGGGTTGGACAGGTATTGCTTTAGATCTTGGAAAGATCTATCGGCCTCCTCTGTCCACTCGAAGCCATTGTGCTTGTGTAGGGCCTTAAAAAAGGGCAGCCCGCGTTCTCCTTGACGGGAAATAAACCTTCTTAGAGCAGCCATCCGCCTTGTGAGGCTCTGAACTTCCTTGACGGTAGTAGGAGCAAGCGCATGGATATCACTGTAGCTTTGACCCGGGAGTATTCCAAGGTATCGATTTCCACGAGGAACGAGAAGTGTTCTAGTCTAGAATCTAAGTTGACCGGATGGATAATGGTGATAATGATGGGAGTGGGATAAGGTATTTCGGGTTGAGAGGCTCTACGGTTTCTTACTTAGCCAAAGATACAAAATCACTGACACACAATTGCTACTTTGTATCGGAGCTCAGGAACTCACTACCACCCGCTATCCTGAATTGGAATCCCGAATGATTATGATCGTTCTGATTTGGCTCAACTGGTCTGCAACTAACGGGGCGGATTTCACAAAGTCTAAGCCAGATAATATAAGCACTGCAACATTGAAAAGTAATCACTACAATATTGAAAAGTAGCTGCTGCAATATTTAAAAGTAAGAAGTGAAACATTAAAAGGTAGCAGCTGAAATATTTGAATTAGAACACTGTAACATTGAAATGTACCAGCTACAACAAATTGAATTAGAGCACTATAAAATTTCAGTGAATAAAATTTTTGAATTAGAGTACCGAAACATAAAAAAAAAAGGTGTTGCAAAAACATTTAAATTAGAGCACTTCAACATTTAAATGAAAGCATTGAAACATTGAAAAATAACCGTTGCAGTATTTAAATTAGAGTGTTGTAACATTTCAATGAAAGCACTGCACAATCAAATATAACCACTGCAACATCATCTGAGGAAAGAGAAAAATGTTTCAGAAAGGCAAATAAGATGTTGTATAACAGTATAAGAGCAAATGAAATATTTCAATAGTCACGTGTGGATGTTTCAGATTAAATAATTTCATCCTCTCTTTAATATACCTCGGCAATTCTCCTGTCCTTTCTCAGAGAAAGAAAGGGCGAGCGTACAAAGAAGAAAGCCAATGCTGCCAGCTCCGCTCAAAGCAAATAGATAAGGCTAAGTAGGAATTTGGCCGTGGGCCGCAAGAGGAGTGTCCGCGTGATAGCGTTCGAGCGAACATGCATCTCAGGATTTGCTATTTTGCTTGGAACCTTGGATATACTTGGATTGATATCGTTATGGTAAACCCCACAAAACCCAGCTACGGGTACTGTTTTCCCCCTATTTTAAACTTGCAAAAAATGGACAGGTAATTACTAGTATTAGACCTCTCTCTCTCTATGCTCACCAACTCGCACCTTGTCAGCGTGACCATGTTGCGGGCCATGTACGCCGAGTGGGCACAGCAACTCATCGTCAAGCTCTCTGTCTTCTAGGCCATCGTCTTGCCCACGCTCCTCGTGAAGTTGGCGGCCATCGTCAACTCTTTGTCCTTGAGGTCAGAAGGGCGGCCATCGGCCCATCAGCATATACATCAACGGATCGGAGGAATCAAACACGAAGTAGCTTCTGGACGTGAAGTTGAAAAGGAATGGATAGATTTAGCATGTAGACACTACAGGAATCTTCCTCTTTGTCGACGGCCAAAGCCGCCAACACATGAGTGAATGCAGCCGACACAAGTCTTTGTCGGCGGCCGACCGCCGACATTGCTCCGCCGACGCAACTTCGACGACACAGGACTTTCTGTCGTCGGCCCCGACAACAATTCTCTGCTTCAGGGCGAGCCGTCTGGGTTAGGTCAATGTGGACGGCGTAAGCAGCCGTCGACATAGGTACACCTCACGGCACGGCGACGTAGACTGTGCTCTGGCAGCGTGGGCCCCATAGAACGAAGGAAGGAGCGACACGTGGTAGATAAATGTCGGCGGCCTATACTTATGCCGCCGACACAATTGGAGCACGTGTACCCGATTGTAAACGGCTCGGTGGAATAGAGCTTACATGTGTCGGCGGCCCGATTGTAGCCGCCGACATAGATTGGTGTATAGGACAGTCGTTTTGATTTTTGTTCACGGGGGAGGGTTGCCGAAGTTTTGTCAGCGGCTTTGTTTTTGCCACCGACGTTGATTATCTGTGTCGGCGCGGTTTTGTGAACCGCCGACAGTAACTTGTCATCGGTTTTCTTGCCGCCGAGACAGAGTAATCGGCCGCCGACAAAGAGGAAGATTCATGCAGTGAGAGTAATTGCGAGTTTTTTCGTAAGATGGTGGGAAAACGACATCGCGACGTCAGCTGATAGTGCTGGATGCTTTTCAGCTGTTTTGGAAACTCTTTGGCATCTTTGGCTCGAGGGCAACAACTAAATCTTCCAGCAATCTGAGCGTTTCGCTACGGTTCTCCTCATAGCTATCTTAAATGACATGCGTCTTTCCATAGCGGCAGGGGCCGTCTTGTAATTAATTAATTAATTAGCTTCATAGTTCTGCCACGGAAGGGGATGTTAAAATCACCTCCAACGATTTGTAATTTCATCCTTCCTTTAATATACATCAGCAATTCTACTGTCCTTTCTCAGAGAAAGAAAGGGTGAGCGTACAAAGAAGAAAGCCAATGCTGCCAGCACCGCTCAAAGCAAATAGATAAGGCTAAGTAGGATTTTGGCCATGGGCCGCAAGAGGAGTGTCCGCGTGATAGCGTTGGAGCGAACATGCATCTCAGGATTTTCTATTTTGCTTGGAACCTTGGATAGACTTGGATTGATATCGTTATGGTAAACCCCACAAAACCCAGCTACGGGTACTGTTTTCCCCCTATTTTAAACTTGCAAAAAATGGACAGGTAATTACTAGTATTAGAGAGATGACAACCCACTTGAAAAACTGAGGAAAGGTTTTCTTATGTATAGTACGTACTACCACATTTCATTCAAGGCGATTTTAGTCTTGAGATGAAGTATATAGCGGAGCTTGGAATCCTTCACGGACCAACATTTCAATCATCAAACACAAGGCTACATGTCGTCAACCTACTAGGCTACTACTATATACCGATCTGCCAACTCAGCGCTAGTAGTATCAGGTGGACTCGTCGGCCAGCTTCTGGTCCTTGAGGAACCTGCCCCAGTACCAGTGGCGCGCGAAGACGTGGCCCATGGACTCGAGCGGCACGCCGTTGGTCTCCGGCACGAACCCCACGGCGAAGGCGGTCATGACGACGAGCCAGGCCGCGTAGAAGAGGAAGGTGCCGTACTTGAAGCAGCAGAGCATGGCGAGGAAGCACTGCGCCTGCACGAAGTTGAGCCCCAGGTTCAGCGCCACCGCCGTGCCCTGCCCCGCCGACCTCACCTCCACCGGGTATATCTCGCCGGGCACCGTCCAGTACAGCGCGCCCCACGACCAGCTGAAGCTCGCCGAGAAGGCGCACGCCAGCACCAGCACCGTCACCGCGTACCCCTTCCCCATCTTGCTCCCGTTCCCCAGCTGCGACCCCACGATGCTCGCCATTGCCACCTGCAAAGGGAAGAGAAGGGAGGCGCCGTCATTTGCTTGGCTCGCCGGAGTTGGAGACGAAGGTTAATTGATTAGGTTGGTGTGGTTGAGTCTTGGGTTGCCTGGCAGGTGAACATGAGCGCGCCGCCGATCATGAAGAGCAGCTTCCGGCCGTAGCGGTCCATAGCGAAGCCCGAGCCGAGGATGCCGCCTATGTTCATGAGGCCGAGCATGACGGCGCCCATGAGCGCGGCATCGCTCTCGAACCCGACGGTCCGGAACAGTATGGGCGAGAAGAAGGCCGTCACGGCGACGCCGGTGAGGTTGAGGAACACCGGGAAGGCGACGGCCATCACCAGGTAAGGCCGGTACTCGCGGCGCAGGATCCGCCGGAACGCGCCCTCCTCGTTCCGCCGGTCGTGCTCCACGGCGGCGAGGATGTCGCGGAACTCGGCGTCGACGTCCACGCCCTTGCCGCGCACGCGCTGGAGCGCGGCTCGGGCGAGGTCGTGTTTCCCGCGCAGGACGAGGCTGCTCGGTGTGTCTGGAATGAATGTCGCGCCGGCCACCATGACGGCCGCCGGGATCGCGGCAAGGCCGAGGGACAGGCGCCACCCCCAGCCGGGAATCCGCGACGTGCCGTAGTTGATCAGGTTGGCGATGAGATAGCCGATGCTGATGAACAGAGGGAACGCGGAGATGAAGCCGCCACGCCAGCGCGGCGGCGACACCTCGGCGAGGTAGACCGGCGTGGCCTGGCCGGAGAACCCGAGGCCCAGGCCGAGGAGCATCCGACCGACGATGAGCATGGCGATGTTGGGCGCGGCGGCATTGACGAGCGCGCCGACGAGGAACATGCTCCCGCCGACGAGCATGATGGCCTGGCGGCCGATCTGGCGGGTGACGCGGCTCGCCACCACCGTGCCCACCATGCCGAACGCGTACAGCGACGAGGTGAAGGCCGTGAGCTTCTGGTCATTGTATATGCAGTACACGTCCTTGTTCGCGCGCGCCGCCCTCTTGAGCAAACCCGGGAAGAACTTCTCCAGGAATGACTCCATCTCGGACACGCCCCCTGACGTTGTTGTGCCATGAACAAGATTTGGTTCATCAATCACATGCTTAAGTTATTCTAAATAAATCACTTGCGAAAGTAAATCAACTAATCATAAACGTCGCTTCAGTGAATAACGCATAAGAGCAGTGTAGGGCACTCGATATTCCCCCAAGCTTGCTAACTCAGTAGTAACTCATGGGTAAGCTTCGTCGTAACGCCTGAGTAAGCTTCACAAGTGGGATGACGGCACCACCCGCATAATATAAAGCAGCAACCCACTTTATCTTTACGCAGGCATTACGACGTCCACAAAAGGAATGCTTAAAACATAATGATCAGCGGAACACTTTTTTTTTTTTGCAAAGGAAAAGCGAACTGCCATCTATTCTATGATTAATAGCAAAACAACACAAGGGGTGTAATACAAAATATAGATGCGCATGTTGTTCCTCATAGGCAGAGGTCATCTAGGATAAAAACCAACAACATGGCCAAAGGAACGCTCGAAAAGATAGAAATACCTATTGTTACGCTCTAGATCCAGAGTTGCCGGAAGATCCAAGATGACAAAGTTGGCCCTTGCATTAGTCTGTATACTTTGGATGTCCTCTGTCGACCAACGAAGGAGATTGTCTATGTAAGAAAATTGTTGGGGGTGAAGTGCACTCATGTTATAGTGGTTTGCTACACCTATCCAAAATGTGGAGCTATGCGTTTCAGAAAGTAAAATTGTTGGGGGTGAAGTGCACTCATGTTATAGTGGTTTGCTACACCTATCCAAATTGTGGAGCTATGCGTTCCAGAAATAGCTGCCCAGTGGTCTCCACATTTCAACGGCATGGCGGTAGAAATAGCAATTTGGCAGGTGATGGTAAAGCAGTGCATCAGCTGTCCAAACATGGTTGCTCAACAAAAGCCAAGCGAAGAATTTACATTTGGAAGGTGCATAGGATTTTCAAATGAAGGTGTTCATTCTAGACAAGTTTACTCCCTATGAATTGGACGTTATAGGCCGATTTAACTACAAAGCATCAGCTTTAGGAGAATCTATAAGTAGCCTAAGGGCATGTACAATGTTCCACCTCATCTATCTATAAGATGTCTATTAAAAGTGCCACATCACACTTTTGTTGATCTGTGCAATAGTTAATGAAGAAAGAGGGTGTAGCCGGCACTTAGCCAAGCGACAACGCTAGGCCGCGGGACAGCATGCAGCGCAGAGCACAGCATGCTCTGCGCATGCAGCCGCAGAGGCATGCACCCATTCTATATTTTATTTTTGCTATATGTTGTGATTAATATTTCTGATTAATGAACTGATTTCAAAAATGGATTCCTGATATTTTTTCGAACAAAACTAGACCACACTTACCATATAAATTTCAAAAAATTAAAATTTTATTTTAAAATTTTTATAATCTATTATTTGTTTTAAATATTTTATATTTTCGTTTTAAATTTATAACTACTCGATCACAACAGTTTTTATATCCAAAATGTGGAGCTATGCGTTCCAGAAATAGCTGCCCAATGATCTCCACATTTCAACGACATGGCGGTAGAAATAGCAATTTGGCAGGTGATGGTAAAGCAGTGCATCAGTTATCTAAACATGGTTGCCCAACAAAAGCCAACCGAAGAATTTACATTTGGAAGTTGCATGGGATTTTCAAATGAAGGTGTTCATTCTAGACAAGATACCTCCTCTGAATTGGACGTTATAGGCTGATTGAACTAAAAAGCATCCGCTTTAGGAGAATCTACAAGTAGCCTAATTGCAACATCTAGGATGAGTTGGACTTGGGAGTTGAGATGTGAGGGGCTAATGAACTCAAAGGTAGGGACTGGGTGAAGCGTCGATGCAGGCCCATGAGACCATGACCCAATTGTTGGTAAAAAGCGTGTAGACGTCTGTTTTGTTCCCCCTAGTCGATGTAGCAAACATACGATAGACAATAGCTTTAGTCGACTGACCTGATTGCCAGTTGTTGGACAAGAAGGACGTGGAATTGTCGTTATTGATGGAGATACAGTGGCCATTTGAACAGAGAGACATTGCTTGGTTTACAAGGGGGTGTCGTCGGTACCAATCCAGAGTCTTGATGCAGAGGTTTTTGTCGACGGTTGAGATATCGATCTCAAGTCAACTAAGGTTCTTGAAAAAGGGAGATAAAAGACTTGCCGAGCAATGCCAAATAGTGATCAACGAGCAATAGGAAGACACAGGGTTTTTATCCTGGTTCAGGTCTCTCTGGAGAGATAATAGCCCTACGTCCAGCCTTTCTTTATATCAAAGAGGATTACAAGGTGGAACTCAACGAGACGAGCAAGTCTCGGCGAGCAGTATGCGACAATACAAAGGTGCTTGGCCGTCAAGTCGTGCTGGCTTGACGTAGATTGGATGCCCTCTACACGCCGTAGGGGCTCGGTTTATATAGTGTTGAACAACCGACCTACCGAGAGATAATCGGGCCGAGCTAACTACGAGATCGTAACGAACTCGAACACATGCCAAATACTTCTCGCAGTAGATAAGGTATACTCCAATTCTTGGGGATCACGACTCCTATTCCAATCCGGAAAACCAACGTCCGGGTCTTCACGTAGCCATGTAGAACTCTTGCTCGAGTCGGACTCGAACAAGAAGTCTTGGCCATTACGCACCGTGCCAACCCGGAGGCTGTTCGGCAGGATGCTCATGGGCCTAATAGAACCCTCTAGGGAGCTGGGCCCTAGGAAGCTGTTCGATTGTGCCGTCAGGGATTGGGCCATGGCAATGGGCCGTAATTTTATCCCCGACAGTTTTGTTGATCCATAACCCATAGAGGCGAAGGGAGGCGAAGGGCTGAGTGAATCTAGAAAAATCTAGGACGCCCAGGCCACCTTGCTTAACGGATGAGTAGACTAACTTTCATTTGACTCGGCGATGACCAGTAGCCGCTGAATTGTTTCCTCTCTACAGCTAGGCACGTCCGATCCTATCAATATGCTTTAGGACAAAGGAGGGCGGCGACAACATATAGGACGTAGATAGTCATTGCAACGCATTTGGATAAGCACAACAATACAATTCAATTTTTTTACTGATTAGGGTTGTTTCATGATAAAGAACAAAACAAATTCGTGGGCATGCGTTGGGCACAGGACACCATCCTTCACAACGTTGGCTTCTCGCCGTCATTGTCTCCTGAGGATTTCACAATTAACGAGTCTAAGGATGTTCTTTGTTGTAACTGCTCTAGACCTCTACCCATCTTCTTCTCCTAAGATCTCTGTTTAACTTCGATGAGTATTGGTTCACGCTATCACGTCGAGTTTCAATTAGACAAGATAACCTTCCTCCATACGCCCCCTCCTCACTCCTTCCTCCTAATCCGGCCCCTTATGATCCTTATTCCGCCTCCACCCTCCTCTTCCCTAGGTTCGCTTCATGCACCATGTCTATAGCCATCGTGGTCACCATCTACGGTTGGCAGCACCTTGCAACTCCACACCATCTACTCATTGCTATGCAAGCCCCGCACACCTTAACTCCAGCCACTGTAAGTTAATCCGCTTGTCGCTATTCCTATCAACTTTGACCGCTTCGGCGCCACCATTGCCTCACTCCCCTCCTCGGCCTCGCTTTAAGCCAGAGGCACATTGAATCCAATTCAACTCAAACCCTATCTAATCAAGGGAGAGGGACGACGCCAGCGAAATCACGGAGGGCGAAAGGCACGCCGCACGCGGGAAGAATGGTGCGCTAGCATGCGAGGAAGGAGCGTGCATCGTTGGTAACTCAGAGAATTCTATTTATCCTATATTCTCTAGTTTCTCTTTTGACTCTTGCTCCCTTCTCTCCAATTTATACGAGGAGACAAGAGATCACATAATACAAGAAGAATACAAAGATCCGAAATGGCAACACAAAGAATACAAGTTGAGCCCTCGATACCCGCTTCCCGAAGGCATGACCTGAGTCTGACGGAATTGGATCCTCTGACTTACTGCCCTCTGCAGTTGTATCACTGACATGTGGGTTCCACATGCACAGAGCCCACATGCCAGTGACCCACTGCCCTTGCAGTAAGTTAGAGGATCTGATTTCAAATCCGACGCCACCGGAAGCCTCGACCCCGAGCATTAGGTGGCATAGTGAACAAGGGGAAGATTCTTAGCACTAATTTAATCCTCTCTTTGACAACCGTGACAATGGATGCACGGATTCTTAACTCTCTTTGACGCAGAACAGTACTAGTCCTGATCGATCACCTTTCGTATCGACATCCTGCCTCCAAGAAAAAAATTCCAATCTTGTCAAACTCCCAATTAAATCACATCACCATAGCTAGCTCCTTGCAAAAGGCGAGCGCCCTAAAACACCAAGATAGCGTCGAATAAACCTCGCGCTAGCCAGTACCCAGCCACTCGTGCGGGGCAAAGCGGCCTCCCTTTTTAGCCGAAAGCAGCATGCACACATTACAAAATCTCCCTAGGACCATGGTGGCCGGGCGCCTCTCAGCGAAGCACGTACGCGAGATGGCGCGGACACGACGCGATGCCGACCGTGGCAGCCTATCGGCTATCTCGCCGCCGCGCCGAGGAGGCGCCTCGGCGCGGTTGATCACGCAGGGAGGCTCGGCCGACGCCACGAGATGAGAGCACGTACGGCGGCGGGACCGCGGGAGAGGGCTCCGGTCCGGCCGGTCGGCTCCGTGCCACGGTGCGAGCGAGTTGATGGGATTTTCGTTCCAGCGCGTAAGGGTAAACGTGACCGATGCGACGTGTCCACTGGAGCTCCACAAGGCCAGCGGAATCGCCGTACGCACGCGGATGACCATCGGGCGGGCCCACCTGTGAGAAGCTCTGCTTAGTGTGGCCCACCTCCGGCGGATGCTGCCTTCCTCGCTCCTGACCGTCTGATCGTCCAATGTGGCTGTCGAGGCCTCGAGGGGGCCACATGGCTTGATTCACTTACGGTCAGTTCACAAAGGCACAAGAGCATGGGTCCTAAAAGATGGTAGTCTTGTCCAGCGCTCCCTATTATCAGCTTGAGTCATTGTATTTAGAGATTTTCATTTCCATATCATCTATTTGAAAATCGAGGGTCACTAAATAGAATGTTAATTTATAAAATAAACAGTGGCTGCAGAAGGAAATATAGATATCCAAATATATGAACTCTACTAATGAACTGTCCATGTATGTCCTTCGAGTGGCATTTGTCTGCAATGGCCAAAATATGTCACGTTCAACTTTTGTGGAGCAAAACAAGCTTGTAAAGGTAAACTACATTTGTTTTGACTTCTAGAAACTCTTGAAGCCACCTCTAAAAACTCCATAGTCAAACCAAATGTTATTGTCTATTCGTGTTTGCAACACCTCGCCAAAAAATTAATTAATTTTAAAGGATAGAGGAGTGCTTCCACTACCAGGGAAAGGGTCTTTAGTCCCGGTTAGTCCCGGTTGCCAAACCAGGACAGCTCCTAGGGACTGAAGGTCACAAGTCTTTAGTCTTGATTTCCCCAACTGGGACACAAACCTTACCACTGGTTTCCCCAATTGGGACACAAATCTTACCACGGTGTAGAAAATATCTAAGAAATATGACGAACCCAAGTCTCGAACCTGGAACCTCCTACCACCATAAGACTCCCCACTCATCCTTCTAACCAAACCCACCCAGCCACGCATATTTACTATAGTAGGATATGCATTCCTTTTGAAATATGCTGAAACGAGGCTTTAGTCCCGGTTCGTAACACGAACCGGGACTAAAGCTTACCTTCAGTCCGGGTTCGTGTTACGAACCGGGACTAATATGTACCCGTGCCAGCTGGCATGTATCCATCTGCCAAATCACTCTTCTATCCCGGTTCGTGTAATATGGATGAAAAATCGTGCTTTTGGCCCAATAGGCATGAACCGGGATTGATGCCACTATCGGTCCGGGTTTATAGTTAACCAGGACCGATGTGCCGAGATAGAAGGCCTATTCCCTAGTAGTGTTCGAGGGACGAATGTTTTTGAGTACGTAATGTAATGTGTGAATGAATTATAGAGGAGTGTAAAGGATGGAGAAAATCTTTAAGGGGATGTGGTTAGGGACGGACCCAGGCCCAGGGCAGCCTAGGCCGCGGCTCGGGGCATGGTCCAGTAGCAAGGGGTATCCCCCAGGCCGCCGCCCCGACCTCGTCGGCTCCTCCGGTTCGCCCCACCGCGGTTTTCTTGTCCGGTTCGCCCCATGCATGGCTTCGGGGTTCGGGCTTCCTCCCCACTCCCCCAGGCTGTCGGCCGCACGCCCGACATCGATGAAGGTGAGCCAGTGACTCATTGCTCATCTATGATTTCTAATCCGTGAAGACTGAAGACTAACTATTGAGATATGAGAACTTGATTGCTTGAGGTCGATTAGGGGCATTTCGGCATCGGCATCGGCGATTTGGGGGGCATTTCGCCATTTCGGCATTGCCGCATTGAGGGGCATTTCAGCATTGTTGCATCGGCATTTCGGCACTAAGCTTTATGGACTACGGTTAACACTATGAACATTATTTATCATTTGATCTAGCAACTAGACTTGTAGGTAGTTGATCCGGATCTTATCAAAATCATAGGACCGTCATTGGATGTGGTGAATAATTTTATAGAGCGTTTGATTATTGAGGAGCTATTGGGGTGCGCATTTTTCTTGAAATTTTGTTCGCGTTTCACCTAGCTAATAGGTGTAACCCACAGTACCATGTTTTTAACCAGCTTATAGAGTTATAGTTATAAACAAGTGAAACTCAAGGTAAAATGTTGATTTAGTACTACAGGGTAGGGTTATAAAGCTACTCCTCACAGTTTACTAAGGTAGACTTCTGTTTGCATAGACTTCTGTTTGGCAGCAAAGTATTAAAATGGTTTGGAGGCAAAAGCATGGTTTCTGAAATGACGGCGGTATTTAAAATCATAAGGTGTTTGCATAAAATAATTTTAAAAAAGTTTTAACCAGTTTTAAAAAAGTTTGAACCAATTTTGTTAGCTCTTTGCTTAGTTTGACCAAGTCTGCCATTCTCAAAACTATGTAAACGACAAGAGAATCTCTAGCAAAACATCATAATCTAGAAAGTATTGTAACTTAGATTTTTAGGGACGGCGTGTCTGCTATCGGAGGAAAGAAATCTTTTAGAGTGTTAAAATGTAGTGAGCATCCGTAGTAGGTACTATAAAACCATGTAACTTTGAATATACTACCGTCTGTCATAAAAACAAGTCGTCATTGACTTTTGTACGCATCTTTGACCATTCGTTTTATTAAAAAAAATTCGTGCAAATATGCTTAAATATAAATCATGCTTAAAATACCTTTAGTAATAAAACAAATCACAACAAAAAATCACAACAAAATAAATGATAACTTAAATAGTTTTTTTAATAAGACGAATGGTTAAAGACGAGTTCAAAAGTTAACAATTTGTTTTTATAACCGGAGGAAGTAGTAGCTGATGGAAGGAAGCAATCTCTTAAAGTGCACCTAAATTATAAAGAAAATTTAGATTGAAAGATAGAGGAAGTAGGTAATAGTAAAATGTAGTGGTACGATGGAGCACGGGATGTGGAAGCTCACGATGATAGTGCATAAACAATAGTGTTATAAAGCTAAAATCTAGTGTTTGCTGTAAACATTTTTATAGTCCTAATAAATACTATGATTTTCTTAATCATGTACATATATTGGAAACTGTGTGCTAGTGTTCACAACGGAGTGATTTCGATAGGCCCATATGATGTTCACAACGGAGTGATTTCGATATAGCTGATCCAAAGATATCAGATGTGTGTGATGTGCCGAGTCTGTACTCTGTACTGGAGTAATGTGCAGTGTACTGTGCTACTGCATGCTCCATGTGTATGGGTTTGTTAGCGTGTATAGGCTGAACATTAAATTTGACGAAAGGACACAAGCCTGCAGACCTGCCGCCTGCCCTGCACCCTCTATCGATTGGATCTATTGTGGCGTGCGACTTTAAAACTGACCGGTTTGCCTGTCTCGGGAGAGTGACAGGGGCACATACCTGCCATGGCTCGATTAAAAAGCTGGATTCCGATTTGGAGATCTCTGGGAGTCGGACATGGAAGGGGACTACTAAACGGAAAGAAACAAACGTAGAACAGTACGGCAGCAAGGTTTCTTTTATGCGCTCCATGGCCTCGGATCAAGAGCTTGAACTAGAAAACTACAACCTGATGCTGAAACGAAACCAAGGAAGTACTCCCCGTGAACGACTAGCATGTATCAAGAAGAATATCGACGGCGGCGGCGAATATCATTCCTTTCCATCTTCCACAAGGATAAACAAGCGAGCAATATGCACCGGCGAGGAGGGAATTGGGCAGCGCACCTGAGATGCCAATGTCGTAGCCGAAGATGAGGCCGCCGGAGGCCGCCATGAGGCAGGTGACCACGACGGGGACGGTGAGCCCGCCGCCGTAGTCCGGCACGCCGCCGCCGTTGAGCAGGAAGCCGCCCCCGGGCATTTTCCCTCCGGCCGAAGACCAGCCCCGCAACCACGAGCTTGCAGTTGCAGCCTTGCAGGTGATGCTGCTGGGGACGGAGCACGCACGACACAGCGTAGCTGCTTAGCTAGCGAGCCACACACACACGAGCTTGCGGTGGCAGGTGAGGCGGCTGGCTGATGATGTCGATGCCAAGCTGCTGGCGTCGTGCCAAATGTTGATACCGCAGTCCTCCGCCCGAGAGGGAGCCTGCTTTATATTGTCTAGCTCCTGCTTTAGCCTTTAGAGGTGAAAACGGGTTGGATACTATATATCCATCGGGTACTCAATCCGCAACAAAAAGCGGTTACAAAACACTTTGTCCCTATTCTTTTGAGTTGATTTTAATGGCTGAATAGCTGAACGATTGAAATAACTGAATTTCAAGGGCTTCTCGAGGTAGTCTCGAAATTCTGATCCATTTCGTTTGGTTGGCTTTTTAAAGCGTTAGGACCCACCTTCAAAACAGTGAAAAAACAAACTTAAAAAACTCAAAACATATGACTTTTTAAAATGTAGATAAGTCGTTAAGCTGTTAAGTTGAAAAGAACTGGGCCAATGTAATTTTGATACTTGTCGGATACAAGTTTGGATTCGGATACTGACTGGATTTTTCTTCCAGGTACGGTTTGGATAAAAGACGAAATACCTGAGAAATACGGGTCGGTGGAGGGAGACGCGCCATTCAGGAAGAGGTGGAGGGCATCTCCAGCATGCCGAGCCGAGGGAGGAGAGTGTCGTCGCGCTGGTCCGAGTCAGGGAAAGAAGGAGGCGCGCGCCCAGCCTGCCAACGATGGGCTCCCAGTCAGGGAAAGGAGGGATGGGCTCCCACCGCAGCCAACGATGGATAGGAAGAGGGCGGCACCGCGCCGGTCTGAGGAAGGGGGAGACTAGTTTTTATAGCTAGTAATTAAGGTTTGTCTGATAAAATTGGTCAAAATTGAACTAGGCCGATGGTGCGCTAATGTTAATCCATGAACAAATCAAATATTAATTAATTCAGGCTGAGGCGACGGATCTGGGTGAGGCGGTGGGTCGGGGTTGGAGCCGGGCATCATGGGGCTAGGGTCCTTGGATCCATCGGGGTCGCTGAAAATGGCCGCTAGATTCGCGCGCACACGCGGGGAGGGGGGGGGATTGGCCGGATTCGAGGGGATTTCCTACAGGATTGTTGGGTGGGGGAGGTGGGAGCAGCCGGCGGTCCCCTTTAGGCCGGGCGCCTCTAGCATGCCGAGCCGAGGGAGGAGAGTGTCGTCGCGCCGGGCCGAGTCAGGGAAAGAAGGAGGCGCGCGCCCAGTCCGCCGGGATCTGGAGGGATGGGTTCCCGCCGCTGCCAATGATGGATAGGAAGAGGGCGGCGCCGCACCAATCTGAGGAAGGGGGAGACCAGTTTTTATAGCTAGCAATTAGGGTTTGTCTGATAAAATTGGTCAAAATTGGACTAGACCGATGGTGCACCAATGTTAATCCACGAACAAATCAAATATCAATTAATTCAAGCTGAGGTGACAGATCTGGGTGAGGCGGTGGGTCGGGGTTGGAGCCAGGCATCATGAGGCTAGGGTCCTTGGATCCATCGGGGTCGCTGAAAAATGGCCACTGGATTCCAGGGGGGGGCATTGGACGGATTCATGGGGATTTCCTATAGGATTGTTGGGCGGGGGAGGTGGGAGCGGCCGGCGGTCCCCTTTAGGCCTGTACCAATACCTACTCCCCCTAGGTTTTTTTGTCGGTGGTGGCGTTTTACATATGACTTGACTAGGTATATGGTAACTGGTTTCTACCCGTCTGTATACTATCCGATACTCGTTTTCTACCCGACCGCAAATACCCGTAACCATATCCAACCCAATTTTGAGCTAGCCGTATCCAACCCGATACCCGAAAAAATAAATTAGGTTAGGATACGATATGACCTACTACCCAACCGTTTTCACCCCTACCCCAGCCTGTTACCTGACCCTCCTCTGTTCACATCTTCACTAACGCTAATTAAGCATGTCGGGTTAGTTATAGCATTATCAAATCTAATTTAGATTGACACTATTTAACTGCTATTTATCTACTTTTTATTGTTTTCTATTTTATTTATTATAATACTAGATCAATCTAACTTATATGTTTATATGTTCATGGTGATGCTCTTAGTCTCCGTCTCCGTCCCCGCAAGAGGCATCCCAGGCTCCCAGCCCTTTGCGGATGGGCCTGTAGCTTTGCAGTGAGATTGTTTATTCTCGTTCACGCAGATTCGATCTTCCAGATTGGCACGCTGTACTGGCTAAATGAAAGACTGAAAATTTGCTAGTACGTTTCTGAAAGCCAAGAGGGCATCTAGGAAAGCCAAGCGATGGAATTCAGGGACAGGTGTTTTGAGCATCAGTGATCAGTGCGTGTACCCTTGCACAGATCAAGGCGGCGTGAGTGTGTCGAACTGATCGAGCTGCGTAATATCCGTTCGAACGTGATGTGATATTCACCGATGGATGATGCAATTTCCTATACGTGGCACCTAACGCATGAATCCCTACAATAGTTTGGACCTGTCCGATTGGACCTCGTCATCTCATCTGTGTACATATATGATCGATGTCACTTCTTGACTACTCTTTAAGCATACTGCGTGCCAGCTAGTCCCTCTGTATAGTTTGAGTCGCCTCTTGCTGTGAGTGACAGAATTTACAGCGGTTCATTCGTTAACAACAGGCTTAACTATGCTGTCACACTAAGCAATGTTGTCGCTGTTATCATGCTGTGCTGCCATGGAGTTTTGGAGGACTGTGTGCTGCAGGTCCAGACGGGTTAATAATTGAGCCAGCAGGCACCAAGATAATACTCCTAAGGACGAAAATATACAACGCTTATCTTCTCCTGCAGTAAGCAGAGATCGAGTACGTTTAGTGCGCGTCAACAGGACGTCACAGATGAAGTATCTGCCCGTCGGCACCTCGCCGCTCACGCGCACATCGATCCAACATCCCCTCGTTGGAAAGCTTTGAAAAATCATGGAAAGTGGAAAACCAGAGTCACTCAGTAGTCGCTCCGGGAAGCATGAGGACAGTATGATTATTTACCGGTAAGATCATGGGGGCACCACGCATATTTCGCCTCCTGCCCTAGACAGGGCGCGTATTAAGACGGATCAGGGAGTCATTATCACTTGGTGACACGATCAAGTGGGCGCATCAAGGGAAAATCACGGAGGCACGTACTAATGCAAATATAATATCAGGAACACTTATGAACGGTGTACCTTTGCAACGGTATAACTGTTTCACGTGATGTTTCATATGTTTCATACAGTGTTTTATGAGTATTTTGTGTGTCGTGTTTCATAAATATTTCGTTAGTATTTTAGGCTGTGTTTTATGAGTGTTTCGTATGTTTCACACGGTGTTTTACATGAAATACCTATACCGTTGCAACGGTATATGGTTCGGTATAGAGTAGCCCTCTCGTTTTCACTGTTAAAAAGTAGAGGGCGACAACGAATTGGTATATCATTGCGGCTTAGAGCGATTGTACGCTACACGGTAAAATTATGTGTTTCTATGCACACGCAATTCCCCGTGAGTCATTCTCGCGTGTATCACGCTTCCCCATGCGATGTTCCCCATGGGTTTTCTTCTATATATGTGTTTCGGAAACGTTAGAAAACGGATTTTTAAAGACGGAAACGTTAGAAAACGAATGTCCGTTCGAGTGAGTTCCAACGAAGGACTGTCCGTGCCACTTCAATTGTGACTGTCTGCGATGCCCACGGCGCTCGCGCCGCCGACTGCCTGCGCGCGCTCTCCGCCGTCCACTCGCTGCCCAAGGGGAAGCAGCTCCACGGGCACCTCCTCAAGGCCGGCCACCTCCTGGCCACCGCCTCCTCCCACACGCTTCTCGCCCACCACCTCCTCACCTTCCACTCCCGCTGCGGGCTCCCCGACCTCTCCCTCCCTGCTCCGCCCCCTGCCGTCGCATGGTCCTCCCTCGTATCCTCCTTGGCCCAGAATGGCCTCTCCGCTGTTGCCTTCGATGCCTTTCGCCGCATGCTCGCGGCCGGCGTCCCTGCCACCGACCGTTCTATCCCCTCCGCCGCCAAGGCCGTCGCTGCTGTCGCCACCGCTTCGCGCCCGCCGCTCTCCCCGCATGCGCTCCATGGCCTTGCCTTGAAGACACCCTTCGCCGGCGACGTGTTTGTCGGTTCGGCGGTTCTTGATATGAATTTTAGTTGAACTGATATGAATTTTAGTTGAAAACCATGTGAATTTCAGTCAGGTCCAGAGTGAAAATGCCTGTAACCATATGAAACTACTTGAACCAATATGAATTTCAGCTGAAAACATGTGAATTTTAGGTTGGTTCAGATAGTTTCATAGAAAATTCATGTTGGTTTAGGATTTACCCTTTCCTGGCCCCTCGTAAAAACGATTGAGGGGGCAATCCACCTCCGCATCCAAAAGCCATCACCACTGGCGTCCCTTCTCGGCTTGTTGCTGATGCCGCCCCCCCCCCCCCCCCCTCACTTTTCTCACCCGCCCTCCTGCTTCTTCTCACTCAGTAGTCGGTTCTTTTTTTCTTTTTTTTTGAGGAAAACAATTAGCAATCGGTTCTTGGGGGTGGTGTAGAGGTGTGACAGCGGGACACCGTGGAGGAAAACAATCGTTGGTCGGCTTGCCTGCACCGCATGCAGCTGGTGTAGCCACACCCCACGGCACAAGTCCCCAACTCCATCCTTGAGAGGAGCTTCTCCCTTGCGGATAGCTGGCAGTTTGTGTGGATCTAGCGTAATAGACACATCAGAATCCAGATTTGGTGCTCCCGAGACTTGCCTGCCACGACAACAGTTTCGGGTCCCCTCCTTCCTCCTATGACGTTTCATCATGCATGTTCTGCCTTATCTCCCGGTAGCTGGTAGCTTCAGTGGTAGGTGGGCTAGATTCGGCGATGAGCCACCTAGATCTGGTGGTGGCACGATCAAATCTAGTATGGTGGGGGTGGTTCCAGTGAGTTCTCTCACTGGTTTTGCTGAGGCCTTTCCCTTCCACGACGATAAATTCCTTGTTCCTCGGCTCTCTTACTTGTGTACGTTGTTCTCGTTGTCCTGGTCCTCGATCGCTTCCTTCCACGAGAAGTTGGCGGTGTTTGGGCGATTCCTCGTTGTCGTTGCCCGCTGGTGGTGTTGTGGCCGCGGGGGTCGGCTATCGATCACTACATCGACACGCTAGTGGCTAGCCTCCCTTCAATGCAGCTTTGGGGTTTTTCGCCGAATGAAACCCTAGCTTGGGCTAGCGATGGTGATGTGTTTTGGCCCTACTTCCCTCCTTGGAGGCGTCACCGAGGGTGCCACCTTCCTCCCTAAAGCCCCCCTCGGGTGAAAACCCGGTCTGTGCAGACGTGCCACGACGACATTTTATCGGTGCCTCCTTGTTAGAGGAATCAACTTTCGAGTTGTTCATTGGTTGGCTACTTGAGTATCTCCTTGTGTTTGGCCGCCGGGATGGCATTGCTAGGGTGGTAGTCTCGGCTTTGTCGGTTGCGCCGTTCAGTGCGTTATCGGTGTGTTGTTGGACGGTAAGCGACGGTCAATTGTTGCAGTGTTGCTTTCGTACCATTTGGTACTTGGTAGTGTGGTTGGCTCTAGGCCAAGTTGGTATCATTGAGTTGTGTGTGGTTTGGTGCCCTATTATTTTTCTTTTCCTGTATTTTATCCTTCATAAATAAATTCGATGTCTAAAAAGAATGAATCATCTCATCACAAGGGGATTTGAGGAAAAAAACTAAAAAAAAGGTTCATTTGCTATGTCAACGAGAGCGATGGCATCGAGGCTGCATACGCATAGCGTGAACGGGAGGGGAAACGGAGAAGGTGACATCCACGTGGGAGAGAAGAAGGAGCAACATGGTGTCAATGAAAATGCATAAAAGGAAATTTTATGGTACGGCATAGTATATGCCTATATGGTACATAATTTTTGTAAAATGATTGTTTACTAGCACTCGGCACTTTTTAAATCGGCGGAGATATATAGTCAAAGAGTATTGCTTAAGCATATCGGTCCAGTTGGCGTGTACGTACATCATTTTACGTCTGTCTACTCCTATTGGCAATGCTCGATGGGTGCATGCTCCATCAATCGGGACACACGGCTCATGGCTGTCCCGTTCTAACCGCGCGCAGGCAAACCGTACCAGCCGCTGCTAATCACGTCACGTCCTGGCTAGACATCTTTTGGGTTAGGCGAGCGGGACGGCGACCCGAGTGGTGTGGGGGTCACACACATGCAAGTGTGCTTCATCACAGGCTCGTCCGTCGTCTTGGTTGCGATTTGTTTTCCTTTTTCCTTCTCTTTCAACTCTCTGCGTTGCTCACATGCGTGACGCGTCGCTGTTGCAGACTTGCAGCTCCACCACAGCGACGAGTGAGCCACTAAGCACGCAGTACCGCCGCGTCACTCGCTCACTCTCGCCCAGCTGATTGACATCATTCGTCAATTGATCGGCCTGAGGATCTAGAGCTAGCTAGCATGTGGCCGTGATTATATATATAGTGCGCTTAGCACAAAATGCTGGTTCATTCTAAGACCTAAGAATAGGTGGGGTATCATGAGTAAATAAGGGCATGTATTAGGCATACTAGCCACGCTCGCGCCACAGAGGCCGGGAAAAAAAATGGAAAAATGCAGCGCAAGCAGGATTTGAAAGGTGCACCGAGGCCGGGGAAAAAAATGGGAAAAGCGCAGCGCAAGCAGGATTCGAACCCACGACTAGGGATGGCAATCGGGCGGGTATCTCCGGATACACATCTGTCATACCCGAACCCGAAACCCGAAATCATCACCCATACCCGAACCCGAAAACACTCACGGGTACAAACCGGCACCCATACCCGAACCCGACGGGTACCCATACCCGACGGGTAACCCATACCCGAAAGGTGGAGAGAGAGGACAGGAGAGGAAGAGAGAGGTTGGCTGGACGGGAGAGGGAGAGAACGAGAGGCGGCGGCTCGGCGGTGGCGGCTTTGGAGGGGCGGCGCGACGCCGGCATGGTGGAGGCGAGGAGCGGCGCGGCGCGGCGCGGCGCCGACGGGGTGGAGGCGAGGGGCGGCGTTGTGTTAAGATATAGATAATATATCACATTAGATTTAGAGTTTATCTCTAATATATAGATCAGCTTCAGTAGTTTGTTATAGAGGTTAATATTGACCGCTAGATTTACATAATAATATCCATATTCAACGATGTGGATTTTTTATTTTTCTATGATTAACGTGAGAATTTCTACTGTTTTTCGATTAACGTGGGAATTTCTAGAATTTTAGGATTAATGTGGTGGCTCCGTTTAACTCTACTTTTGCGTGGTTAGATTTGTCTTAAGATATAGATAATATATCAGATTAGATTTAGAGTTTATCTCTAATATATATCAGCTTCAGTAGTTTGTTATAGAGGTTAATATTGACCGCTAGATTTACATGATAATATCCATATTCAAAGATGTAGATTTTTCTTTTTCTATGATTAACTTGAGAATTTCTACTATTTTTCGATTAACGTGGGAATTTCTAGGATTTTAGGATTAATGTGGTGGCTCCGTTTAACTCTGCTTTATATAGATAGTAGATTTAATACACAATTCTGAAATTTAGCCCCTACTTCCCTTGTAGTTTACACTAAAAATTATAGGTGGGTCTAAGGTAGGGCTGTACTGTCATAGACAGCGTATAGGTGAGGCTCAGCCGCACCTGACCCGGTGCTGGGTCCGCCCTGGTGGCTGAGATTATATATATAGTGCGCTTAGCATAAAATGCTGGTCATTCTACGAAAGAGCTAAGAATAGGTGGGGTATCATGAGTAAATAAGGGCATGCATGTATTAGGCATACTAGCCACGCTCGCGCCTGTGGCGCGCCGAGGCCGGGAAAAAAATGGAAAAAATGCAGCGCAAGAAGGATTTGAAAGGCTACGCGCTGAGGCCGGCAAAAAAATTAGAAAAACACAGCGTAAGCAGGATTCGAACCCACGACCTGCTCATGCACGCGGTTGCTAACCAACAGAGCTACGCATGTCTGTTGTCTATATTGCAGGTAAGAAGGTAAGAAACAGAAGGTAGAAAAGGAAAGAGAAAAATCGAGAAAAATTGGAGCGGCTAGGACTCGAACTGGGGCCGGCGACATGAAATCTTGCCCGGAAGACCAACGGAGCAAACTTCCCGCACTGTTGAAATCGTGGGGAAAGAAATCGTGATATATATAAATTATAAATGGACGGTGAGATTCAGCAATCGGTCGCGATCGAACGACAGTGGTCATCTCATCGACGTGGCCGTAGGAGTAGGATTGCGAAGAGGCAGGTGTCAGCTAGCAGAAGCCTAAACTCTCTCTTGTACATATATTTAAGATACTCCTTGTCAGCTGGCTAGCTAGTGATGAGTCCAAATGTGTAAAGGCGTATGCATGAGACATCCATCATTTGAAGCACTTGCACCATTGCAAGAAAAAGCATATTAATTTTATGAAAGTCGACGATCATAGTTTATGTGATGATGCTCAGAATCCAATAGTCAAGATATTTAGGTTGTTTGGTTGTTATGAGACATAAGTATATTTCTGTTTTGTTTTCTTGTGCTTGTCTTAGCGTGATAATTGTTTGTCGTTACGGTTTGGTCTTAAGTTTTTTAATAAATATTTATAATAGCTGTATAATCGGTGCAGAGGCTAAAAGTTCCACCACGTCAAAAAAACCCTGCAAACAATGAAACACATGCCGGCTGCTCGGTTGCAATTTCATACTAATTAGTCTACGAAGATGTACTGTATTTCTAAGGGTTTTTATCTGATGCCCAGAAGAACATCTATATGTGACTGAAGGCGTGTGTGTGTACCCAAGGAAAATATTCCGATAAGCATTGCATCCCGGATGCTTATCTGTTCACAAAGACAGCATATCCTACACCAAAGAAACAGAGGCAATGACCGCTGATGGACAGGCTAGCTAGTGCTAGTGCTAGTTACTACGACCGCGGAACTGCGCGCGCACGAGGCTACGACCTGGGTGGAGCGTGCGCGTGTGCACGGTGCACCCGGCCATGCACGCACGCACTCGAGCATCCGGGCGAGCACTCACATAGTCACATGCCGCGTCTCCCCAAAACCAAAGCGCCCTCGCGGTACAGGCGGATCAATCGATCGCCGGGGTTATCACGGCTGACGCCTCGTCGTCCCATCGATGTGTGGAGAGAGTGGCCGGCCGGGACGCGCCCATCATTCCGCCGTTGAAACTTGAAAGGCGCCCGGATCCCCCCTCCCGGCGGAAAGAGCCCGCGAGATCGATGCGCCGGCGACGTGCTGCGCCTCCGCGGTTTTAAGTCAGCAAAAGCCAAAAGGTCGCCGCGCGAAGTGGGGTGGAACGTACGAAACGAGCCCCGTGAATGTGCGCCCCCTCGCGTCGCGTTGCTGTCAGCTCCCGATCCATCGTCACTTATGTCGTGCCCGGCCAATTGCCGGCCGTGTGCCGTGCCCTCTCCTTCTTCCACTCCCCTCGCCTTCGGCCTGGCCGAGGCGCCGAGCCGGTGACCCTCTGAGGATGGTGGTGTCAGCGACCACTGCGGCGCTGCCCCTCACCGCACTTGACCAAGTTGGCACCGCCGTAGCCGCGGCTGGAGCCGAGATGGGCCACGTCGCACAGGGTTCTCACGGCGACTATTATGGTACCGACGTGGTTGCACGTGAGGATAGACTATTATGGTACCGGTGCAGGGTTGACGTTTTCTTTCGTCAAAAAAATTGAAAGTAGTTATTTTGACAAGAGAGCATATGAAGGAGAGGAGTTAAGCACAAATCTTAGATCGGACCAATGGCAGCTAGAATGTACGAAACTGCGTATTTATATGTGTGTTTGCATCTATAGCATTTTCTGGCTTACCAATTTTGCATGTGAAGTAGTATGTTTGCTAGTGCCTATCTGATATGTTTGACAACGCAATTTTTCACACTAGAGAGGGTAATGATGCTATCAAGCGATGTCCTTTGGGCAACACATCTAGCGGTGTCACGTGGATGTCCCAAAGTCAGACGAAACATTATGCAGATAATATTTATCCAATCTCGACACAAAACGGTGTCACCCTTGTAGGATCGCTGTCTCTCTCGGGCAAAGGGAAGAGAAATGGTTCAATTGCCTTTTGTTCAAAAATTGAAGTTTTTTTTTTTCAGAAAAGCATGTGAGGGAGAAAGGGAGTTGAACATAAATTTTAGATTGGATCAATGACCGTTATCATGTATGAAACTGCATATTTATATGTGCGGTTTGTATGTATAGAATTTTTGGCTGACAAATTTTATAGGATTACAAAGTATGTCGCTAGCGCCAATCCGTCATGTTCGTTGGCACAATCCCCTCCATCTATGCGACCTAGAATTAATATCCCATAACATGCCCACATTTGAGTGACAGGGTGCCGATCAGGGCTGTGCCTGAGGGGGGCGAACGGTGCCTGCGCCCCGGGGTCCACCCCCAGCACTGCAATACCTCCTACCGAGAGCGAGATTTTTAATATTATTGGATGTATTGAGAACAAATTAGTGGTTGACATTAATGTTTAGGCCATCATTGATGAGTTTGCATCTAAAAATGTTAGAATACATCTCTAAGATGCTCTCCATGAAATGTTTGAAGTAAAAATCTTACTTTTGTACCTTTATCTTTTATTGGTAACAATTTATATGATACATTGAATAGTGTCTTTTCAGTTGATATATTGTAGTATAAAAATATTTTGATACTTATGTTAAGGGACTCTGTTGATAATTTCGCTACGAGCCTCCAAAAACTCAGGAACGGCCCTGGTGCCGATGGATGCTTAAACTATTGGGTTTAGTCCCACATCGGTTAGCGGTGATAGGGGAGATTGTTGGAGCACAATTTAAAAGGTGAGCTGGTCATCATCCATTAGGCTAATCTTTTGGTTTAATTGGGCCTCCGTTTTAATTCGCTCTGGACCTCAAAAAACTCTGGTGTCGATGGATACTTAAACAAACCGCGTTTAAAAAGCTGGGAGCAAAGTTATTGGGAAATTTCACAGTTTCACGGTTCCAAATCGAAAAAAAATCAGCCGTTTCATCTTCGATTCGGTTAAGGTGAGACGCACGTACGGCACTCCGGGAAGCTCATGAATCCGGACGCCGGACAATGAAAGGGCTCTGTCGGAAGGACGGGCAGGCACCAGGCAAAGTCGTGAGCGCGACGAGCCGCACTACAGCTTTTCTAGGACAGCATCTCTGCAACAGTGGATTCTACCAGCACGCTAATCAGGAGATCAGACGCGTAAAGGTGCGTAGTACTAGCGTACCAGCAGCATATCGGCTGAGCTGCAAAAACGCTGTAGCGGAGAGGGGACCGGGGACCCGGAGGCTTTTTTTCCCGGGTTCCCGTGCGCCCAGGTTGGAGATGCTCCTGCTCCCTCCAACAGCATCAGCAGACGAGACCAATGAGCACACGAGAACAGTTGTGCTGAGGCCGCGCGGGCCATGCATACGATGGTTTGAATCGATCGATTCGTGCTGTGCCTGCATGTACAGCCCATGGCGTGCAGCCGTGCGTGCGTGCGTGCGATACATGTATTGGCCTGATCAGTGATCTACAGGAGAGAATGAATTCGCAGGGCAGAGAATGAATTCGATCGAGTTGATGGGGGCACACAAAGTGTGGGCAGAGCGGATTCGGGTGCCACCGCACGCCGGGCAGTCGGCCACCATCTTTGTCGCCGGCGAGATAGCGGAGACCGAGAGCAACAGCACACAGCAGCATGCGCGTGCGCACGAGCTCGAGCAGTTCCATCCAGCACATGCCCGTTATTCCGCGGCTGATTCGATCGGCATGCATGCATGTCCGTAGCCCTCTGCTCTGTGCATGCATCCATGCATGCGCATGCAATGCATCGAGGCCGGGCGTCCGGCGATCGGGCGCGTGTCGCCGTACGTCGCGTGGATCAGCAGTCATCAGGACCAGATCCAGACGGCGTAGTAGGCGAGGGCGGCGTGCTTGAGCTGGCGCAGCATCAGCAGGAAGCACTGCATCTGCGCGAAGCCGAGCCCGAAGCCGAGCGCCGCGCCGGCCACCTCCCCCGCCGACCGAACCCCCTCGCCCGGCACGGCCCAGAACAACGCGCCCCACGACCAGCTGAACCCGCCTGACACGGCGCACGCCGCCGCGAACATCGCCGCCGCGTACCCTGTCGTCATCCTCGCGCCGCCGCCCAGCCCCGCGTGCGCCTCCACCATCGCTGGGATCGCGACCTGGCACATCACCACAGTACAGTGTGCACGTGTTAGAACAATACTCTCTCCGTTCTAAAATGTAAGACATATAATTTTTTAATAAAGTCAGCAAACGTAAACTTTGACCATTAATTTCTTTCACATTATATCATCAATAACTATAAAATTAACACCGTATCAAAGTACTTTCAAATACGAATCTAACTATATCACATGCATAACATTGAACATATATGTTCCTTACATAATTATTAGTCAAACGTTCTAACATTGACTTTTAAATACATGCACGCCTTATATTTGAGAACGGAGGGAGTATATAGCACGCATATATTTGGATTAACGGATAACTAAGAACAAAGCTTTTGCCTTTAGTTATAGAGAGTTATCTTGGTTGTTGGTCATACCCTCAGATCCGTGCATAACCCATTCTCTTTACCTTGATATTTTTCTTCCAAAAAATATGATCCACAGTTAATCAATCGGATATTCTTCTTGCTCCTCCACCTCTGAGCTGATTGTCACCCATCATAGACCACCATACCGGCCACATACGACCATATATATAGAGGCGTGCGGTCAAGCCGTCATACATATGCTAAGGCCAACCACGTACCATGGTTGCCAATGACAACCTCGGCAAACGGCACCAGGGCTCAGGTACGGAGAGAGGAAAAAAAGACCGATTGATTTTTCTAATAATTTTAGGGCATTTGTGAAAAAAGAGGATGGGAGAGTAGGCTATGCTTTTTCGACGTCAGCACGCGACCAACGGCCAGGATAAAGTGAGCAGCTCTTTTAGCATCATCAGCAGTGCCCTTAAATTTGAAACTCTGTATCTATCTCCAAACCACTATCTAGTCCCTCTATTTTCATCCTGTCCAGCTGAGTCAAGATCAGAAGTGGGTCTCTTAATATAGATGCTGTGTGAGAGAGAGAGTTTTTATACATGTATTATTCATAATAGTTATAGAGATTGATATTATCCATAACAGTGATATAGAGGTCCTGCCGGGGCACGTTGTTAGCTAAGCGCTCACGGATTTTCCGATAATTAATTATCATCTACCGAGTACTTGGAATATTTACCTGGCAGAATATGATGAGCGCCCCGCTGATCATGCACATGGTCTCCCGGCCGTACTGCCTCGTCGCGAGCGCCGACCCGAGGATGCCTCCGGTGTTCACCAGCACCAGCACAGCGCTGCCGATCTGCGCCGCCTTGCTGCTGCAGCCCGTCGTCTGCGACAGCATCGGCAGGAACAGGGTGGTGACGTTGGCTCCAGTCAGGTGCAAGAACAGCTGCAGCGTCGCCACCACCACGGCGTACGTCACGTACTGCTCGTTCCTCGCCGCGATCCCCCAGAGCGAGCTGCCATGGCTGTGCCGATCGATCGGTTGCTTTCGTGATCTGGACCTCTCCTTCGCATGGGCCTCCACACCGGGGACACCACCGAAGACGCACCGGAGCACCAGGTCGGCGTAGACGTGGCGGCTATCGAGCAAATCCGTCGCGGAGAATCGCGAGTCCTGAAGGTCACCGTCGTCGTCAACGGCGACGACGGCGGGCTTAGGCCGCGTCACGGCGTCGTACAGGCCGCCGCCGCCGAGCTTCCCGCCGTAGCTAGGGCCGTGAATCGCCTTGGAGTACCTGTAGAGGCTGGCGACCAGAGCACCGATGGCTTCCAAGAACGGCCAGGAGCCGCCACGCCACAAGGACTTCGATGCCACGGCACGGCGAGCCAGTACTGCACCCTGTCAAGTTTTCACACACAGTTGGGACTTGGATCAGTACGTACGCGTCGACCATGGCCATGAATCGCCATCACAAAGTGATTAAGCAGCGTCCATTTCTGCAGACAAGAAAGGGAGCAAGGAAAACGAGACATGCACTGCATATTTGCATGCATGCTCCAAGGTCTACGCAACAGGGGAGTGGGAAAAAGGGTGTCTAATCCTGACAGCAATTTGTCCAAAGTCCTCCATTAGCTGCAAGATTTAGCAGCAGGGGCCACGGGAAAAGGAAAGGTTCGTAGCATTCAGAGACTAACCTGGATGGCTCTAAGCATGTGCAGCATCCAGCAGGCGACGAGTAAGCCATAGTTGATCGCGACGATTGGGATCGCCCCACCAATAATGAGGATGGCGCGGCCAATCAGCGAGAGGGGCGCGCGGCCCGCCCTGAAGGTGACGTGGCAGCACAAGTGGACAATGCTTGCTGATCTGGAGGCCATGTGTCGGAACGCCCTGTGCGAATGGTACATGTCACCGACCTCTGCTGGAAGTACGGATGCTGGGTAGCCACCTCACAGATGAGTGTCCATCCTAATTCCTAAACGTACCTGTTCGTACCCATAAAAGATAAAACTGTCTCACTCTACAAAGGTAGAAGATATATACAGAACAGATGCAAAACAGATCAGAGAAGGACCGTGATTGTTAGATGAAAGTACTGTGTTTTTAATCTAGAAAGCAGGTGTTAAGTTATCTAGAGTCTTAGACATATAGCAACATGCATCATGCAATGTGACGGCACAACAAAAGAACAGATCGATTAATTGTCTCATTGGTACCCTCCTCCGACCACATGACCTAAACTAGTACATGTGTTGAGGAGCCGAGACAGCAGTGATCAGTGGACCAGGGCAATTGTTACTCAGCTTTCCATTAGCAAGAACTAGCTCCTGTATCCTGTCCACCCGGCTTGAATCCTAACACTGTACCATTTGCTGCTGAATCTTTCCTGCCTTTCCCCTCGTGTTCTCTCGTGTCGTGGCAAGATACAGATGCAGATGAAGAAATGCGTGCAAGACTAGTAACAGCCTGACAGGGGAGAGTTACAGGTCTCTCTGCCCTAACCAAAGTATCAAACTACCGATGCGGGATTTTCGGCTGAAAGGTGAATTCTTCAGACTTGCCCAACGATCTAACCGGGAGCCCAGGCCAGCCATGGAATCCTTTCGCCCAGCTACAGTATGGGCTTTGGACTCTGGCGCCGGTCATGTGACTCGCACAAATCTGAATCGGCGGGATCGCGGCGTGATGCAGAGTTTGCCGCCAGAGCAAGCAAGAGCTCCACAATCGAGCAGCTCCGAATCCGCCCCGATTGCCTCGATCTCCCAAGCGAATCGGTGACGATGTTCAGGAATGACACTGCAGATGATATTGCTCGTTGTTCGTGACTGTCAATCTCTCGCTCGTTCTAGACTCTGAAACAAACTAATAATGGAAGCTAGTGAACTAATGTTCAGTCGGCTCGCACTGATTGGCAGCTCAGCTCGGGATCGAGCACTAGCGTCGTCTTCCACATCAGGAGGGCGCGCCACGGCCGGGGCCCGGGCTCCATTACCGACCTCCATTACCGAGCTAGCCCTAGCCGACCATGAGATTACAGGCTGCAAAGTTCAGGACTCTTATCAACATAGGCCACATATATGTGTCTGTGCACGCACTCCAGCAGCGGTTCAGCATCAGCATCACATCGAGCTCGCTTTCGGGCGAAAAAGGATCCGCACGAACCGGTTAGGCACGTTGCTAAATTACTCACCGTGGTGCTCTGCTCCTATGGACGTGCGGCAGTGAGCTCCGACGATCCTCCACTGGACGTGGACGGCCGCGCACGTCTCAGCTGCAGCCTGCAGGCGATTGTCAGAGATGAGGCATTGAGCTATCACAGTATCACCTGAATCTGAAGACAGAAAGCATATATGAGTATATGCCAATGCGTTTTCAGTTGCGACGAGACCAGAGAACGATGCATGGTTACCAGACAAGCGAGAGCTGCCGCTAGCTAAGCTCCCGGTGCGTCGCCAATCTCCGTGTCCGCAATGCTCTCAGCGAACGAGGACGAGAGTGAGAGAGAGAGAACGCGGGCTCCTGCCGGCGGCGAGGAAGACTCAGATTGAGGAGACAGGAGCCTCTGCTGGATGGCTCGTGCTACACACACCACAGATTTGTGTACGTTTGCATTGTATTTGTAGCTTAAGGATGGGTCTGCGACTGGTAAAGAATCTCCAAGGTAGTGGGGCTCTGTTTAACTTGGTGACCACCGAATTCACGTCAAAATTCGTGCTTCAATCTAATCAGTATTCACATGGTATTTTTGCAAAAAAAATAACTCTAAACTTTCAAATTTCAAACAATTAGATCATTATTCTCCTCCTCTCTCTCCTCCTCCCATCTGAGCCGGTTGCCACTCGATTGCACCGCCGCCGGCGACCACCTCCCGACCAACTAGCAACCACACTAGCTCATGCCCCACGTGCCGTGTCCACGATCGAGCTACACCAGCCGGCGTTGAGTTGCTCCCGCGCATTGCGGCCGTGCTGCCATGGCCATGGTCACACGCTGGTTGGGCGGGTGATTACCGGAGATGGTGCGGCCGAGTGGCGACCGCCTTGGATGAGAGGAGGAAGGAAAAAAGCCGGATTGTTTTTTCTAGAAAATTGCTAGGATTTTTCTGCAAAAAAAAAATCTTTTAAGGCTACATAAAGCTGAAGTACGGATCTTAATACGAATCGTGTGATCATGAAGGTGACTAGAACCCGCTAATTCGAGGAAATCCATTCTCGTCCGTGACCGTGACTCATGTCAGTTGTCAGTTCCGTGCGTGTGAGGCCTGGGACGCATCTGGACAGTCCAAATCCGGATCATCCCACGGTAGGCTGTATTGTGCTTGTGTTACTAGTCATTAGCCAGACGTGTTCACACGTTACAGATTGGTTCAGTGATCAGCGAACAGTGAGTGGATCAGGCTAGGACAATGTTAGCCTCTCAATGCAGACGTGTGTGCTTCCCCCATGTTGATCCCGTGGGCAATGCCAGAAACTGGAGCTGAAATATGCCCGTCCTGACCGTGTGACCGGCCGGGAGTCGCTGTGCCTGTGTGTCCCTGTCCAAAAGAAGAAAAAAAAAGAAAAGGGAAAAGGTCAGGATCGACTCTGGGCAAGAAGGCGTATGCCTCTGATCCGGTTGTCATTTTTCACGTGCTCAATTACGTGGGGATCAGATACGTGATTAAATATACTCATATATATAGTATGCTTGAATTGACACTTATAGTTACTTAGAGTGTCCGTTTCGATCCATCAGCATTCGCGAGAAACACATGCTGGATGCACTGGCAGCACACTACTCGCTCCGAAGGCCAGAATAATGTCGTAGACGATGCGGGCATCACGGCCAGCTTATATACTCCGTACAAGCAAGGCACGTATCCATTAATTCATACTCCATATCAGAACGTTTCATTCCACCGAATCCCTCCGTTATTCTATGCAACGAGCAGCGGTCCCATGCGTTCGTATTTAATATAGACCGGCAATGTATCGTCATCACATAGGTTTCCGTGTACCATACACGTCATGTACATCAATTAATAAAAGTCATGAAAAAATCTGATTTTTTTTTGTAAATTTCTTCACTGATTGCTCCAGCTATGTATAAAGTTTTAAGATCAAATTTATTCTATATTAAGAATTATAAAAAAGAGAAAACTGTATCAATTTTAAGCTATTCAAATTTGTCATTATTTTCTCCTTTTTATAACTCTTAACTCATACACGTTTGTGTTGTACGCAGTTGGTACACGTGCACATAGATTTTTTAATGTACAGCATGAGTCAAAATTAAAATAACGGTGTATGTTATTTTGTAGCATTAACGTATAATGGACGGTGAAGTTTTTTTTTTCTACAGTTAATGTGAGAATTTCTAGTTTCCTTTCAATTAATGTGGAAATTTTTAAGATTTTAGGATTAATATTGTGGCTCCGTTTTCTTCTGTTTTTTTTATATATATAAGTAGATAGATAAAACTGTTAGCACCACAAACCATTGAGCCGGTAGCTACATAGTAGCTAGCAGGTCAAGCCGTGTATCTCGTGGCATCAACATATACAACAATTGTCAATTAATCAGCTACTGTCATGGCGTCAGATGGGAATTGTTTACAGAGGAGAGCGTGAAAATGTTTGCAGGCTAGCTAGCTAGCTAGAACGGAGTCGATGGGCTACGTTTTTTTTAAGAAGAAGAAAAGACTACGATCTAAGCGAGTAAGCGACTGCTCATCGTCCGCATGACGAATGGCTTAATTAGATTGATTTAGGGACGGCAATATCAGACCCACGGGCCCACGGGTTCTGCACCCAGCGGGACGGGTTCAGGTCTGATAATCCAAATTCTCGAATTCTGGCCCATGTGTATCCACGGTGCGCTGAAAGTGTCAGCCCAACTCCCAAATCTCATAATCCCACCCATTTTTCAACTGGCCCAACCCATCTCCCTCACAGCCTCACTTGTTTATAGATCCACTCTTCTACTCCCACAGCGGACATCCAAGTTCCAACCATAGGCCTATCCTACAGGCTACAACGGTCCCCGTCACCTACTTCCTGTTACCCCTATCACCCCACGTTGCACCCGGCCATCACCACCTACGGATGTCAACACCGTCGTGCTAATGGCATGACTCCCAACTCTATCACCCTCGTGGCCCGTGGGCCCGATCGTCTCCTTCCAGTCGCACCACCACCCACCACCCGATGTGGTGAGCGGGCAACCGAGCTACACTATCTATGGAGACATTGATGTGTGATGTCGTCATCCCAAGGCCCCCATCACCTCTGGCTCGGTGCATCGCTCCTGGTTGTTGTCTCTGTCACGCCAGTAGTACCCGTCATTAGTCGTTATCTGTGGCCAACGGTGGGCCCTCACCGCCCATTGTGGTAAGTACTCCTATCGATGTCTCATCCTACTTGTGCATGAACCTACAAGGTGCTTGTTGGATTTCGGGTACTTGACGGGTTCAGGTTCTATTACGGTTTTGCGTCCATTGTCTTCATTTCGGTTTCGGGTCAGGTCTTAAATTTTGGATTTTGGGTCAGGTGTGAATTTGCACCTCCCGGCCCTGACCCGCTCTATTGCCATCCCTAGATTGATTGCTGCTGCACTCCTTCACTATTGGTATCATTGATATATCGTTTTCTCCTTGTGATTAAGATCTAGACCACCATTTGATTTATAGATGGTATACTCAGGTAGCACGACCAACCGCAGGCCCTGTATTTCTCAAAACACAGAGACAAAAACTGTAGGCCATATATGTCGTGGAGAGTGGAGACTAGACATGAGATAAGTTTTTTTACAACGACCAGAAGAGAAGCGTCAAAACTACTGTTCATCCTTCCTGGTCAGCTGACCTTTAACCTACATTGTTTAGTGCATGTAATTTAACAACAAAAATGGCTTAATTGAGGACCGAATTCACTTCTGCCCGGCCTGAATGCCTAATGAGCCACAGCCTACGCTCCTAGCTGGAATAGTATATGCCATAGGTTGGTGTCAATCCTCAATTTTAACTTACCTTGAGAGTCGGAATCCCATTCACTAGTCCTTGAATCGGTACACTAGTGTGAAAGATCACATAGCCGATACAAACATACATCGATTAATCAGAATCCCTGAATATTACATATCAAGTTACGCCCTTGGACGAATTTAGTAAGGCAACTCACATAAGCCTTATATTACAAAACATTGTTCAGAGTTTGCAGCTATCCCAAAATATGTACCCAAAAGAATATCATATTGGCTAGGTGTCGGACAAGCGACTGGGGCAACCCCTACGACTCGTCAGGCCCACCGAAGTCATGTCCTTCATCTCCATGGCACTCGTACGGGTCCTCCTCGGGTCCAACGTCTAAAGAAAGTAAGTAGGCGTCATTCAAACGCTGGCTAGTTAACGCTTCCCTTAATGCACTTAGTGTATAGAGGGTTTTATTTGGGAAGAGGGTTATTTTATTTGCGTAAAGCCATATTGTCGACGGTTGGGATATTGACCCAAGTCAACCAAGGTTCTTTAAGATGGAGATAGGAGACACGCCGAACAACCACGAACAGCAGCGAACAGGAGACAGGGGTTTTTATCCTGGTTCAGGCCTCTCAGGAGAGATAATAGCCCTACGTCCAGCCTTTCTTTATATCAAAGAGGATTACAGGTAGAACTCGGCGAGATCAGCAGGTCTCGGCGAGTAGTATGTGAAAATCTAATAGCCAGGGTCCTCTAAACGCCGTAGGGGCCCTGTTTATATAGTACGGAGCAAACCGACCTACCGAGGAATATCGGGCCGGGCTAACTACGAGATCGTAACGAACTCATACATGCCAAATACAACCTACGGTAGATAAGGTAATCTCCAAGTCTTGGGGATCACGACTCCTATTCCAATCCGGGAAACCACGTCCGGGTCTTCACGTAGCTGCGCAAAACTCCTGTTCGAGACGGACTCAAACAAGATGAGCCTAGACACCCAACTCAATCAAATTCATGCTGTCTTTGCTTGTGTTGAGTTTTGTCAAAACTTGAGTCCTTAAGAAGTAGTGCTCTTCGATAACCGATCATTCTCCTTTTGCGTACCCTTTTTAGTTGCTAGCCTTTCCATGTCTGGTTATACTGAACTCCACATCGGATTCAAGCATCCGCCTCACCAGGCATTCCTCCCGAAAATCAAAAGCCAATTTCTATCCTTTCGCGTACCTTTTGAACCTATCCACCAAATGGTCCATAGCTCGTATAACTTCGTATAATGTATGCTATACGAAGTTATTACGATCTCTTGTATTCATCTCTGATATATAAGAAAGGCTGGACGTAGGGCTATTATCTCTCCCGAGAGGCCTGAACCAGGATAAAAACCCCTGTCTCCTGTTCGTTGCTGTTCGTGGTTGTTCGGCGTGTCTCCTATCTCCTCTTTGAAGAACCTTGGTTGACTTGGGTCAATATCCCAACCGTCGACAGTTCTTGTATGAAACTGACACATGCAAAAGCAAGGGAGTTAGTGATTAAAAAAATTCCCAAATATATGATTTCTAGAAAAAATGAACAAAATTTTGGGGTTTAAAATCTTTTTTTTTTTTTGTAGAAATGGAAGCTTGCTCCGTTTTTTTTTTTTGGTACAAATGGATGACGGAGGACCTGCTACCGTTTTGATGGGTGGGCGACAAGAGAATCGACCGTCGGCCAATTTTTGTGGATCATTGGGGTGTTACTCGTCTTCTGCATCGACCGTTAAAAGTGGCGGGCCGTGCACATATCGCCCCGTGCAAGGGGCGCTTGCATCATGGGAGACATGTTGACCATTGTTAGTGGCAGACTTGTACATATTGCCCGCGCAACGGGTAACAGGTTTGCTTCGCTCAGTGTCGAGCGGTGTTACACAACGCTAAAGCCTTAAGAAGCCCAACCTCAGTGCAAGCCACGAGGAGATAGGCCAAAGAACCTTCATGGACAGTCATCAAACGTTCCTACCCAAAACGTCGCATCGGGTGAACACCGTCGCACTGCCACACCCCAACACCCACTGGCACCCCCTACGGTAGTCATGACCGGTATCGGTATGCATATCAAGCATGACAACAACAACAACAACAACAACAACAACAACAACAACAACGATGCGCAGTGGGCCAATGTGATGGAATGACTCGACCAATAGGGGTACAAGGACGACATAGAACTCGCTAATATTAGCCCGAGCAAAGTTTTGCTCGTTGACTACGATAGTGATAAGGATGGCCTAGGCCCAACTCACTGGGACCCATACGATTTTGAGTACGGCTACGATAGTGATAGGGATCCCAAGAGCCAGAAATAGCGTGCCTGGGCTGTCCTAAGTTAGAAGAGTGGGAAATACTGATGAATAATGAAAAGAAGGTGTGAATAGTGGATAAATAGTGTATGGTTCAACCTAAGTTATGCATGGTTGGAGATGGTCGGGTTGCATGCAACTCTAATATTCCTCTCCTCCTACTCAGGGTGAGCGGGTTGCCCTTTGTGCAGCTCTCCATCGGCGATCACTACATCTCCTCCTTGGCCGCTCACACATGGCACTTGCTCTCTAGCTCTGGCTGCTTGTGCCACCATTTGTTGTTCACCAGCCTTGGCGTGGTGGCTCACCTCAAGCATGGTGAGGGTGAAAATAAAGCAATGCCCAGCAGGGCTGGGTAAGAAGCAACAATGAGGTGGTGCTTTAACCGGAGGAGAAGAGGATTTGAGGGAGGCCAAAACGGGGTTTTTGTTCAAGCGACTTAAAACCTTGGATTTCGTTTTTTTTTTTTGCAAGAACGCATATGAGAGGGGGGAGTGGCAGCACAATCTCAAAGCACAATCAAAGTGATAGATAAGTCGGAGAGGTTCATATGGTAGCACAAAAGTCGTGCTCTGTCGCACCAAACCAGCTCAAAGCAATTGCCAATGATATAATCATCAGGGTCGACTAAAAAGTACACACAAAGTGTAGTGCTTTAAAATCTTGGAATCCACAATATTAGAGGAATGCGTATCCGTAAAAGTTTTAAAAATGTCTTCAAAATATGTTGGTGTATTTAGTCAACTCGCTTTCGAGAGCTTGGAGATTCAAAAGCTCGAAAACGCCGCTAAAATTAAATCATTAGAGACTTGAGTTTTTAAAATGATAAAAAAAACTAACAATATTCATCTCACCGCACGCCCCGAACAAACATCGGACAATTCTGTCATTGACACGCTCTACACCACTACTACAACTAATACTGCGAGACCGTGGCGTCTGGGTAGGTAGCTCAGCCTGCAGAAGCCTGTGGCAAGTTGGCAACTGCCAGCAAGTTAGCTCCGCGCGCCGCCGATGGCCGGAGGTGGTTTCGCCGCGGGAGACGCACCGTCCGCCGATTACGGTGGCGGCGTGACCTTCTCCGTGGTGGTGACCTGCCTCATGGCGGCCTCCGGCGGCCTCATCTTCGGCTACGACATCGGCATCTCAGGTTAGGCACCAGCATCATCTTCATCTTCATGCATGTGAAGACATATCATTACCGCCGTGATCAGCATATGGCAACTGGCAACCATGCATTGCGCCGCCGCCCGCCGCTCGCCGCAAAAAAATCTCTGACTCTGCTACGCGCCGTTCGATCTGTGGCATGTGCATGCCCTGGTCGAATTGGTCAGGGGGAGTGACGGCGATGGGGTCGTTCCTGGAGGCCTTCTTCCCCGGGGTGCTTCGCCGGATGGAGGCGGCGCAGCGGGACGAGTACTGCGTCTACGACAGCCGCGTGCTCACGGCGTTCACGTCGTCGCTGTACCTGGCCGGGCTGGCGGCGTCGCTCGTGGCCAGCCGCGTCACCAGAGCGGTCGGGAGGCAGGCCGTCATGCTCGCCGGCGGCGCGCTCTTCTTCGCCGGCGCAGCCGTGAACGCCGCCGCGGTGAACATCTCCATGCTCATCGTCGGCCGCATGCTGCTCGGCTTCGGCGTTGGTTTCACAAACCAGGTATGTACCAATCCCGGCCACGTAGGAGCTGGAGTTACAGTCCAATCTGTATAAAAAATTCTTCAACCACAAAAAGGAAGAGGAGATTAGCACAATCAGCACTACTTCTGTACTTCTTGCTAGGTTAAATTTACAATGGAAAATCTATGAAGTTTATATTTTGAAACCAGTGCCGGTTCGCTAGCTATTGAGTCAAGAACAGGGCAATGCTAGCTAGCGATGCTGTTTAACCGCCCTGTCCACTCGAGTTCTTGTCCTAGGATTCGGTCGAGATCTTACATTCTTCAAAGAAATTCCGGAGTTCTTGGCCTAATGAAAAACAAAGAGAACAAATTTCAAACTTGTACAACGGATTTCCTTTTTTTTTTTTCTATGTTGTCCGATGTGCTGCATGCTTTGTGCAAAAGTCATGCAATGCAAGAATTCTGGAGCATATCAGACTGGGACCGTGGGCGAGCAGAACAAGAAAATCCTTATAAAGTCATGTACTATTTAAAAATATATTATCACGGTGTTGTCTATATAATGTTTCTGTGTGCTCAAATACTTCACTTAATTTATTTTTCTACCGTTGCTGGGCTTATTTCGACAGCGATGATCTTCTAGGTATATCTATACCAAATGAGTAGTATGGAGTTCAGTAGGGGCCATGTTGTTGTTTTGAGGAAAAGGAGCCATGTTAGACCATCTCCAATCATATTCCCTTCATTTCATTCATTTCCCCATTCTTTTCCCACATTCGTTCCTTTCATTTTCTACCTTCGAAGAAATATACGAAGAAAACGGAGAGAGAATATCATTCTAAAGGGAATGCAGAAAGAAATTTCTTCTGACGAGAACCGCGACGAGATTCTGTTGAAGCATCAGAATTTCTTCGCGAAGAGATTTTGGCCCCTGAAGGGACTCGCTTGGAAATGATCTTATTACAGGGTTTTATATTGAGCTATGACACTGTGACAGTACTATCCCATATAGCGGAAGTTGAAGACAACAAAGCAAATTGAGGGCTCACTTGCAATTTGAAATTGCCGGCTATGCTAGATACATGCAATTTTTGTTTTGGAGAAAAAAAATCATTCAGAAAGAGTTCCAACATTTGGAGTGATAGTTAGCCACTTCTACCTAGCTCCTCTTGTTATTTTTATGTTTGCCCACAGATCTACATTGTTTGCAACGTAGTGAATGGTGATAGATCGATCCATACTCCAACTCATCGATCTATTTTCATCAGACCATTCCCTACCCTTCCCCGAATGCCCAATTGCACTTACCGGCACGTAACTATATAGTCCCTTATCATAAAAAAGATGAAGATATGCCACTGCTTTATTTACAATGGTTCTCATGCATACTAAAACAAGACTAAAACCATATGGAATTCTATTTCATAAATAAGCATCCTGCAGTGAGAATGTTTGGTAGGTCTGTGTCTTTGGCAGAATTGTTAGTTCGGAGGACAAAGGACTGTGGAAGTAGTTGGCCATTTGCTTCGTTTGGTTCGTTGTCACTCGAGTTAGCTGGGGCGAGTGGCTGGTTTTGACTTTTGAGTCACCACATCGCTCTCATGCATGGAAGTATCAAGTAGGAGTAGTATCAAACTGAACAAGTGAGCAGTGGATGCATCGTAGTTGTAAAGTACTAGCAAGTAGTAACTCGTGCAAGGCTTATGACTTTCTCCTGTTGGTTGGGACTCTCTCTCTTTTCGGCTGAAAGTAAGCTAAAAATTTTAATTAAAGAAACTTTGATCCTTAAATAGAAGCATAAAGAGTTTAAAAAATTATGAAATAAAATTTTAAAGACAAAAAATGATCATTAGAAAACTCATGAAAATAACTGCAAAGTATCACATCATTAGTTTCTATAAAATGTAAGGCGTGCATGTATTTTAAAAAGTCAATATTTAGAACGTTTGACTAATAATTATGTTAGGAATATATATGTTTAATGTTATGCATGTGATATAGTAAGATTCGTATTTGAAAGTACTTTGATATGATGTTAATTTTATAGTTATTGATGATATAATATGAAAGAAATTAATGGTCAAAGTTTACGTTTGTTGACTATATCAAAAAATTATATGCCTTATATTTTAGAACATAGGAAGTATTTTTTTCTCGTTAACTTTTAGTTTTAGTTTAATCTGACCACATGTCAGTGCAGTTAGCTCACGCTTACTCGACGATTATTATGCACTAAAAGCATTTAATCCGGCGAGATGTATGATGCTTCGCCTTCGCGTACGTGTGCAAACGCGCGCGATGTGACGTGCGCGCATGGTGATGGCAGGCGGCGCCGGTGTACCTCGCGGAGACGGCGCCGGCGAAGTGGCGGGGGGCGTTCACGACAGTCGACAGGGTTCCAGTTCTTCCTCGTCGGCGGCAACCTCGTGGCCAACCTGACCAACTACGGCACCGCGCGCATCCCGCGGTGGGGGTGGCGTCTCTCGCTCGGCCTGGCGGAGGCGCCGGCGGCCGTCATCCTGGCCGGGGCGCTGCTCATCCCGGACACGCCGAGCAGCCTCCTCGTGCGCGGGAAGGCCGAGCAGGCGCGCGCCGCGCTCCGGCGGGTGCGCGGCCGGAAGGCGGACGTGGACGCCGAGCTGGAGGGCGTGGCGCGCGCGGTCCAGGCGGCGCCCGCCGGCGAGGAGGGCGCGTTCCGGAGGATCCTCGGGCGGGAGTACCGCCCCCACCTCGTGATGGCCATCGCTGTGCCGCTCTTCCAGCAGCTCACAGGCGTCATCGTCATCGCCTTCTTCTCGCCGGTGCTGTTCCAGACAGCCGGCTTCGGCAGGAACGCCGCGCTGATGGGCGCCGTCATCCTCAGCGCCGTCAACCTCGGCGCCGCGCTCGCCTCCACCCTCACGGTGGACCGGTTCGGCCGCAGGCCGCTCTTGTTGTCCGGTGGCCCTGTGATGATCATCTGCCAGGTACCACGACACAACAACTTCTTCGGTTTCATGCACCGCATAAGATGTGAAGCAAATCTCATAGCATAGATACCAAAATTTATTGGAAAATATTTGATGGTAGGTGATAGTTTTTTATATTTATGGCACCCACATGCTAACTAGTAATTATAGAAAATAAAAAATACACACCTGCTAAAAATTATAGAAGCTAAACAAAATACTGTATATAGTTAACCTAAAAAATTTACAAATCAGGTTTCAGAAAAAAAAAAATAATGTAAGCATATGTGTACAAGTTTTTCTAATACAAAATAATTTTATTTTCACTATAAAACAAACTGAAAAAATAGTCGCCAAAGTGAAAAAAAAAATGCAGACTAACCGCAAAACATAGTCGCTTATTTAAAATTCAAAAGGCAATCGATAGCTATTTAGCAAAACTGATTTATTTTGAAGTGACTTTTTTGTTGGGGAGCTGGTAGCCAACAGTGATTGTTGGAATTGTTTTCAACGGATCGGCAGATTCAAATAGTTCATTATAGTTTTTATGTAATTTCATGTGTTTTTCTTGTAGTTCGTCCAATAGTTTTATGAAGTTTTGAAAATTTTTACGTACATTTAAAAAATTAAATATAGTTTTACGCCGACATCAGTGCTACATCTGTACATAAATTAGATCATTCGTTTGAAAATATTAGGAATGGTCAGTTGGTCATCTGTTTTCTAGCATATATATCGATGCAACGTCGATTCATGACAGATTGTGTTTGATGCTTGAGTAGGTAGGGGTGGCGTGGATCATGGGGTCGCAGATCGGCCGGGACGGCGAGTCGGCGATGGCGAGGGGCTACTCCGTCGCGGTGCTGGCGCTGACGTGCGTGTTCTCGGCGTCGTTCGGGTGGTCGTGGGGGCCCCTGACGTGGGTGATCCCCGGCGAGATATTCCCGGTGGAGGTTCGGTCGGCCGGGCAGGGCATCAGCGTCGCCACCAACCTCGGCGCCACCTTCGTGCTCACGCAGACGTTCCTCGCCATGCTCTGCGCCTTCAAGTACGCCACGTTCATCTACTACGCGGCCTGGGTCGCCGCCATGACCGCCTTCGTGGTGGCGCTCCTGCCGGAGACCAAGGGGGTGCCCCTCGAGGCCATGGCCGACGTCTGGGCGCGCCACTGGTACTGGCGCCGGTTCGTGCGGCCGGCGGCCGGCAAGGACGCCGGCGTCGAGGCCCCGGTGGTGGACTGACGGCTTGTGCATGCGCATGTGCGGCCGTGTGGTGGCGGTTCGATCGGTCGCTTTGTGGGACGTTTTCATGGGAGTTTGCTTCGGCTTTTCGGTGCACGTGTTGCGAGAGTTCGTCGTCTGTGTGTGGTACATCAATACATCATGCATGTATGTCGGATTGAATAACGTTTGCTTTTTTCTCTCGCCGGATTGAATCACATTCGTTGCTTCTCTCTTGCAAAAAATGGTGTGGCTCGGGACTGGTTGGAGTGTCGACTTCGATCGTGGAGTCCAATTAGTTTGCTACCGCTGTGCGGCTAAAATAGCACTGTCCTCATTCAATTACGCCCACATCCCTTTGAAGTAGACGCGTGTTTGGTGGAAGAAGAGTATAGATGAATAAAGTGTAATAGAACAGCCAAAAGAAATGACTCCGTGGCCCAATGGATAAGGCGCTGGTCTACGGAACCAGAGATTCTGGGTTCGATCCCCAGCGGAGTCGAAAATGTTAGCAATTTTTTTTGTGCTTTCTAAAAAGAGAACATATCTGGTGCAATCTCTGTTCCCGTGCAACCACCGTGCAATCCAACTAGCAAAAGTTGCGAAAAATTCTGAAAAAATTTATACATGTACTTCAAGTCATACTCGACCTATATATAAAATTTCATGTTCAAATTCATTATATTTAAAGCACAGCAAAAAAGAGAAAATTCTGACACATTTATACTCTAAAATCTGTCAGAATTTTCTCTTTTTTATTACTGCTAAAATATAACGAATTTGAGCATGAAATTTTATATATAGGTGGAGTATGACTTGAAATACATGTATAAATTTTTTCAGAATTTTTCGTAACTTTTGCTAGTTGGATTGCACGGTGGTTGCACGGGAACGGAGATTGCACCGGATATGTTCTCTTCTAAAAATGCTTCTGCTATGTCGATCTTAAATGGAACGAGAAGAGTTCTGCCAATTATCATTTTTACATAATTACATGAGATCTTTTCCTGCGGATCGAATGACCTATAGAGTTCTAATTTTTAACAGAATGAAACTGCTTTGTCAATATCAAAGGAAACCAGCAGAGCTACAGAAATAAAGGGTATTGCAAAAATTTCACCTCTCCTTTCATGCATCAATTACCACTAACCATTAGGACTGAATCTTTTTTCTTTTTCTTTTTCTTTTTTGCAAAAGGGGACCCTCCCCCAATTCCATTTCAGTAGGAAACAGAATTACAAGATCCACCACAGATAACAGATAGTCACCCGCCGTACACTAATTAAAAGGCTACCAAACATCCCAGAAACGAAAAAGAAAAACCTGAAAAGATACTAACATCTAGATACCAACCAGAGCACCGACAGAAATTAACCAAAGCTCCAGCCCATAGATACAAGAGCTGCCAACATGTTTCCAGAACCTTAAAACAGCCATAAAGCATCAATCCATCATCAACTACAGATATTAATCTTCCCTGGCCACGAATCAAATCTTCTGATTGGGGCTTCCAAAGTCCGTAAATAAGCATCCATCCTTCTGGTGTCCATCTATTTTATGAAGCATCCTTTTGAAATGTTCCACTCCTAACTGAAGTAAATCCTTGTCCCCCTCCGCATAGAGCCCTGCCTAATAAGATACAAAAGCACAAGCCATAAAGCATTAGGGCTGAATCTGACTCGAAACTCACGAGCAGATCAATTTTCGTCCATCTCAAGCACGACCCATGGGCTAACGAGTCCAAGCTCAAATTTTTTCCAGCTTGTTCAAATACCAAGACAAGCTGATACTTGGATTGTTCGTGGCTCCCGGCTTGTGGAACACATAGACCAACACCTAGTAGTCCGATCACTGCATCCACTGTTGTCCATCTGACTCAAAACTCACAAGCAGCTCAATTTTCGTCCATCTCAGGCACGACTCATGGGCTAACAAGTCTAAGCTCAAACTTTTTCCAGCTTTTTCAAACCGAGACGAGCTGATACTTGGATTGTTCGTGGCCCCCGCCTTGTGGAACACCTAGCAGACCAATAGACCAACGCAGTGATCGGACTGTTGTCCTACCGCAAGACACAACCCACAGTCCATTAGCTCACTGCGTCCACTGTTGTCCATCTCGGGCATGAATCATGGGCTAACGAGTCTAAGCTCAAACTTTTTCCAGCTTGTTCAAATACCGAGACGAGCTGATACTTGGATTGTTCGTGGCTCCCGCCTTGTGGAACACATAGACCAACACCTAGCAGTCCGATCACTGCATCCAATGTTGTCCATCTGACTCGAAACTCACGAGCAGCTCAATTTTCGTCCATCTCAGGCACGACTCATGGGCTAACAAGTCTAAGCTCAAACTTTTTCCAGCTTTTTCAAACCGAGACGAGCTGATACTTGGATTGTTCGTGGCTCCCGCCTTGTGGAACACCTAGCAGACTAATAGACCAACACAGTGATCGGACTGTTGTCCTACCGCAAGACACAACCCATGGTCCACCAGCTCACTGCGTCCACTGTTGTCAATCTCAAGCACGACTCATGGGCTAACGAGTCTAAGCTCAAACTTTTTCCAGCTTGTTCAAATACCGAGACGAGCTGATACTTGGATTGTTTGTTGCTCCCGCCTTGTCCATCTCAAGCACGACTCATGGGCTAACAAGTCTAAGCTCAAACTTTTCCCAACTTTTTCAAATACCGAGATGAGCTGATACTTGGATTGTTCGTGGCTCCCGCCTTATGGAACACCTAGCAGACCAATAGACCAACACAGTAATCGGACTGTTGTCCTACCGCAAGACACAACCCACAGTCCACCGGCTCACTGCATCCACTGTTGTCCATCTCAGGCACGACTCATGGGCTAACGAGTCTAAGCTCAAACTTTTTCCAGCTTGTTCAAATACCGAGACGAGCTGATACTTTGATTGTTCGTGGCGCCCGCTTTATGGAATACCTAGCAGACCAATAGACCAACATGGTGATCGAACCGTTGTCCTACCGCAAGACATCCCTCGGTCCACCAGCCCACTGCATCCACTTAGATCATCTTTAGCAAGTTATTTAAAACACTGTTGCAGACAACATTAATCTCTATATAATTTGCTGATTGTGAGGTTTGCTGATTCGGTGAGTGTTTGGTGAACTGGTGATTAATTTGCTGATTCATTGAGGTTAATCTTAGTGGTTAATTGATTTGATTGGCGTTTGACTGATTTGCTTAATTCGGTAAGTGCTTGCTGTTTTGCTGATTCGTTGAGTTGAATTCCGGTGTTTAATTGAATTGCTTCGTGCTTAACTAGTTTTCTTAATTCGGTGAGGTGCTTGTTTTGCTCTTTGGTGAACTGATGTTTCGGTGAACGGTATGGGCTCGCCAGTCGCGAATGCTCTCGAGTCCGACCAAGTCTTAAAGGAGTCTAAGCTGAGTTTCTTATAGCTCCCATGGTAACTGAGCCGAGCCTGGTCCAAGCCGAGGTTGAAAATCGAGTTGAGTCCTGGCTCGTTCAACCTCGGCTCGTTGCCACCTCTACTTACCACAAAACCCGTTCTACTTTGCCGTCATAGATGCCCACAAATGTCTTTTAAATGGCGCCATAAGCTCACAAATGAGTACATAAACTTATTGCATACGTTCTCAGTCCGGAGAGATTAATACAAAAGTAGCACAAAACAAAGATGAGATCACGCGTATGAGCCGAGTCAGACTCTGCTGACTCTGCATCATACAAGGGCTATGATCGATATCCAACATAATTAAGATCTCAGGCACGATCAGGAACTGGGAGGTCAAGAAGAGCACATGCCGCGCGCTTTTGAGACGAGGGTAACTAGACCCAGTCCAAGATTAGAGCAATCTACAGTGATTAGATCAGGGCGATGCTGCTCTCGCCACCAGGGGGCTTCCGGACGCCACCAAGGTAGTCCCGGGAAGCCGCTTTTCCATCAGCGAAAATGTCGTTGCCGCTCATCTCCTTCAACTTCGCTGAGCTTAGAGGCTTCTCGCCCGAGGCCAGCGGAGCATCCTGTTCGAAGATGTTGTTGCCAGTCAGCTCTTGGAACTTCTGGTTGTGGATTTTTTTTGCCGTCTTCAATACAGGATCCTCGCTGAATGAGATGTTGCTTGGACCTCCAGCAGGCTACAAAAGCAATCCAAATCATGAGAACTTGGGAGGGTGAAATACAGAAATACTTGTGCTACTAGGATTGATATCAACAGGATTTTTGTTGACAGATGGCAAACTGTCTGATAAAAGTGACACGAAAATGCCACATTATTGTCTGTGCACTTATGATGCAGTCACTGATGCATCTTACCTGAAAAAACATGCAAATGCAACCTAATTTGTGCATGGGGAAATTATCTAAAAATTCCCAATAGTTAATCCCTTTATATTACAGCCCCCAATAATGAGTGATGGTGGACTTTTAACACCTTGAGGCCGGTTTCGTGCCCACATGTGCACCACGTCAATGTCACCTGGTAGAATCAGTTTATATGGATATTATCTGAAAACCCCCTAAAGTTTTGAACTTAGCATGCAGACATACCACATACATAGAGTAGTTGTCATCTAATGCTTAGCCATCACGGATTACACATAAGTGTCCTTGTACTTAGCCAACAACATAGAGTATTTAGCATGCAGTGGTTGACATGACTTTGCCAAACACACATTACAAAATATTTTCACTTGTACTTTGCGCCTATTACCAAATCTCTCTATCTATCCCACATGTCAAACAACTACCACCACAATAACTACGTTGATCACCATCAAAATAGCCTCCACTGAAAACTTTCAACTCAAGCCAACTATCTCCCTACATGCAAGCAAAAGAACCCGCCCTTTAATCACGCCTTTCAACCCAGGAACTACCTACCAAAGAGGGATTCAAATCAGGGGAAGGATCCAACTATGTGTTAAAAACTTAAGCTTTAATCACTATTAAGTTGCATGCACCGATCAGTTCACCAAAAAGTCTAAACTGATGGGAAAAAGTGAACAATTCACTTATTCCAACGCTCCTCCTCACGTGGAGGCTTCCTCAGGCCTCAAATGTGGAATAGGAGCTCTCCACCTTATCAAATTTAACTTATCTTTGACTTTACAGGTACTAATCTAACTTATCTTTAACTTTATATGTATAAGTACTTGTAAAGTCAAAAATAAGTTAAGTTGGACAAGGTGAAGAGAATGAGGACTTATTTAATTGCGCCGGCGAGGATTCAAACTCGTGCCCTTGGGCTCTGATACCATATTAAGTTGAATGCACCGATCAGTTTACTAAAAAGTCTAAACTAATAGGAACTGATGAACAATTCACTTATTCCAACGGTCACAACTTCCAACCCATGAACCAACTACCAAAAAGGAATTCAAATCGGGGGCAGGATTTCCATCAAGGACACTCACATTCTTTTCCAGTGAGACGACTATCTCTTCTCGACATCACTGATGATCCTCGTGCTTTCCGTCACGTCGTTGGTGAGCCCTAGCTCCAACGCAATTGTTGTCCCCTCCTTATTCCCAGCACACATGAGCAGATGAAATGCCTGCGCACACTAGCTCCGCTCTCCAATGATCCTCGAGCTTTGCACTAGCTTTGCTCGCCGACTATCCTTGAGCTTGCCGTGACATCGTTAGTGAGCCCTAGGCTCCATCGCAGTCGCTGTCACCTCCTTTCCAACGCACACGAAGATGAAATGCCCGCGCAACAGCTTGCTCCGCTCTCACTAGTACTCCCACACACGGATTGCTCTCTGCAAACCGAGTACACTAGGTGGCATTGACGTGGCACACAAGTGGGCACGAAACAGGCCACAGTGTGTTAAAAGTCCATATCTAATTATAGGGGGTTGTAAGATGCAAATCCAGTTGTAGGGGGTCCAACAATAAAGGGCCTAAACTATACAGGATTTTCAGATAATCTCCCTTGTGCATAATGAGAAGGCAATGGTAAAAGTGGCTAAGTGCATTCATCCCCTGTACAACCAAGGGGAAAAAATCTTCCCATTAGAAAGGTAGTGCAAATTTCAAGTTAACATGTATAACTAGCTCGCTATTAAGCCAAAGGAAGGTTCAGGTGATACCCCAAAACCTGATACCCCAAGACCTGACTTTTCCCATTGACCAACATTTCAAGAGATAATCATATCACCGTGCAGCATCTACCATGTGAGGAACAGAGGCATGCTATTTAACACATTAAGCATGCAAAACAGCACGAAAGAACAACAAACAGGGACCAATGGCGTTTGCATTACAGAATTATACATTATGCGTGTGCCTAATGAAATTTTGTATTATATTCACAGGGAACTCAAATAATGCAGCACTGGGAACTCTAAAACAAATAGACATACATAAAGAATTGCATGAAATGAAATACAAGATTAAAAGTATGGTTATCCATGTTCATCTATTTATGGTCAAAATTGAAGATTATCTTTTTTTTCCCTAAAAATGTATGTCTAGGCATGAAATGTCAGTTCTCTATAGTAAGCCTTTTGTTGGTTTCCAGACAGGTGTACAGTAACAATGGAATCAAAATGCAAATAGAAAGTTCATACTCCCATCTCACTTACGTTGGAGACTTTCACTGAGGTGTGAACACTTCTTGGCTGTGGAAGTGCAAAATCAAGATTTCCTTGTAGCTCCATATTACGAGCAGCCAATGGCCTTGCAGGGATCTCAGGAGGTGGACCAAAGATATCACTCCCAGTGAGCTCCTTGCTCTTGGCTTCAGAAAGCTGCTTATTGATTTTGGCTTCAGCATCACTTTCCAGTGTACCACTAAGCTCTCGCTGCTTAGCCACCTCAGGCAATGAGGAAGGCTTCTTTGGAGAGACACTTCCATCAGCGCTAAATGATATCTGACTTATTCCAGTAACAGTTTGCTGTCATGGAAAGGATCATCAATGAATTATATAATTGTTGGAAGAAATTAAAGTGTAGAATTTGGATCAACCCCAGAAAACTCTTGGACATTAAAAGTAAAATCACAAGAAGATTAAAACATTTTAGGTCTCAGTTTTTTTCGTAAAATAGAAAAAATGGTGTGTTTCTTAACTTAGAACACTGACCATCAACTCATAATATAATATTAATACCACTGGACGACACCGCAATAATACCAAGTGGAAAAAGACATACCCCTCTACAAAAAGGGTGGCCAAGCATGTTTGGTGCTTCGAACAAAGGACAAGTACCTGATACATCCTGACAGAAGTCTTGTTAGCAGGATTTGAAGCCTCTGAATCACCATTTTCACTTTTTTCTGCAAATATCCCACTCCCATTCATTTCTTTCAACTTCGAGCCCGAGCAAAATTTCCTTTCACTATAATAAATCAACAAGGTTAGAGTTCAATGTATCCTACCTTAACATAAGTATGGTATACAAATAAAATAAACTTGACTGATTTTATTAGCACTGAATGAAAATGAGTTGCCTATCAACACATCTTACGTACATAAACCAAGGAAGCCAGAAATAAGACATCCAACTACCGATAATTCTAAAGTATCAGTCCATCTACAGTAATATCACCACATACAGGAAATGCATATCTTAAGCAATTTCAACTATTATTACTCCGTAAGAAACCCAACTACAGATTTGTCATACATATCTAGATAATTTCAAGCAAAGCATTCGGCCCATGCAAGAGATAAATTTCAAAAGCAAGACTGCAATTAAATACAATAGAGCATCTACTATGATTCCGCTACCATGAAAAGAACTCCACCAAATTCTCGAAAACCAATTTCTGGGAAACATGCACATTGAATTGCAAACAATAGTAAGTTCTTGAATAGTTACCAGAGTAATACCATAGAAAACAGACAGCGACACGGTCACAACTGCAAGTCAGTACACACACAAACAGCAGATAGCACATGACTAGATTTTAGCATTCAGCTAATTTCTGGTCTGGTTGTGGCACCCACGACAGAAATAACCAAAATTTGAGGCAGACATCTTCCGTTTGCATCAACAAAAATCACTTTCAGGCATCATTACCAGTACTGCTAAAACTTGGACTCTAGCAATACTCGTAATCCAGCACTAATTCCACAAATTTGGACGCTAGCATCGCATGTTTGCTCCGTGCCACAAAAACACACTGTCCAACCTCACGTGAATGGAACCACCCGCCAGCCGCAAGCGACGTACTACTCTCCAGCAACCCACCATGATGACAATGCGATGCAACTTCGTCAAGAACCAAAGCAACCCAACCGGGCTTACCAAATTTGAAAAATCGATCGGCCGAACCACACACATCGAGATAGAGCAGAGCATATGCATTAGCGCTAGCTAGATCAGATCGGCCTAATCAAATCAGGAATGCGGTACGAGACCACGGATCGAGCAGATCGGGACGAAATGCGGCACGGGGAGGCCCCAGATCTCACCTCTTGCTCAGATCCTCCGCCTCCTCCTCGCTCACCGGCGCGCCGAACATCGCCGGCGTGATCCCCCCGGCCGGCTGGTCCAACGGCAGCAGAGAAAACAGATGGGCAACCCAAGTCAGCCGCGACGCGCAGAGAAACAGCACCCCGATTCGATCGAAACTAACGCGCGCAACTAGGCGGCGAGAGGCGCGCTTGCGTACCTTGAGGCTGGGGCGAGAGGAGGTGGCCGGCGACGCCGCGGCGGCGTCGGGGCCCGTCGCCGACCACGTGAGCAGGTCGGCCGTCGAGGTGTGCGGCTTCCGCACCGGCACCGCCCTCTCCATTGCTTCCGGCCGCCGCTGCGACGACGAGCGCCTCCTGCTTGGCTCAAACGCCCGCTCGGTCGCTCGGTCGCTCTCTCGGCTTCGCTTCTTCCCGGAGCCAAACGCGAGTGCCACTGCTGCTGCTGCGTGGGGTACTAGTAGTAACGCACACCCATCCGTGCCGTCGACGTCGCGCCACAGAACACCCCTCGTCACTGATACGTGGGCCCGGAAAATCTTTGGAGCCACTTGTCGGTGGGTGCAGAGGAGTGTACGACGGGAAGTGGTTGTTTTAAGGCAGCGAGCCGCGGGGAGCAGGAGATCCGACGGTCCGTGTAGGCCGCGAGGATGTGCCGCATTGTGGAACGTGGCGGAAGGTGAGTGGTTGTAGATAGATTGTGTTGGCTTACGGACGTAGAGGATCTCGAGTTTAGGAGGTGCCGGTGGCCACGTGGCTCGCCATTCCAGATGACGCAAAGCGGTTAAAAGTCCACGAGTGGCGCAGACGTCTCCTAGTACAACCACACCTTGACACTGACGATGGGGTCATGTGTGGTGGGCCCCGAGGTCAGAAGGACGAAGTTCTCGCGTGGGTAGTAAACCGGCGCCGAAGAGCGAGCGGTGAAAGGGGTTAGAAATTTAACGCCAGCTCGGGCAATCCGCGCCACCTTTTCTCTCGCGCTCTCTCTCTCTCTCTCTCTCGGTCGCTTCACGCGACGTGAAAATTTTGTGGGAGGCACGTGGGCCATCGGCCCTCCTGTGGGCTGCGGAGCGGCTGGGCTGTGGGCCCGTGGTACGTTGCTCGGCCCGTGTGGCGCCAAGATACTTCGAAAACATATCTCATGCGGCGTGGCGTGGGTTTGGTACAGTCAGTCCTGTCTCTTTATATTTTCAGTTTTTTTTTTCCCTTTCCGCAGCCTCTGCTCCGCATGCGCCTCCGCAGCCGCTTTTGGTAGAGGAAGCCGAGGCCCAGCTTCGGGTTGTCCCCAAGCGAATAGAAAACCGTAGATAATGAAATTAGACCAATGATCGAAGAAAACCATCTGTTTTATGCTTTATCGGCCATCGACCGGTTGAACCGATTGAGACTCTGGTTCAACATATTGTCGCCAAGAAATACTAGTGCAGAAAAGGAAGATTACAAGACTCCAAGATCCTTTTAATATGCTGCGCCTGCGACACTTCTACGGGCCGAGTTCAGTCCCAGCTGTTGTGGCATAAAGTCAACAACAATAGGGACATCCTCTACTAGCCTCCATAGTAGAGAGAAGAGAGGAATGCTCCTGAGAAAAAGAGAGAGCCCACTAGTGAATGAGAAGAAATCTGATGGCCAAGGGCCACGATGGTTCATTTATATAGGATGGGAACACATGGGAAATACCCTTATTACCCCTCGAACCCTTTGTGCCCGGTGGGCAAAGTTGTACAAACGCATTTTACATGATGGGCCACACGTCTTATGGGTTGTGTTAATATCAGGCCGCGGCCTTCCTATATATGTGACCTACATGATTTCGGCCCAAGCCTCCGGGCCTCCTAAAAGATGGGCAACCCCAACCCTGTGGTACAACAGAATCTCGGCACGGACATATAAGGGGCTTCGTTTGGCCCGGTTTACTATAGCAGCGGAAATTTGAAAATCAAATTTCCCCGCCTGCGCCCAGTCGCCCGCCCGCTCCCCGAACACTATGCACGCCTGCCGCCTGCGCCATGCGGCCACGCCAAAGCCAGTGCGCTCTACGCTGTGTGCCTGTGGGCCCATGCTGTCCCCGCGCACCGGCTACCTGCCAGCCCCGGCCAACGCGGCGACGTCACGTGCCCGCCTGCTCCGGCCCCGGGCCGTTTCCCGCCCAGCGCCCGGCATGGCAACATCTTCGCTTGACGGGAACCGGGCGGGCCGATTTGTTCGATTCGTTCAGTTCGTTTTTTATAATTGTTGCGAATATAGCCGTCTAAATCTTTAAAAATCATAAAAAATAGGGAAAAATCCAAAAAATATTAATTTTTTTTCCTATAAATAGGTACCCACCCCCTCATCAGCCAGCCACGCTTCCAACCCATTTTTTCTTGAGTCTCTTATGTGCATTGCGTATTTGCAATTTCTGAGCTAGAAAAGCGTTGCTAATTTCAATTTTTTAGTTAGAAAAGCGTATTTCTAACTTTCATAATTGTTGGTGAGATCCTGTGAGGTTGTCATATTTCCATATATTTGTTTGCAATATAATTGATTTGTGTATTGTGATTCGAAATTAGGTGTTATTTTGTTATTTCATTTGTAAACAACTTCCCAAAATGGCTGATGGTCATTCTCCGTACGATGAATTTCAACCTTAGCCAATTCGGATTTACACCGAATGACTACGAACCAGTCGGTCAAAGTCTATCGAAACCGGTTCAAGAAACGAAAACTAACGGAACCGAGGATCATCCCTATGGTTCCGGATCTGGTTCAACTTGTGCTTCCGGCTCCGATACCGACAGATCGAAGCGGACTCGACTGAATCAGACGGATGTGTGGAATGACTACGAGGAGTTGAAGCACCTTGTGGATGGCATGCTAGTGAGGTACGGGTCTAAATGTAAAATTTGTGGACGGGAGTTATCGGCGGCGCCGGGCTCGGGTACGGGACATCTGAAGAGGCACGCTGCGGCATGTAAGAAGAAGAAAGGTGTTTAAATGAGACAGCAACAGTTGAGCTATAACTCTGATTATTCGGTAAGTAACTGGGAGTATAATCCCGAGGTAGCTAGGTAATTACTTCTGAATATTTACCTTTATGCTTTGGTGATTCTTCTGCTTTCGAAGAATATATTAAAACTGCTCATAATCCTAAATATAGTAGTGTTTCTCATCAAACAACGACTAGATATTTGAAAAAATTGTATACCGCAAACAAGTTAAAGTTAAAAGAACAATTCAAAACCTACACACTTTCTGTTTCGTTAACCTTGGACATCTGGGCTGGTAGGGCTAGAGAAGATTATTTAAGTGTTGTTGCCCATTATGTTAACCAAAATTGGCAGATAGAAAAAAGAATAATTGTTCTTCGCCTTATCGATGTTAATCACACCGGCGAGAATATTGCTGATTGCATTATGAATGTTGTTCAAGAATTTGAAATAACCGATAAATTTTTTGCTATTACCATGGATAATGCATCTGCTAATACTAGTGACATGAATATTTTGAAACCTATGTTATCTACGTACGCTGAATCTTTTTAATGCATCAACATTGTGTATGTCATATTATTAATTTAATTGTTAAATGTGGTTTAAAAAGATTGCAACATTATCTTCAAGTTATTCGGGATGCCATCTCATTTTTAAATAGTTCTAATACAAAAATTGCTGCATAGAAAAACTATTATCGTGCGTCATCTTCTTCTATTATTATGTCCATTTGTTACATTGCTAATCAGTTAAAAATATTTGAAAATGATCCTATTTTATTTGATGTAGTTAGCCATATCACGGGCAAGGACACTTCTTGTTTTTCGGGCAGTGCAACTCACCCGACTATACAAGCATCACGCGGAGCTGTTGGCGAGCTTGCCTCCTATCTAGCAAAAGACGTCGTCGGCTTCCAAGAAGAAGAGTTTAATATTCTTACATGATGGCAGCATCATAGTGGAACGTGTTATCCAGGCTAGCATGGGACGTGTTAACTGTTTCAATCTCCACAGTTTCTTCCGAGTCCACTTTCAGCCTCACTGGGAGAATACTGGAGGAGAGACGGATTTCCCTCCATAGTGACATGGTCGAAATACTACTGAGTACAAAGGTTTGAGCATTAGCCGAAAGACGACAGCAAAACATCGTAGCTGAGAGATAAAATCAAGAGTTGACGGCTGCATTCGGGTGTTTAGAACTTGATGAAGATTGAAGAAGGCCCCAAAATATTTTATACTTGTATTGTAGAGTTTTAGGCTGTACTCTTTTTTCATTGCCAAGGTTTTCTCAAATTGAGTTTTTACTTGGTAAAGTTTTTAACGAGTGTTTGACGAGAACAAAAAAATTTCGATGACGACAATCGGCCCGTCACCCTTGGATTATTTATTAATAATTTTTGCGGCTCAATCCGGCCCGGAATTAACTAGGCCCAATTTTGGCCCGAAATTGGTAAACCCTAATTGCTGGCTATAAAAGGAGCTTAACCCTAATCATCAAGGAGGAGGAAAAAAATCAACAGCAGACAAAAGCGGCGGCTAGACAAAAAACAAAAAAAAAGGAGGCAGGCGCCCCAGCCTTCGGGCTCCTCCCCTCTGGTCTCCAAGCCGGCGCCGCCCCTCGGGCTCTCCCTCTCTCTCCCGAGCTCTTTCCCCCTCGGGCTCTCTCTCTCTCTTTGCAGGTCTCGGCACGAGCACGGGGCGGCCGGCGCGCCGCCCCACCTTCTTCACTCCGGCGCCGCATCTCCCTCGTGTTCCCTGCCTCTCTCCCATGTAAGAAGAAGAAAGGTGTTCAAATGAGACAGCAACTGTTGAGCTATAACCTTGATTGTTCGATAAGTAATTGAGAGTATAATCCCAAGGTAGTTAGGAAGGTGTTGTGTCGATTAATTGCTTCTGAAGATTCACCTTTATGCTTTGGTGATTTTCCTGCTTTCGAAGAATATACTAAAACTGCTCATAATCCTAGATATAATAGTGTTTCTCGTCAAACAACGACTAGAGATTTGAATAAACTGTATACCGCCAACAAGTTAAAGTTAAAAGAACAATTTAAAACCTGCACATTTTTTGTTTCGTTAACCTCGGACATCTGGGCTGGTAGGGCTAGAGAAGATTATGTAAGTGTTGTTGCTCATTATGTTAACCAAAACTGGCAGATAGAAAAAAAAAATTGCTCTTCGCCTTATTGATGTGAATTACACCGGCGAGAATATTGCTAATTTGTATTATGAATGTTGTACAAGAATTTGAAATAACCGATAAAATATTTGCTATTACCATGGATATTGCATCTGCTAATACTAGTGACATGAATATTTTGAAATCTGTGTTATCTGCATGCGCTGAATCTTTTTTAACGCATCAATATTGTGCATGTCGTATTATTAATTTAATTGTTAAATATGGTTTAAAAAGATTGCAACCTTATTTTCAAGTTATTCGGGATGACATCTCATTTTTAAATAGTTCTAATACAAGAATTGCTGCATGAAAAAACTATTGTCGTGCTTCATCTTCTACTATTATTATGTCCATTTGTTACATTGCTGATCAGTTAAAAATGTTTGAAAATAATCCTATTTTATTTGATGTACTTAGTCATATCATGGGCAAGGACACTTCAAGTTTTTCGGGCAGTGCAACTCGCCCGACTATACAAGCATCACGCGAAGCTGTTGGCGAGCTTGCCTCCTATCTAGCAAAAGACGTCGTCGACTGCTAAGAAGAAGAGTTTAATATTTTTACATGATGGCAGCAGCATAGTGGAACGTGTTATCCATACTAGCATGGGTGTGTTAACTGTTCCGGTCTCCACATTTTCTTTCGAGTCCGCTTTCAGCCTTGGGAGAATACTGGAGGAGAGACGGATTTCCCTCTATAGTAACATTGTCGAAATACTACTGAGTACAAAGGATTGGGCATTAGCCGAAAGACGACAGCACAACAACGTAGCTGAGAGACAAAATCAAGAGTTGACGGCTGCATTCGGGGGTTTAGAACTTGATGAAGATTGAAGAAGACTCCAAAATTTTTTATGCTTGTATTGTAGAGCTTTAGACTATACTCTTTTTTCTTCGTCAAGATTTTCACAAATTGAGTTTTTACTTGGTAAAGTTTTTAACGAGGCAGCCATGTAAATACACATTAATAAAAAAAGCCCTACAATGCATTTTAAATATTTCTCCATATATATATATTTGAATTTTTTAATTAATTACATGAATTATGGTTCACATTTCTGAATTTCTCGGTTTTTTCTAAATTTTTTGACATATTACACAAAAACCGAGCCGACCCGTGCCAAACGAACCCAGGTCGTCTCGGTTTGTTTGGTTCAAGCAACGAACCGAACCTTGGCTGGGGACTCGGCCCATTGGTTCGTTTGGCTCGGTTCGCATAGTAACCAAGCCGAAAACCAAACCGGGCCAAACGAACTAGGCCGGCCCGAAAACGAAACGGGCCAAACTGGGTCGGCCCGTTGGCCAGGTCTGTCTCCGATTAATGTTAATAGCACTCCTTGTTTTCTAGGAATAATAGTAGTAGTTAATAGTCCTATGTATATGCCATTCTGCCAGTAGCCCTGCCTCTATGACCCCAGCATGCACGCAATACAAAGCTTCCCTTCCATCTCTCCCCCCTTCCCGGCTAGGAGGCCCAAATCCTATTACTGTCACATGCTTCTTCCAACCGGAATATATGCAAACTGGTCCGGGCTTGACGACAAACGGTGAGTTGGGGTTCCTACATGAGTGGAGGTCCTTTGGGTAGGAGGCAGTGTGAAGTCCCTGCCATTGAGGTGGAAGAAGTGGGGACGGCAAGGGAGCTCTACCTTAGAAAGGTTAAGCATATGAGGAAGAGGTGGTCGGCGAGGTTGGTAACAAAAATGTTTTGGGAGGGATGCCCATGTGGAGCTCGATTGCGTGTGCCACAAGGCTGATGTCAAGGTGCATCCGGCCAGTGACAGTGAAGCTTCTGAGGTTAAGGACGGCATCCGCAAGTCACCATTGATGTTCATGCAAGTTCTACCTCGTGTGGGGGCGAGGGGCAAATGATGGACGAATTTGGTAGGATGGGGGGAGGGGGTAAGGCTACAATGCTTGGATAGGTACTGTGAGCGACGGCAGGGCGGCTCCTTATAGGATCTCAACAGGATGTTGTTTGATGGTTTTAGGTGAGACAACGAAGGCATTAACCCTTAATTGAGGGCAAGAGAGGGGTGGGCGTTGCCATTGCTTCGGTCTGGCGTGGCCTGGCGCTCAATAGAAGAGGAAGGTCCTTCTTCCGCTATCTAAACCTTGGTTTTTTCACCTTTTGCCATGGTAGTGGCCAGGGGGAGCAAGGGCGGACGACGACCGAGTATAGCCTAGGTGTAGGCTAGGAAGATAGTGCTGGCAAGGTAGAGGGTACGCATTAAATGGGGGGGTGAGAGGAGTCGTCAATGGGGTAAGTGATTTGATTGGGAAAGGAGGAGGAGGGAGATATGGGAGTAATGGCAGGTTAGGGACGAGGGTGGTTAGCGGAGGTGGCAAGTAATGGAGCTTGGGGAGGAGGGTGAGGAGCTGTCGTCTACCTCATAGTCGTCAACGGAGGGGCTTCAATAGATCCTGGCAGCGTCTCTACATCTAGCCGGAGAAAGGGGAAGGCAGGATAGATGTTAGGGATTGGATTGCACCATACTGACGTCATCTGATCTCGCTCTGTGGGCCCAAAGTGTTTCCTAAGGCCTAGGCCTTGAAGGAATCTATTTTGCCTAGCCTTGTGGCTATTGGGATACATTTAACTTGACACGAGTCATCCGTGGTTCGAAGGCCCAGGCGTTCCTAGGCGACTTTAGCTCGGAACGCGGCCCTTTGTAAGGTCCGACCCGTATGGGTCTTACGGATTCTACATACAACAAGTGCTATGCACTGGCTGTATAAACACCACCTCATCCACGTAATCTCTAAGTTTCCATGCAGGGTTTGAAACTAATCATAGGATCAGTGTGCTGCTCCAATATGGAAAGACTCAAGACGTCTTGGAGATCAAGTTCGGCAAGAACTACATCAACTCAGGATTTGTTTGCCAGCACGTAGACACTATATATACCCCTTGTATTGAACCTTGTAAAAAAACACACATCTAACATAGATCCCAAGACACATTCATAGCAACACATCTCATACAACCTACACAAATGCAGCTCCCGACAAGATTCGTTCTAGTCTAGACCAGTTCTTAGTTTGGTCTCGATCTCGACTTCTCTTCAAGGACTCGGGTTGAGATCTTCCCCTTGTACTTATATCTCATATAAATAAAAAAGACAGCCCGTAAGGCTATTACTTCCTCAAGAAGAGCCTAAATTAAGGTAAAAAACATTTTCTCCCTATCTCGTTTATTCATCATAATCCGAACATCAATCTTATGAAGAAAATTAAGAGTGTGATTCCGACAATAAACTCGTACAATCGGTAAAAGTTAGGTTCCTTGCACCGACAACAACGTCTCTAGATCCGGTGGAGGAAGCTAGGGGGAAGGCAAGGTCATGGGCCCCATGGGCTCGTGGCGGGGGAGAGCGACGAGGGGTAGAAATGAGGGCCGGGATGGACGGACACGGTGTGTTGTGGCTGTCCCCGCCGGAACGACAGGCCACAGGGAGAGCGGAGACATGCATTTTTAAAATGTACTTGGTTCAGTTTCTGTTGATTTTTTTTTGAAATTTTGTACAACGTTAATTGTAGTGACACCCTGCTCACTAATTTAAGATTTTCTCTTAAATTTTTGGAGCTGATTTGGTTTGCGATTTGTAGTCAAAGGAGATATTAGCTCTGTTTTGGTCGATGGGCCGTTCTGCGAGACTGCGACATCCTTAATTTGGTCGAAGAGCTAGCATTTGACGGCTCAGCAGTTTGCAGCCCACCAACGTTTCCCGCCTAAGCAGCGTGACCGCGTAAGGCGTAGAAGCAAATTAATGGCGCATTTTGCAAACTTCTTCTAGTTCTGAGAGACTTGAGACAGAAGCTGAGTCATGCTGCAAAGTTGCAAACTAGGTCAAAATTTGATGGACGCCATAGCTCGCACCCAAATTCACAACATTTTGCACCAGCAATTTAAGAGCAAAAGAAGTAGTTTGGAACAACGAAACTGAAGGGCGAAGGCAGGCAGCAAGGCTCTGCTTCCCCTCCATAGTGCAAGCAAGACTGCAATTCTTGCTGCTAGCCTGATACTGCTACTGCTACTGCTACTGACTGAACGTTGCTGCGAGGAACATGTCCTCCTCGCTCCCGACCCACCCGCACTGACCGCAGTGCTCGCCCCTACTGCAACACTCACTCCTGATGCCGCCGTCGAGCCTGCTCGCTTTCACTCCATGATCATCGTCGTCGTTGGCGGCGGCGGCAGCGTGGATCTTCACCTCGACCAGCAGCCTGGGCGCCTTGGCCCCGCCAAGCTCGCGGCTCGCCGGCGACAGCCGTAGCCAGCTCTCCGCCGCCGACGCCGCTGCGACGTCCTGCCACGCGAGCTCGCCGCGCGCCAGCACCCTAGACGAAGGCCTCCCCAACGTCCCCAGCAACGCCGCCAGCCCGGACGCCGTCCGCGGCCTCCACCGGAGCTCGAACGCGACCACGCCCGGCGCCGCCGCGTCGTGCCACCGCTCGAACCGGGCCAGCTCGCCCCAGTACGCGTCGCCGCCTCCGCCGCCGCAGGTGACCTCCCGCGTGTCCACCCGGAGACGCCGCCTGCCGTCGCCGGCCGGGACGTAGTACCTCACGAAGACCCCTCCCTCGAGCCCCGGCTCGACGCCGGCCGCCCTCACTACCCTCACCTCGAACTCGAGGCTCGGCTGCCTCCACAAGCTCGCCGCCATGCCAACGCTCAACACTGAGCAAGTGGGCAGCAACAGCAAGCGCTAGCCCCGAGAAGCTTTCTTGGAGCAATCTGGCCATCCATGGCGCTTATATAGGAGTCACGACTCACGAGTGCTGTGTGGGGGCCAACTCGCCAAGTTAGCAATGGCGGCCATTGGCCGTAGCTATCTATGTCGCGATGGCCGCGCATGCAAACCGTGGCCAAAATGACTCTTCTCCCTCTCGAGGGGATCGAGCCGTGCCGTGCGCGTGGGCACGTACGTAAAGCTCGAGACGAAGCATGCTCGAAACCCGGAACCCTTGGGCGCGTCAAGGGCTGATTTGGCCGAGGAGAAAGGCGCTGATGGGGAAGAAGGAAAGATAAGGATGCGCATCAAGACTCGAGGGCTAATCGATATGGTTAATTTATGGGCTCGAACGCATGCAGCACAGCAGCCGCCTCGCTATTCCTCCACTCGAGCACATGCGTGATGGGTTGCTCGCTGATAACTACCTGCACTGAGAGTTCTTTATTATGATGGAGTGATATAGTATATCACTAGCTTTAGCCCTCGAAAACACGAGTAAAGCTACGTACCCTTGCCTCCGTCTGAATCGGATTCAGATAACTAGATCGCAATCCTGCGATACAGATCAGATAGATAATCACGCTTGCATGCGCACATGTGTTCTTTATCTAGACGGTTTAAAGAATAGGTTGCTCTGGAACCAAACAAAGGTAGATTTCGACCTTTTCTTGAGCTAACTTTGCAAACTGAAGAAACTTCAGAGAGGGCCAGATATGAGGTAAGCAACTTCGTTGTATCATGTGGTAGTGCTGGTTTGACCCAAATCCACTGATGGGGGAAATGGTGGGGCATGCATGTATGATGCAGCCTCCTACCTTTGCAATGGGAATATGGGATGTTGACAATGCAAATAATAATTCTGATAGTTCATGTGTATAGCATTATTGCGTATCTGTTTAGATACTTTATTGGACAAGACACCAATGTGATGCATTGGTAGCATTTGTAGTGGTGTTCTTTAACAATCCTCTCATGAAACCATGCCAAGTTGACTACACAAAAGAGGGTCAAGTTGACTCACAAAATGAGCGTTTGGCGATTCGTGGAGGACTGGCAGGCTCCATCTCTTTCTCATGATCTGAAGAAGATTGGATCCGCTAATAACACAGCAAGTCCATGCCATATTTTCACATTATGTGCAAGTACAAGCACAGCGCTTGAGGCATAATGGGCAACCTATTCAACAGGTAAATCGATTCACTTTCTCCCTGCCACAATAAATGATTGTAAGCACATACAAAAAGGGTTTGTTCAATTTTTTTTACATTATAAAACAAGAGGGAGTATTCGACTTGCATGGAAGCATGAAGAAATACTGAGAGTGCAACTGAGGAGTGGGAAGGATTTATTCTCAAAAAATGAATGATTGCCCTGATAGCAAACCAGCATGTTTCTGCCATCAGAACTTAGAACAACTGAGAAGCTTATTTGCAGTGTAGCCATGTCACCGAATGTTGGTATTGTCAACTATGAACTTGAGCCTGCGGTCAGAGTAGATTTTGCTCTGTGAGCTTCAATCATAGCCTTGATATATGTAGAACTCGCCAGCCTTATAGGAGGACCGAACCATGGGTCCAGATGCAACATAACGGAATCCCTGTCATTCAAGACCGAGCCATTTGTCAGCAGTCTATGAGTTAACTAAGTATGTGTTGCTTAACACCATTTAACAGGAAGAAAGATATAAAAACCAGAAGAAACAATGGTTATTGGTATCGAGACAGTAGTAAAATTTATATATGAACCATTGATGCAGACAGCAGATTACATGAAAAAGCAAGTTTCTGGATCTTCGTTTCTCTAGAACAACAAAATTAATTATCACTAAATGATTGATATGATGAACATATTCTTCAGACTTGCATTCTTATGCGGATTATATTCCTCATTGACAACCGATAAAAGTCATCTGAGAAAGGTTCTTTATTGTGTATAACATGCCAAGCTGATTTATGGTTAATGTTAGCTTTGTTACATGTGTATTAGGGATTATGGTCAACCACAGAGTTTACTCTGTACAATTTGAAAGCTTAAAGGAGGCAGGTGGACATACCATTTCAACACCAAGAGATTGATACTTCTCAAAGGCTTCAGGAGTAACATACTCAGAAACAGGCATATGCCGTTTTGACGGCCTCATGTACTGACCAAATGTGATGACATCAACGCCAGCGGCCCTCACCTTTTCCATTGTGCTGATAACCTGATCAGGAGTCTCAACACAACCCAGCATAACTGATGTCTTTGTAAGTGTGCCGGGAGGAGCATACTCTTTTGCCATTTTCAGAACATCTATGGACTGCATAAAATTAGCACGGTGGTCACGCACATTTCTTTGCAGCTCTTCCACTGTTTCAATGTTGTGTGCAAAAACAACCCGGAAGTTGCAACCTTCTCTACACAGCTAGGGTCCCCTCGGAAATCAGGTACTGCAAAATTAATAGTTTAGTAAGAATTGAAGGTACAATACATGGAATGCCTAATATTAACAGAACATGTATCGAAATAATGAGCGACAAAACATAAGTCACTAGCAAAAGTTGCAAAACACTATAGCTCTTGACTTTTTTGGGATAGTGTCTGCCGGAGAGAATGAACCTTGTAAGAGTGCAGTGTAAATTGTGAAGGAATTTTAGAGGATGGATAGTGTATACTGTATAGGGAATAGTGTTAGAGCATAAGCAGCAGCAGCTTTAAAAGTTGCTGCAAATTTCCATGCTGCAAATTTACAGCTTTGCTGCAAACATCCTTTCAGACTTTACACTACACTCTAAAAAGATTCCCTCACCTACCAGACACTCTATACGTGCTGCAAATTTACAACACCATATAAAGCTTCTACTAGCTTTGCTCTTATAGAGGAGAAATTTGGAGTGTCTACTAGAGATGCTCACCAAGTGCTTCAATAAGCATTTCTGGCTTCAAAATCTTTAACTTTTGTACTGTTTCAGCAAAGTGACCACTCCCCTGGTCACGTAAATCATCTCGATCAACACTTGTGATGACTATGTAATCCCCCGACGCCATCCAGACGCGGCCCAAGATCCCTCCGCCGCGCCGCCGGACGGCCCTCCTCGACGTCGCCCCGGCCGCCCTCCTCCGCGTCCGGCGCAGACCCTGCCGCGTCCAGCGCTACCCCGGCCTCAACCACGACGCCGCCCGGCCTCCGTCCCGGCGACGCCCCGGCCTCATCCACGCCGCCGCCCCCTTCCTCTCCCTCGGCTCCCTCCAGCCAGATCCGGCTGCCGGTGCGTCGCCTGGCCTAGTCCTCCTCCGCGCCGGCGCCCGCCTCGCCTCGTCTGCGCCCGGCGCCGCCCGACGCCGCCTCCCCACGCCCGGCGCCGATCTGCGCCGCCTCCGCCTCCTTGGTGCACTGCCCCGATGCCGACCCAGCCTCCACGGCGCCGCCCGACGCCACCTCGCCCCGTCCGGCCCTCAGTTCAATGCCGCGTCTGTCCTCCGGTCCAGGCCGACGTAGCCCCGGCCTCCTCACCGACCCCCTCCTCTTCCTCAGATCTAGTGACGCAGCATCAAGCCAAGGCGGCGACGTCCGGCGACCCTCGTCTTTCCCAGATGCTGGTGGCGCCTATGGACTATGACGGCCCAGCGCGGTGCTCCTTTCCTGGTGTGCGCGCCATCCTCCCCGTCTTCGGTGGCCCGGCACGGCGGCCACGCCGACGCCCCCTTCTTTCCCAACTGTGCCGGCGACTCTCCGCGGCTATGGCGACTCGCAAGATGGCGCGCCCCTTTTCTCCTCGACACGCACGGCAGCGACCAAGGATGACGGCCGACACGACGTCTTCCCCGATCTGGAGCGGCATCTCCACGGTGGCATGTCCGGCGGCGGCCTCGGTGCATCCCCATCACGGCGACGACGCACACCCCTGGCGCACCTCCACGTCTGGCTCGACGCGGCGGTTTGGCGGTGGCATTCTTAGTCCTCCTCGGCATGCGAGGTCACGGCCGCTCGGTGGCCGGAGGCGTCCACCTTTCCCCGGCGCAGTGGACCAGTTTGGCGGCGCTCGATCTTCTTCCTGAGTGGCAGCAGTGGCACCTCCACTGCGCCCCCCCTTCCGGATCAAGACGGTGGCAGCAAACGATGTCGAAACCACTGGCGATGGTGGCGTTATCACCTCCACGATGCACGGCCCCGGTCTCCTCTCACGTGACCCGAGCCGGTCACGGGACGACGTTCTTCCTCTGTGGTGGCAACGACGCGGCATCTTCCCCTCCACGTGTGGCGTGCCAGAGTCGTCCAAGGCTGGAAACAGAGAAGCCCAGAACGACGACACATAAAATGACAAGTTTTCCTTAGCGAAAACCCGTTCCGCTAGGAAGAATCGTCTCCTAGCCCGTCTATCAAGTTTTTCTTAGCGGAATCATGTTCCGCTTGAGAAAACCTGAAGATCGTTCAACAATGACTCCGTTATCGATAACGGGAGCCGTCCGTCGACCTTCTCCAGTAACTCCGTCAACACCGGCGAGACCGTCTGTCACGTCGACTATAACGGAATATCGTTCCGTTCCGACGAACCCGGTCCCGAAGAAGAACAAGCCTTGAAGTTCAACGGTATCATGGAGATCACAATTCCACGGTACCGATATACCTCCTATCGATGGACTTCCCGCTAGGAGGAAGAAGCTCCAATAAATATCAAGACGATGATGAACATTCCTTCAACGGTATCACGGAGATCCCAATTCCACGATACAAATCAACACTCTTCTGATGACGAACATTCCATCAATGGTACCGAGGAGATCCCAATTCCACGGTGCCAGCCAACTCTCCGACGACGAACATTCCGTTAAGGAGATCTTCAACAACATCCTCTTCCGATGACGAACATTCCATCAACGGTATCGTGGAGATCTCTGTTCCACGGTATCACCAACACTCTTCTGATGTTCAACATTCCATCAACGGTATCGTGGAGATCCCAGTTCCACGGTGCCAACCAACTCTCCTGATGATGAATATTCCATCAAGAGTACTGTGGAGATCCCAATTCCGCAGTACCGACGAAAGCTCCTGACGAGAATATACCGTTAAGGAGAATCTCAACCTCAAGCCCAGTTATATCAACTCCGGTGATCAAGACTCGTCAACGACAAGTCCAAAAGCCAACAAGCGGGAACATCCCCGATGACGCAGCAGAACCGTCAACTTCAACTCCAAGCTGAGTGCTAACCGTGCATTCCCCCCAAGTTCAACTACTCCAACGTGAAGCTTGACGAGGATAAGTTCAAGCGACACGGGCGGGCATAGCCAAATGTCAACGGCTGTGCTAGGCATTACACGGGCCCTGGTTACCCCATGTATTCTGCCGTCGCCAATCAATCCGCATTCCACCAACTGCACGGTGAACCACGAAGCAACGAGAAGAAGACAACAGCCCCAGCAGCTTAATTGGAGGTGTTCCGCGAGTTGACTCGCGGATGTAATTAACCAGGTGTTCTTCCGAGGTCCCAAGATCCAGAACCAGCACAATCGTCAACAAAGATGGCCAACCAACATGGCTACGGAGCGCAAAACCATGAGAACCTGTATTTCATAAACAACTAATGGAATATCGGCGTTCTCTCTTCCTTCTTTTGTGTATTTTTGATAAATACACTGGCACGCCTGCAAACGCGTTTTCCCCACGTTTGTTGCGGAATTTGTGTGCGTCACAACTACCTCTGTTCGCTTCTCCACACCTACTTCGAGCGTTTTTGAACTAATCCGCTTCATATCTTATTTGTTCGCAGGACATATATACCGCAGCCATGAAGGAGAAGTACGGTGCCGACTGTGACCCCGACAACATGCCAGTTGACACTATGGTCATATACGACGAGTTCGGTGGGAGGAGTCATGGCAGGTACGGCGCCATGAACTCCGTCGTGCCGCCTGACTCGTATAAGGCAGAGGTCAGGGCACATCGGCAGCAGGCCTCCTCTTCCGCCCGTGCCCAGATGGAAGCCCAGAACAAGCTTATCGCAGAGTTGCAACAATAGAGGGTGGCGGACGAGCAGCGGTGGAAGGCGGAGCAAGAGGGGAACAACAGGCGGTGGCAGGCGGAGGAAGAAGCGACCAACTGGCGGATGCAGGCCATCCAGGAACAGAACGTCTACATGATGTAGTATATGCAAAAGGTAATTCAGATCGTATACATAGCTAGCTAGGTTGTCCTTCCTGGTTTCATATGCTAACATATTATATCCGCAGGTGTTCCCGGGGCGGGGTCCTCCAGCCAGGCACAGATGCCTTCTACGCCTCCGAACGTCTTCACGCAGACGCCGTGGGCCCTTATGACACAGGCCATCACTCTCCCCCCGTTCGTGCCGCCGCACTAGTTCCATGTGGTCTAGTTTCCTCCTGCACCGGCGGCTTCTCCACGGGGTAATGCATTTTCTCCAGTTTTGCACAACATATTCATATTCATAAAAGTACAAATGCATAAAGTTTTTGAAATTTGCGGTTTCCTCCACTCTTGCAGATGTTCGGCTCAGCTACGCCTGCGCCTGCGATGATTACTCCGCAGGGAGGTGACGATAGTGCCACAAGGTCCCCATTGGAGGAAATGGTCCAGGGCTTCTTTGCTACTGATCCTGACCTCAGTGGTGGTTCGCAAAACCCATAGTAGCTGTATTCGACTTTGTGACTTTGTATTCGACTTTGCCGTGTGTGACCTATATGTGGACTGTTTTCTACTCTGTCTATGCTATGGACTTTTGAACCTATGTTGTTGTCAACTGTGGCTACATGTGATGGTTCGAGTGATTTCGGTTGTATTTATCGGTGATTTCCTGTTTTGGATTGATGTGCATGTATATGTGCTCGAAAATTTGGTGTCGAGCACCTAATTATGTGTGGATGTGGTCAGTAATTTGGGGAATGTATATATGCTGCGAATTGGGGTTTTTTGCAGGATGAAGTTGAGCTTTTTAAAAAAATTTCAGCAATTTTTATTGTTGGAACACAACTTATGTCGGCGGCTCCGATGAATGCCACGGACACAGATGAATCTGTGTCGGCGGCACCGGGCAAGGCCGCCGACACAGAGCATGCCTAGGCTACCCAGGAAGGGCACCTGGCTGGGCCTGTGTCGGCGGCCCACTTAATGCCGCCGACACAAATACATCTATGTCAGCAGCTCCAAGTGAGGCCGCCGACACAGATTGCGCCTAGGCTACCTAGAAAGGGCGCCTGGCTAGGCCTGAATCGGCGACATCAGGGATGGTCGTCGACACCGCTCTGCCACGTGTCGTTCCGAGGTTCTTTCTGTGGGGCCACACATCAGAGCGCCGTCACCACGGGCGTGCCGTCAGGGTGTGCCTGTGTCGACGACCGTTTTTGCCACCAACACAGACCTAACCCAGGGGGTATGCCCTGGATGCGGCCATGTCGTCGAGGCCGCTGACAGAATCGGGCTGTGTCATCGACACTACGTCGGCGGAGCAGTGTCGACGGCCAGCCGACGACACAGGCCTATGTCGGCAATTTTGGGGCCTGTGTCGTCGGCTTTTGCCGCTGACACTGATGTCGTTTCCTGTAGTGTTGAAAAAATATTTATAGATAAAGTTTCAGAACTTTGACTTAAGACATACCTAAAATGACCCCCTTTTGTGAACAGGAGCGAGTATAAGCATAATTTATATTATATATGAAATTACATAGTGACTTTTGTCTCTTTTAAGTCATTGCACTTGCTAGGGATGGACCAAATGCTTGGCTTGATGAGTTATTTGAGATTGGATGAAGTTCGGTTCGAGCTCGAAAGCTAAACAAGCCGATCTTGAGCCTAACGGAGTCTAGAAAATCAATGCACCAACTATTTCTCTTCTAAACCAACTAGTTCAACCATTTTGAGATGACCTTGAGCCCATTGTCTAGCTTGAGCCTAATTCAAGCCAAGGTAGAAGCTCGATCTTGAGTCCTCATTGAGTCCAACCGAGTCTAGATAATCAATGTACCAACTATCCTCTCTCTAAGCCGACTAGCCTAACCAATTTGAGCTAAATTTGGCTCGAAATCGAGCCCAACAAAGCTCATGTAGCCTTATCTTCTCCCTTAAAACAACATTAATCCCTTCATTCAAGATTGATTAAGCCGAGATTGAGCTTTGCTAACCGAGCTTCCATCAAGCTCGATATTGAGCTTAACTGGCCTTAAACTCATTTCTAATTTGATCCCAATCCAAGTTCGAGCTTTGACATCCTGAGCTTACCCAACTTCGTATAATGTATGCTATACGAAGTTATTACGCAATAAGCATTTTTGGCTTCAAAATCTTTAACCTTTGTACTGTTTCAGCAAAGTGACCACTCCCCTCCTTGTTCAATAGTTTCATAGTTATAGATACCCACAATGTCCAAAATACCATCTTAGCTCATTTGTATGGCAAATAGACCCATTGGCAGTCCTACTCCTCTCGTTTCTCTCTCTCTCTCTCTCTCTCTCTCTCTCTCTCTCTCTTCCTCCTCTTCTATCCCTCAAGCCGACCCTCCACTATTTCCCTTCAATCCCTCCACATAGCCAAGCAATGTTGTTGGAGTGGATCTATTTGTCTGTGACGTCGACACAAGAATGGAAGAAAGACAAACAGGAGGGAGGAAGAAGAGAGCATAGAAGGGTTTAGAAAACAAAATGTAAATGGGTCTTTTCTTAACCCGGCCATAAGTCAATTTACGAAAAATATTTAACAGTGGCATACAGTGTACAAGGCAATGTCTGAGCGATTGCAATGGCAAATAAAAGAAAAGTTCACGAAGGGGTAGTACTTAAGGTAGAATTGGACCCTGTGGCATGCATCGAAATTTTTCTAATAAGAAAGTAAAAAAAAAAACTTAGGTGATGGACGCTCGGTGGGATCACTATTTTGTTCCAAGATAGCAGGGCTACGTCTTGATTCATTTATGGAGCAGTGCACAGTGTACTACATTGGATCTGGGGCCTACATCTAGCTTGCTCTTTGATTACACCCATTTGCAATTTCAATCAACAACAAACGAGTATATATTCTTCTGTTTACTTGATCTGGATGCTCGAATCAAAACTAGTTACTCCATGGATCGATGCTGCGTGTACAACTAGCTAGCCGGTTGCATGGTCACAATCACAAGTTGTTGGATAAGAAAATTTTTCTCGAACTTATATTCGGCATTATGGGTGAGATTTTTGTTGGACGGTAATTAATTTTTTCTTCCCAACAATTATTAGCTCAAAAAAATCACAAGGAGGAAGTTTAGGCTCGTTCGGATGGATTTTTCCCGGATGCAGTTGATCCTTACCTTCGGTTAATGCTAACGAAGAAAGGTTAGCATGGAGTTAGTTTGCTACGTGGTTGTTATCTCAACGGGAACACGCAGCATACACACGGCCGGCGGCAAACACACGGCATACATACGGACGGCGCACACGCGAGGGAACGCGCGGCGGCGGCGATCTGCTCCTTGGCGAACGGCGAGGAGGCGATCATGAAATTATCAGCTCTTTGTGCCTACCTAAGCTGATGTGTAAATACACCAAATACACGTACGTATCATGCCATACGCCCATACGTCCTCGTCTTTCTCTGTCCATGCAAGTATCAGATGCATGTTTCTATGATCTAACCTTGGCTAATAGAGATTACTATACATAGCATGCATACATCTAAATCTAATGCTTGATTGAGCTACTGCATGATGTTCATGCCATGCACGTACGCTTCTTGCTTTCGGTTCTTTCTTTATCATGGACATGCAGATCGGAACATTACTGTCTCGCGGACGCGGTTGCTCCTCGTCATCGGCCATGACTGCACCTTGCCATCTGTTCTGTTGCACCGCGTGACTCCGTCTAGCCCGTCGATATGCTGCTCTCGTCGTAGCCGTGTCGTCTAAGCTTCGCATCTACAACACACGCACGGGAAGCATACTGCATCGGCAAACACACGACGCACGCGCATACACATATTGCAGGTCTGGGAAGGTCACGCAGGAGATAGGCGAGACCAATCTGCACTTGCGATTCATCAACATCAAAAGGAAAGGAATGGATCGGAAGAGAAGATCAAGTTGCTGCTTCGGGGAGGAGCAGCACCGATCACAAGGGATGATGCCAGGTGGTTAATCCCTCCATCTCCATCCCAATCTGTTCCTGCGCTTGATTATTTCTCCAGGAGTTCGTCGCTAGCTTCTTCGGTTAAGTTGCCTTCTGTTCAGTAGCGTGCAGAAATTATACACATATACGTTTCCATGATCCTATATATCTATGCTAGTGCATCGCCGATGATCTTTTCTTCAGTCTCATATGAAAGCCATACATATATGTATCTCTGGTCTATCCCATGCTAATATTTGTACGTAGCATGCATGTGTTTAATTCTCATCTGAGATACTACATGATGGCTATGCCATGTACGTACGCTCTTTTATTCTTGTTCCTTCTTTACCATGAACATGCAGATCAATCTTGCTTCCCGTCTCGGCCATGCGTGCACCTCGCCGTCGGCCGCGCCGCGTGACTCCGTTTCCGTCCGGCCACATGCTGCTCCTGTTGCAACCCGAGGCCTCTCATCTAGAACGCACGTGTAGTAGATCAAAGTCAAGACAAATTGGATGAACAGGTTGTAGCGGCGCATGTACGTATCTCAATCCACGATGAGCACATGGTGAACGAAGCGCAGATTATTGGCAGCAAGGACCCGATGGCGAGGCGATCCCCTGACGAACAGATAAATTTGGCTCCCGGAGTTTGGCCACAAGCTTGATCTCTTCTCCGGCGTCAAGGTCCCTGGTGATCATCAAGACAACTACTGGAGGCGAGATCAATCCCCCGATGCCCGGCGGCGAGGTTGATCCCTTCAAACAGATCAAGGTCCCGGTGACGAGGTGACGCGGGGTCGAGCCCTTGTCAACAAGGAGATTTCCCTGACGAACAGATCAATTCGGCCACAAGCTTGATCCCTCGACACAACGCGGCGTACAGGTCTCAGCTAGAAGATCCCCAGCACACCCCGCAAGGTCGATCTCTTCTCCGGAGACGGCGTGCGGGTCCTGTTATCAACGTCCTTTTTGACGAACAGACCATCACGACACTTGGCGTACAGGTCACTGACGGTTGTCGGTGGCGAAATTGATTCCTTGATGTGTGGCGTACAGGTCTCCATGACGAGCTCGTTTCTTCCATCGATGAACAGGTCCCGCGAGGTTCTCGGCGCACAGGTTCCCGGCGTTCGGCCGTAAGATCACTCCCTTGATGTGGCGTACAGGTCCTGGTGGGTGGCAAGATTGACTCCTTATACGGTGTACAGGTCTCAGCTAGAAGATCCACAGAACACTCCGGCGAGGTTGATTCCTCGACAATACAGCCATACGAGTCTCCGGCGAGGTTGATACCTCGACAAGAACGAAGTTCCTCCTGACGAACAGATTATCACAGCACTTGGCGTACAGTATGACGAGTTTGATCCCTCCTCCTGGTGGCAAGATCAATCCCCTGGGATGAGCAGATTCGTCTCGCCAACACTGGTGACCAAATTAATTTGGTCCCCCGCAAAGTCCATGGCCGGTTTCATGACCGAACTGATGAACAGGTTATCAGTAGCTGGGCCTTGCACAGGTACGTAGGGGTGTAAATGGGTCAGGTAATACCCGACCTGTACCCGTTCGGAAGAATATTTTACCCAAAAAAGGGTACGGGTCGGGTATTATTCTGTCGGGTACGGGTTCGGGTAATACCCGGAAATTTTACACTTGAGTACGGGTCGGGTATGGAAAGAGGGGTACTCGGACAAATACCCGAAACTTCGGGTCGGGTACAGTACCCGGTTATTTGGTAATTTCGGGTACCCGGTTTTCTACACAGGCGACTGAGGCGAGTAGGCGAGTCCGCGACTGGTCTGGCGGCCTAACACCCGGCCCAGCTATCTCTCTCACCTCACTCTCATAGTCACGGTACCTCTCACTCTCAGACTCTCAGTCACTCCCAACCCTAGCACGCTGCACGCCGCCGCCCGTTGTCCTACAGCGCGCCACCGCCTCCTCGGTCCAGCGCCGCCGCCGACTCGGTCTCTAGCGCCGCCACCACCTCCTCTGTCCAGCGCCGCCGCCGATTCGGGCTAGCGCCGTCGCCTCCTCCTCGGTCCAGCGCCGCCGCCGACTCCTCGGGCCAGCGCCGCCACCGCCGCCGCCTCGGGCCACCACGCCGCCGCCTCCTCGGGCCAAGTAGATATCTTTGTTGCATTCAAAGTCTTGAGTTTCTGTTGCATTTCTCCAAAAAACAATAATGCGGCATTAGATCTCACATTAGGGGCAAGAGAAACCAGGAAAACAATAGGCATTAGCATATATCTTGTGAACCTAGGCACCTAGATCACTAGAAATAACAGGAAAACATTTTGTTAATAATGTCGTGTAATTTAATATGTTGGAACCTTTTGATCACCTGAAATGATTTAGAATCTTCAGTCGTATGGTTGTATGGCTAATGTTATCTGTATAACTTTTTGTGAAAACAATTGGTTGTATGGTTGTATCCCATCAATGATGAGTGATGAGTCAGATTAAGCTGTATGCACAGCAGGCTGATCAAATAAACGGTGAGAAAAATAGTTTCCAAGCTAGAACGGAAGAAACTCAAGAAACGGTGCAGGGCCGAAGGAGCAGTATAAACTAGAAGGAGCATTTTAGTGCATTTTTGGTTCTGGATGCTAGGCATGCATTTTTGTCTAACTTGCTGTTTACAGCTTCATTATTCATAGTAGTTACCTTGGGCCTTGGTACTTTTTCTTCCTAAGAGTTATGTTGCTGTTTATTTGTTACAGCTGCGGTTGGAGTTCAAATGGAGGGCAGCGATTCCGATTCTGCATCTCCTGAGGTTGAAGTTCAAACCGAGGAGGGTGGTGATGCTAGTAGCCATGGCAAAAAGATAGAGGTGGTGGTGGAGGAGGTTCCTTCCAATGACATAAAAGTATCTAAAGGAAAAAAGAAGGCCGAAGAGGTTGCACATGCAATCGGTCGTGCTAGGAAGAAACAGCGATGAACCGTGCAGCTTTCAACATTGGTGCCAATATTAACCTCGAGCGAGAACAAGACTGTCAAGACGTCCTTGACCTCTGGCAAGGCCAATGTCAAGGGCAACAATTGTAAGGCTGTGGCGGCTGTGGAGGCTACAAATAAGGGCAAGGTTGTGGAGGCTACAAATAAGGGCAAGGCATTGATGGCATCTTCCAATAGCAACAAGAGTGCTACTACCCCTACTAGCAAATTAATGGCGGACTCGTTTAAATCTGCGAATTCGAGCAAAGCTATGGTTTTAGTGCCATCCACGAAGCCAGTGAAAGGTATAAATTTTACTTAGCCTTAATATATATTGTATGTGTATGTGTATATTGGTGTATGATGATATGTTATCAATATATGTTGTATGTGTATGGTGTGTGTAGTTCTCCAAGTAACTGCAAGTGCAAGTTCAAGTGCAAGTGCAAATGTATAAGAAATTGGGGAAGAAGAAGAGAAAAATCCCAAAGAAAAAAAGAAAACTCACTTCATGGGTGTGGCAACATTTCACAAAGCTTGAGTTGGAGGTAAAAAATAAGGATGGTTCAATCAAAGTGGAGAAATGGGCAAAATACAATAGGTGTTCACATAAAGCTAGGGCTGAAAGTTCAAATGGTACGCATGCTTTCAGTAATCACTTGAGGTACAAGCACAGTGTAGTGAAAGGTCAACAACTCATAAGCCAGAATGAGGGCGGCATTGCAACATATCGGTATGATGAAGACACTAGTTTAAGATATCTGCATTTTATTCCTCAACCATCAATGCAACATCAACCAATAATATGTTCAGCTCGAAAGAGAGTGGTTTGGTTTTCTAATCCAAAAGATTGCTCGTTGGATGATGAGGATGAGGTTGATATTGATGTCTTATATCAATCCATAAACAATGAGAGCAAGCTGTCAGAACTGGATGTGTATATGAATGAGCCTCTAGTGAAGCTTAATGAAAGTGATGCGGCATTGATATCCTATCATGGTGGAAAGGACGAATGACAAATTTTTCTATTCTTTTTTGTCTTGCTCGTGATGTATTATCTATGCAAGTGCCTACGATTGCTTTGGAATCAGCATTTAGCGCCGGTGAGCGCGTTATTGATGCATTCCGTAGTCGACTTGCTCCTGAAATTGTTGAAGCCTTGATCTGTACCAAGGATTGGATGATTGCTTTAAAAAAAGGTTTGTTTTATCTTATCTTTTTATCTTTATTTATACATTAAATGTTTTTATTGGTATCATTTAGCGCAGGTGGGGGCGTTATTGATGCATTCCGTAGTCGACTTGCTCCTGAAATTGTTGAAGCCTTGATCTGTACCAAGGATTGGATGATTGCTTTAAAAAAAGGTTTGTTTTATCTTATCTTTTTATCTTTATTTATGCATTAAATGTCTTTATTGGTATCTAGTAATATATTGTTCGCTAATTTCAGATTTAGGGGCTATTGAAACCATGGTTGATGCCATGAATGCTACGGGGATGGAGGAAGATGTTGAGACGATATATTTGAGCATGCACGAATTATTTTGTGTAATTTGAACTTTATGTGTGTATCTAAGTATTGGACTATTTGTGTGGTTTGAACTTTATGTCGTTATATGATGTTGGAGTATTAGACTATGTGGGTGTGATTTGAACTCTATGTCTTTATATTATGATGGAGTATTGAACTATGTCTTGTGTTAATTGGACTCTATGCGTTAAATTATTTGTGTTACTATGTCTAATGTGTCTAATGTGAAAATTTTTATCACATGTTTATGATGTTTTTGATTCTAGGTAATTCGCGTACTACCCACTAAGTACCCGTTGTTCGTATTGTACCCGTTCGTATAGTACCCGAAAGCCGTTTTCTACCCGTCCATTAATACCCGTTACCTGTACCCGTATCCTACCCGGTTTTTAACTACCCGTACCCATACCCGGGAAAAAAATAGGGTAGGGTACGGAAAGGCCCCTACCCGACCCATACCCGATCCGTTTTCATCCCTACAGGTACGAACATGATCCCGCGAGGTCGATCCCTCAACAATGCTCTCTGATGACGGTGAGGTCGATCCCTACATGATCAAAATCAGTACTATCATACCCCCAGGAGCTCAAGGACCATCGGTCGACACCTGGACCTGAGCCTCATCTGCTTCTTAAACCGCCGAAGACATGGACGGCTGCTGGTCGAGCCACACGCGCAGCCGCCGCTTTTTGGCACCGCGCGTCGCTACCGGTGCAGCTGAGTCGTCCCCTCATATGCCGGCCGCCGGCCAAGCACAGCCGCGCCGTCTCCTCATTCGTCGGCCGACGCTACCCGCTGCTCCTCGTCGCTGCTCCCCGACGACGCCGGGCGCTGGACACCGCCCCTCGGAACAGCTACATCGACGCCGGCGAGCTCCCATGGCTGACGAGCTGCGCCGCCCCTCCCTTCGCCTCCTTGGCCTCTCTTTACTTCCCACTCTCTCAATCTGAGCAATGGAAGGATTAGAGATTGACCAGCGGCGCGCGGGGCATCGGGGAGGCCATCGTGCGGGCCTTCGTAGCTCACGGCGCCCGGGTGGTGATCGCCGACATTGACGACGTCGCCGGGGAGGCGCTCGCCGCAGCACGCCTGCGCCTACGTCCACTGCGACGTCTCCGAGGAGGCCGACGTGGAGCGGGCCGTGTCCCGGCACGGCCGCCTGGACATGCTCTGCAACGTAACAACGCCTGCGTGCTGGGCCGCCAGAGCCAGACGCACCCCGCCAAGAGCATCACCTCCTTGGACGCTGGCGAGTTCAACCACGTGCTCCGCGTCAACGCGCTGGGCGCCAAGCTGGGGATGAAGCACGCGGCGCGTGCCATGGTGCCTCGCACCATCTCCTCCGTCTTCTCCACATCCTCCTCGCTCTCGCCGTCGTCGGCGTGCTGGCGCCACGCGTTGACGACCTGGGGTGGCGATGCCGAAGGGGGAGATGCCGTGGTCGCCGAGCTCGCAAGCGGTGTTCTTGGTCAGCCCCACCACGGCGTGCTTCGACGCCGTGTACGCGGGCGGGCCCAGACCACCCAGCACGCGGCCACGCTCGCCACCGACACGATGCTCTCGGCGCGGCGAGACACTTTTTTTTTTTTTAATGAAAGGAGCACTTATATTAAAACAGGGGGAAATCACCCATCAATTTTACAAACAGGCCCTTACAAACCCAGAAAAATAAACTAGAAGTCCTCAAAGGGCCCATCTGCAAAACACCTATGCAACTCCACTCCACAACGGCGATCCCCCCGGAGAAGACAATGAAGTCCAAGCACACTGCTGGAAACGTCTCCATCGGCCACTACCCCATCGGGTTTGGAGATGTCAAGACCTCAAACGAGCTTGCACGGTGGCCGCACCGCCGGCTTTGTGGACGAACTATGGAACGGGGAGATCTCGACGTTGGCTCTCGGAACACAGGCTGCTGACGCTGCCCTTCCCGGAGAAGACGAAAACACTTCGACGCCATTATCGGAGAGCTCGACGCCACAGAACAGAGCAGCAGAAGGGAGGAAGTCCGCCCTGACTCCGCATCAGATCCACCCCTCCAGATCCAAGCCAACCCCCACTGGAGATCCACCGGAGCTAGCAGGGAGGAAGACCAAGCTTCGGCCGCGACACCCGCCGCCGACCTCGTCGGCACCAGAAGAACCGCCACCAAGCACCAAAATGTGTCTAGACCTGGAGAATCTGACGCGAACTTCAAACAACTACTAGCTATACTACTAGTACTGTACAAACTACCGGCACGGCTCACCGCCAAGCTCCCTCCATTGCCGACGACCCCGAGGTCACCGACGGCGAGGGGTCTGGGTAGAGCCGTGCCGGCACCTAGTCGTCTCCGCACTCTCCTTTTCAGCTACAGTAGCGAGGGGAAAGCAAGGAACGAAGATACTGAGGAGCACTTGGTGCGACCACCAAGGGCCCCCAATTTTGGAGGCCCCGACCCATATAGTTAGTAGGTATTAGTAAGTACTTTTATTAGTAACAAATATTTGTGGTTTAAACTTTTTAGTTTACAAAGCAAAGTCACTAGCTATCATTATAGTTTATCTATGAAATCGGTTCCCTAAACCGTTTCCTAAAACACTATTGCGGACAGTTTCAGCCTCTATACGCATCTAGCAGGGTCTCTATCCCAGTCTTTAAATTTAGAGACTCTCTCTAAAGTCTCTATATTTAGAGACTCTTAAGAGAATCTCTATATCTTTTCGGGGATAGAGACTCTGCTAGAGATGATGGAAATATAGGGAACAAATAGTGATTTAGAGAAGGGATATAGAGAACGAAAAATAGAGATCCTGCTGACAATGCTCTAACTATATGGGTCGGGGCCTTAAAAATTGGGGCCCTTGGCGGTCGCACCAAGAGCCCCCCTATATGGACCGGCCCTGGATTCAGAAACATTCGAGTGATGTACTTGGTTCTTGTTGAGAGATATTTGTTCGTTAAAGAATATGTTGGGAGCATATCTGATCAACTTTTCTCAGTAACAGTGAATAATTCCTATGGCCTTAATGAGTGATGAATCTCAACGTTGCTGCCACCTCCGAGTTCTGTTATGTTGTTTAGGAATAGTGAAATTCCATTCAACTGAAGGCCCAGCTAAATCACTGGTCAGTGACTCTTAGTGGTCACTAAAACTTGAACCGAGATGTGCCATCTATGGAAGATCTGCATCCGTCCGCAGTTTGCTAGTAACCTCTATATAAGACTAGGGCATGAGCCAACCAAAGCCAACAACCCAAGCCAATGCAGGGTAAAGCAGTCATTTCCACTCAGTTGAGTGCCAAAGATAATTAAGGGACATGCCGACTTTGAGGCATACATGACCAAACAACTATGGGGCAAATAATCTATGGCCTCTTAACTTTGCGGCAAATAGTCAATAAACTCTTATTAATATGCCTACATAAATCAGACTTAATTGCGTTGCTAATCCATTCCAATACATTAAGATTGACATCTCTTTAGTGGCTAGCCATTAGCACTGTTTCATAAATTTAATACGATCATGCCATTAGCACTCCTTTTACTAATACTGTAAACAACAATATGATATGTCATATGAGTGTTGCAAGGTGTAGGTCAGTAGGTGTAAATGGCAATCTACTATACAACTTCTTAGCTTCTATCTATTTTATCACTCCATAGTGCATAGGTACATACATACATCCGTGACGATTCTAGCTTATACATAATAGATATGTTGATATGGATGCCACATTTTTATTAGTTTGTAAATTTATACATTTGTGTTAATTATTTTATTTTTCAAACATGTATTTGATATCTTTAATTCTTATGCTGTAGTTTTCTTAAGTTTTTTGCTTATCTTTTTATTTACGTATTAGATGAGCTTCATTTGACTTGTTTTCTGAAAGCTCTATGACATGGTTCTGAGATAGAAAAAATGACCTAAAATTCAAGGCGGTTGACCTTTTTTTCATTCGGAGATATAGTATATAAGATAAGAAGATAAGCCGAACATAAACATTACATATATTGTGATATTATTAATTTCACCCTGTTACCAAATTTTGTTTTGTCCATAATCATGCCAATAAGTTTGTGTCTCGAGTGCACCCCCGGCAGAATCCTGGCTCCGCCCCTGGCCGCCGCTGCATTGTCACCACCGCAGCCGCTCCCAACCGCGCCTTCATCTGCCTGTCTAATTGATTTGCTTGCTTTGCTCCCATTTTACAGTTCCCGGAATTTTTCCTGCGTATGGGAAATTTGCTAGAAAGTTTCAGGCAACTGATGTTGGATGTTCCAAATTATTTCGAAACCAAGCTGAAGGAAGAGATACAACTGGAACACAATCACGAGTACACAGATATAGATGTCAGAGTATACGGCAAGTTGACCACATTGCAGGGGAATGACGGATTCGTGGTCAACTTAGTGCCGAAACCAACGGCTGATGCAACTGCAGTGGTGGCGTTGCTGTATAGATCAAACGATCTATACTACGACTCCTTCTATTCCGGGGGGAGATGGTACAGACAAGGCCGTTCCTAATGTTTTAAGGGCCCTAGGGCGAGACTAAAATGTTACAATGCCTTTCTCAAGCAAATATTTCTCACTCGGAGCGGAAGGCACTGCTTTCAGCGCCGATGCCTTTGAACGGTGCTATGAAGAATTAGCACGGGCCAGTAAACACTTATTAGATGGAAGCTTCAGGGCACTAAAAGCCGCTCAAAGACTCCCAATCGTCGGGATTGCAGAAGCCTTCCGCTTCGCCGATCACGAAGAGAGGGTAAGTGAACCTGTTTCAAACGGTTGGGCGGATAACTCTGTTACAGAAGACATGGTGGATGACGATTTCTAGAAATGGGGGGCATACAGTAGAGCTATCTATGAGAAGAAGCCTCCTAAACACGGCCCAAACTTGGATGTGATAAACAAAAAGGTTTCAATCCTGAAAAGGATTGATTCTCTTCATCCGGCACCGCCGCCGCCGCCACCTCCTCCAGCCTGGACCAAAGGAAGGCGGTACCATTCATTGGCCAAAGAACAGGGCTGCTTCAAACATGAAGAGAAGAAAAATAAGGTCCAATACCACCTGAAACATCTACTCCATTGGTGCTGCAATCCTCTAAATGTATTTGCACTCCTTTTTCCTTGTAGGTGGCAGCTGATGCAACCACTGGAGAGGCCCAGAAGGCGTCCGCGGCCGGCGACGACATCATGAACAACAGAACCTCATGTTCCAAGCCCTTCTTTTATGATCTTTATGGTGGTAGCGTGAAGGTACAAGTGATGGCCGATGATAGGTAAAACTTCCAAGTCTAGCATGATGTCTATCTGGTGTTCACTTGGCTGCTAGCCTTTTAACCATGGGCCAGTTTGTCGTCAACCGCTCACTGATATATGTGATTTACATTATTTCACTATAATTGCCCACATGCTGCACTGAAGGTCAGGTCACTGCCATATCAAAGAAGTTATTTTGCAAATTCGTTAAATGCCATAAAGTCCATTTATTCCTGCCATACCAATTAGTAAATAGTCATGGTTGTAAAATTCCTGCTGGAGCTTAGAGCTAATTGGAATTGGAACTTTAATAAATGTTCCTTGAGATGTGTATTTAACCAACATTAGTAGTACATAAACTAATGTTTGGCCACTTATGCATAATTTGTATTGTTGAGTACTCTTTGAGAACATGATGCTGCTGCATAGCTGCCTTTTTGTTGTTTGTTTCTTAGACAGATAATAGTGTTTAAAATGTTCTTTATTGTTTGCAATGCCTAGTTTGTTCCTTAGATCTGCCATATACCCTGCAACATGCCTGGTTTGTATTATAATTGAACCATATACGAAAGGCCGACTGAAAGGAGGGATGTCTGCTCTCTGCTTCAGGGCATTCAAAGGAACTAGAGCAATCTTTTTTGGTTATGCAACTAAATCATTTAATAACAACCTTTTGTTATCCTATTGGGTCACGCATAGTTACTAGTTTTGCTCGGAGACAACTACTTGCTTAAATATAGTTTTTTCCCTCATCGTACGATAACCATGTGCCTATCATCTTTTTTGATGTCAATTCAATAAAGTACATTAGCCAAGTTGTTTTGACATTTATTCCTCTACTACAGGACCTCGGAGTTTGAAGAAACTGAATTCTGTAGGTTATACTCCGGTGTGAAAAGAGGTGATATTTTTGGTATCTTTGGCTATCCAGGTTTGTAAGCTTGTACCACACAATCCAGATTATAATCTTGAAATATATATTCTGATTCTGATTTTATTAATGTTGTTAATTGGTATTGCTATTGGTACATAACCATAATAAAATGTGTTATATAGTTTGGCTATTCACTGCTTGTGTTTAGTAGCTGGTTTTTCGATTCCAAAACAATTGTGATGAGACTAATGTATTTGTCAATTGTTGCATGATAAAATAATTGTTCCTCGCATTGTTTTCCTGTGCTTCATAAATTGAATTCTTAATTTGTTAAACACCAGGAAAAAGCAATCGAGGAGAGCTCAGTGTATTCCCACGTAAATTTGATGTGCTCTCCCCATGTCTTCATATGATGCCTCGACAAGTGAGAATTAAACTAGTTGGAAGAAATGATGTTTGTGAGTGAGCAATTAGGTATCAGCTATTGACCCCTTCCTATGGCTTCTGTTGCTGAGCCCATCACAATGGAGGTTTTTGGGCGCTGTTTACTGAGAAGGTGGCCGAGCATGCATTTGTGTTTGGGTTTTTGTATCTTGTTTGCTATGCCATATAGTCGACTTAGGTTGCTTTTGGAAGCTAGTTGGCTGAACCAGTCCAAACTTAATCAAAATAAGCAAAGAGCTAGCCAAAATATTGAAAACTTTGGTTATGAGTGGAGTTGCAAATACCCCCAAAATATCACAGGTTCTACTAGATCATGGTTTTGGAACAGGTTTTTTGGGGGTATCCAAACATTCCATGGTTTTCAGTAATATCAGAAACCATAGTTTTGTGTGGAAACCATGAAAATATTATGTTGCCAAACAGGCCCCTAAATTTTGTTAGGCACTCCATGTATTTTCAATTGATATGTCCAAATTATAAAGTTGATGCAGGTGGTTTTCTGATAACTCAGATATCTCGTTATGCTGTCAATTCTGAAATAACTCTCCTTCCCTCCTCTCAATTTTGCTGTCAATTCTTCTGAATAACTCACCTTGCCCCCCTCTTTCCCTATGTTCAAATATCAGCACCTGCTACTAGCGGCAGTTTGATTATTAATGTGGTCTCATGATGTTTTGTGATACCAGGAAACTCGGTATCGTCAACGATACCTTGATCTTATGGTAAACCATGAAATGAGGCATTTCTTCGGCACAAGATCTGAAATTATCTCATTTATTCAGAAGTTCTTTAATGAACTTAAATTTTTGGAGGTAGGTTTCTTGCAATTTATTTTCTGGTATTTCTGTTGACATTGTGATGTATGAACCTTTTATATGTTTTTAGGTGGAGACTCCAATGATGAATATGATTGCTGGTGGAGCAGCTGCAAGACCATTTGTCACACACCACAACGAACTAAACATGAAACTTTATATGCGTATTGCACCTGAACTTTTTCTGAAGGAATTGATTGTTGGAGGAGATTTAACACACAATCATGGATTCACGACATGTGAATTTTATATGGCTTTTGCAGATTACAATGACTTGATGGAGCTTACTGAAGCCATGTTATCTGGTAATAATTACTTCTTGTCTTAATCTGAATTAAGCATATCTTATTTGCCTTAATGTCTTGAGAATACACAAGAGGAACTGTGTAATTCTTCTGCATAAGTTTTAACTCAAATTCCTAGTTTATAATTATGTACACATCATTCCTGATTCATTGAGGCTATCCCTTATGTGTAAGTTATTGCACAGATTGTTTAGCTTCTGAACAAATTCTTCACATTGTATTGTTGCTTTGCATGCTGTATTGAATTATATTATCCAATTTATTGATCATGCTAGTTTTGGGGGGAATAAATGTGAAGCTATAGCCTATTTTTATACTCAATGTCTTCTTTTCATGGTTGACAGGTATGGTGAAGGAGCTGACAGGTGGCTATAAGATAAAATATCATGTAAATGGAGTTGATAATCCACCTATAGAGATTGATTTCACACCTCCCTTCAGGTAATAGACATTATTGGACAGTATTTTAATAACATTTAAATTTAAATTCCCTACATACAATTTAATGACAATTCAATTTATTTAGTTGCTACAAAGACTTGTTTGCCTTTTTGTTTATCTTACTGCAGAAGGATAGACATGATTCAAGAGTTGGAGTCTATGGCCGAACTTGATATACCAAAAGATTTATCAAGTGATGAAGCAAACAAGTATTTAATAGATGCTTGTGCCAAGTACGACATTAAATGCCCACCTCCCTAGACAACATCGCGGTTGCTTGACAAGGTTTTTCTTTTGACTGACCCCATGAAGAATGAATTTTGGTGCTGCATCTTTGAATGGTTTTGTGTATTTACCATATATATTGACATTTAATATCATGTTTGATGACAATTATGTTGCAAAGAAAGAAACATTGTGCACCCAGTGGTACTTTTATCATAAAATGCTTGATTTAACAATATCCCAAAAACTTGCATTTTCTTCTAATTATACAATGGCTTCAAATAAAAAGTAATATCAGAGTGCTATTCAATCTGAACTCATGTATTAATATGTTGATATGTGAATTTACCCTTTGGAATTTGCCCTTTTTCCTGTTACTTAGGAATTTTGTTAGTTAGATTAATAAGCTCTGTTATTCTTTTAATCAGCTACTAGTTGGCCATTTCTTAGAGGAGACATGTGTGAACCCAACATTCATTATCAATCATCCAGAGATAATGAGTCCATTGGCTAAGTGGCACAGGTCTCGACCTGGATTGACTGAGAGGTTTGAGCTCTTTGTAAACAAACATGAGGTATAAAACACTATTCTTCATTGGTCGTTTGATACTTGGCCAATTGCCCTCCTTCATGTTGTCTTACCCTATGACCTGTAAATGTCTTTAGGTGTGCAACGCATACACAGAGTTAAATGACCCTGTTGTGCAGAGGGAACGGTTTCAGGAACAGCTAAAGGTACATGCTTAAATTTGTGAACACCTAAAATTCTAAATAATCTTGCAAACTGTACGTTCTTGCTGGAATTGAGCCTATGCTTGGGAGCCCTGGAATTCGGTGATAATGCTGCATGGTGTAAACTAGGCTGCTCCCAACTCTTGGGACTTGAAAATGCTTACTTATGTATGTCCATGCGCGTGTGCACTTTTAGGAACAGTAAGTAGAGATAGATATACATTGGATTATTGGAAGGACAGGATAAGAATAGTAGGAATGAGTTTCCTGTGACATACAAAAACTGGAACCTAAATTCCATGTTGCTTGTTGAAATGTTGTATAATTTTCCGTTATTTATTTTTATTTTCCAGGATCGTCAATCTGGTGATGATGAAGCTATGGCTTTGGATGAAACGTTCTGCACTGCCCTTGAATATGGCCTGCCACCAACAGGTGGTTGGGGTCCTGGAATTGATCGCCTTACCATGTTGTTGACAGATTCCCAGAACATTAAGGTTCGATTCTTCTGTATTTAATTTTTTAGTTAGCTTTATTAGGATGTTATTCATTTAGGATATGAAAAATGTTCTTTTCATGCAATTTCAGGAGGTCCTTCTATTCCCAGCCATGAAGCCTCAAGATTAGTTCTCTGCAAAGTTGAAAGCCTGTAAACCTATCAAAAGGTATGTCATGCAGTTCTACATCTACTGACTAATGTCTGGCTTGTTACGTTAACAGCAGTTTTTTAGGTATATATGTTGGCATCAGTTACAACACCTAGTGCATGTCTTGCTCTTTCATTGTCTTTTACATTTTATTAGAACTATAAAGTTCCAGTGCCTAGTATTGAATCTACTGCAATTAATGCCTAAGTACAATCATGAATGTATTGTGGTGTTTGAGCAAAGATGTTTTTTTTTCCTTTTTTTTGTTCTTTTCCTTGTAGATATAAGGTCTGACCTGTAGTTTGAAATCCAGCAGCATTGTATGAACATTGTAGCAATTTTTCTTATGTGGTGTTCTTTAGATTTTCTGGATCAAACCATTCACATAGTTTGTGGAATATAACTACTGATGCATGAGAATGAGATGATCCAGGATGAGAGCATATCTTTGTTTTTGGTTGGAATAATTAGATGTTATTAGTTAGTGATTAGAAATGATTGCAGTGTCAAGTTGTAGTTAAAATTAAACCCAACATAAATAAATTTCTTACTAATGGTGTCACTGGCCACCAAACACCAGCTGTTTTTATCCTGCATAAAACAGAGAGAAATCTTGTACCATCTTGTACAGGGAACCATGCAATGCAATTCACATGTTTTATTTGCACCATTCCATTCACATACGAGTTCATCCCTTGAGATGGAAACTAAACGATTGATGAATAATGGGCATTGCTGTATTGGATGGTAAAGTTGGAATGAGAACTGCTGTGCATGTATTGGATCATATGGATTGTTTGTTTGGTTGCGTCATACAGGACTGTTTGGATGTGTATACTACAATTCAGGATGCATTTAGATGATTTATACTGGCTTGGATGTAACATCCAACCTGAATAGTGATTTTATGGTCATCGTGCCAGTGTTGAGTTTCTGATGGCAAATCACAAATGTCCCTGACACAGCATAGTGACTGTTGGAAGGTTTGAAGTTCTGATACCACACGTAGCTTAACTGATTCAACTAATTTTCTTGTGCTAAATCCAGATTTGCTATTTTCTTTTTTCAGCAAGTTATTTTCTTTTGTTTTATGATGTTTATGTTTTATAATTCAGACCTGTTTACTGTACATTTGTACCATGGTTTAAGTATTGTTATACTGACTTGATAGAGGCGACTTGATATTGTCTGATGCAGTCTGGGTAGTCAAAACGCCGCCCAGACCAAATGATATTGAACAGCCGCTGAAGATGGAGTTTCAAAAGGGAAAATTTTGTGTGCGTCAGTGTCACCGCATGCGTCGTTCATTTTCCTTTTTTTTGATGAACTATATATGTTTACATTAACTGGTGGGTAAACAAATAGTGTTATCTCACTGAAAAAATGATATTGGGTGTTAGCTTCAATGGGTTGAACTTCGGGGCGGACGTCCGACGCGGGCACGCGCGGTCGGACGCCTGCACTTTTAAGAACAGTAAGGTGAATTTTTAATATTTTAATATTTATTTTAATTCTTTTATGCAAAAATGTATTGTCGATAGGGAAATAAGCAAATCTATACCCCTATCGTTAGGGATGTGATCGGATCGGATAAGGTCGGATATCGTTCTATCCATATCCGTATCCATATTTTTTATCGGATACAGCTTCTACGAATGTGTCGAATATGGATACAAATTCAAATAATACTGGATAACATCGGTTACGAATACGGAGCGAATACAGATCGGTTTAGACAAGGATATGGATATTGTTAGTCAATAGTTAAAATTCAATTTCAAAAATATGTTCCAAATTTTAACAAAAAATGGTCAAAATTTAAATTTAAAAGTGGGAATTTATATCATTAGAAAAAACAAAACATTAGAAAGTCTGTACACGAATATTATTAAATTAGTCTAGATTTAAAAAATCAAGAATTAAATTTAAAAGTTGGGAAACTATCAATAAAAATTCTAGAAATACATTCAAAAAATTTCATAAATACATTCAGATGATATCCATATTTTATATTCGGATATTATCCGGACAAAAAACTTGGATATTCCTTATCCATCGAATAATCAGTGTTCCGTATTCGTATCCATATCCACATCAAATTATCCATATCCATATCCTTATCCGTAAAAATAGTCGAATATCCATAAAACTATTCACATCACTATCCGATCAATTCGGTCATTTGATCGGTCGGATAATATCCGTACCATTTCCACCCCTACCTATCGTCATTTGAAAGGGCGATCACCCGTTGAAATGACAATAGGCTCCCGTCCGTCAGTCATCGTGTGTGCGCAGGTACCTGTCGCCCTTTGAAGTGACGACAGGTACCTATCGCCCTTTGAAGTGACGACAAGTATCTGTGTGTAATATTCCAAAACATATTATATGAGCTAATAAGATAAATTGATCTATCTATGTTTTTGGGCCTTATGGGCCACTAATAGCAAGATTTAAAGGCTCATAACTTTATATCAGATTCTATGCCATAGAAAATCTAGAAAACGATACCAATTAAAACAACTACAAATAAATTATCTATTTCTCTCCAATTACGTGAATAATTTAAATAATCCCTCTATTAGTTCAAACTATAGGGTTAAGACAACGTTGGTGTCTACATGAGTCCACCTTTACATATCCTTGAAGTTGTTTATATAAACTCTCCAATATAAAATTCTTTATGATTAGACTAGACTATGAAACTCAATATAATTACTCCAAAACCATGCGATCTGTTGCCGCACGAAGATCTATTATAATATCTAATTCAACCATTAAGAACTATACACAACGGTTACCGATCGTACCTGAAGTAATTTGATCCAGCGATAAAGCATGCACAGTGATTCTCTGATCTCTCTCTCTCTCTCTCAGCGGTTACTACCCAGGCCAAGCAGCATGAGAGATGCAACAAATAACCATGAGGATCCAAAGAACATGCAGAACAACTAGGAAGTAGCAGTGCTGGCCATGCATCGCTACATCACAGACTAGGATAGCGGCGGCGGCGGCTGCAACGACGACGGTCACGAGGCAAGACGGACGAAAGTTTTTGGGAGAGACGATGCTGCTACGCCATGCAACGGAAGAAATTAATCAGTGGCGGTGGCTAACAGATGCTACTTAAATAGATTGGTAATTAGGGTTTCTAACAAGAATAACAAGCCTATTAGTGGCCCATAAGGCCCAAAAACATAAATAGATCAATTTATCTTATTAGCTCACATAATATGTTTTGGAATATTACAGACAGGTACCTGTCGTCACTTCAAAGGGCGACAGGTACCTGCACACACACGGTGACTGACGGACGGGAGCCTATTGTCATTTCAACGGGCGATCGCCCTTTCAGATGACGACAGGGGGGTTAGATTTGCTTATTTCCCTACCGACAATACATTTTTGCATAAATAAATTAAAATAAATATAAAAATATTAAAAATTCAACTAAGGTTGGAGTGGTTGGGTGCTATAGATTTCGGTCTATTAGGTACAAGCCACAAAAAAAAAATCTATGTTTGTAATACTACTATAAACTACCTTGAGAGAGCATGTATTTTTTGCTCACAAACAATCAGATAAAAACAAAGTACATAATCCAATATGAGAGCCATGCATAAAACATAACATGTAATAAATCTGATCATGTATAGGAACCAATACACTAAAAGATTGAGGCCCACAAATATTCAGACATAGGCATAGTACATATATGATCCAGTATGGCTGGTTGATTTTACACATTCCTGAAACATAAATATTAAACATGAACCACTGACAGAGTTGACATAAGAATGGGGCATAGGTGGTGTTGTAGCAAACAAAGTATATGAAACTCCCTAAATCCAAAAAAGAAACCTCATAAGTAGTTAAAGACAACGCTAAACATAATTTATGGTAAATCCTATAACTGGAGGATTGGTAGAAACAATTTTTTTGGTCATGAGATTTGTTTTCCAAGATCATTTGTTCAATGTCACAAAGATAAAATCACACTGTGAGTCGGAATGGATTGACTACAACAATTCAAACTGGGCAAATGCCAACTCCTAGAGGTAGCAAGGGACAACCTTAAGAGACTTTGCAGAACCATATAAACAAAAATAATAAAGCACATGTCATGCTATCATAGTAGAAATCCTCTATAATCTGTTGGCCATAGGTTTTGTTGACCATCCATTTCCTTTTGACTATGGAGTGCAAATCAGGATGGCAAGGAGGTGTCGTGACAAGTAATGTCACAGAAAAAGACCTCAAGGAAATCACATACATGGTAGAACAACAGCTGAGGAAAACCATCATTAATTGTGCTTATATATAAAAATAAAGTACAGTGACCTCCCATGCAACAGGTTAAAAGAGACTTGCCTTAAAATGAGAAACTATCAGCTCTAAACCTAAGGCAGGAAGCAATTTGCTGCCACTGTCAGTACATACATCTAAGCAGGAAGCATGCTAACCTAATCCGGTAAAGCAGTTAAACAAACTGATGAAGAGAGATGACAAACCTCGATGCTCAGTCTGAACATAGCAGCCAATGGTTGACCACAATAATGAGTGCAATCTGGTCACCTGAAACACAACAACACATCAAACAGAAACAGAATAGCACTTTGTATAAGATATTCAGATAATTCTTTAAGCAAAGAAAAAAGATGTGCAAGAGCACTAAACCAAATGAAAGGGAAGACTGCGGTGTGTTGTGGCAAGAGCTCACATCCGTGATGGGGTTGCTCGCTGATAACAACCTGCACTCGAGTTCTTTATTTGATGGAGTGATATAAATCACTAGCTTTAGCCCTCGGAAACACGAGTAAAGCTACCCTTGCCTCCATCTGAATCGGATTCAGATAACTAGATCGCAATCCTGCGATACAGATCAGATAGATAATCACGCTTGTGCACATGTGTTCTTTATCTAGACGGTTTAAGGAATAGGTTGCTCTAGAACCAAACAAAGGCTTAGATTTCGACCTTTTCTTGAGCTAACTTTGCAAATTGAAGAAACTCAAGACAGGGCCAGATATGAGGTAAGCAACTTCGTTGTATCATGGTAGTGCTGGTTTGACCCAAATCCACTGATGGGGGAAATGGTGGGGCATGCATGTATGATGCAGCCTCCTACCTTCGCAATGGGAATATGGGATGTTGACAATGCAAATAATAATTCTGATAGTTCATGTGCCTAACATTATTGCGTATCTGTTTAGATACTTTATTGGACAAGACACCAATGTGATGCATTGGTAGCATTTGTAGTGGTGTTCTTTCACAATCCTCTCATGAAGCCATATCAAGTTGACTCACAAAAAGAGCGTTTGGCGATTCGTGGACTCGCAGGCTCCATCTCTTTCTCATGATCTGAAGAAGATTGGATCTGCTAATAGCACAGCAAGTCCATGCCATATTTTCACATTATGTGCAAGTACAAGCACAGCGCTCGAGGCATAATTGGCAACCTATTCAACAGGTAAATCGATTGACTTTCTCCCTGCCACAAAAAATGATTGTAATCACATACAAAAAGGGTTTGTTCAATTTTTTTTTACATTATAAAACAAGAGGGTGTATTCGATCGACTTGCAAGGAAATATGAAGAAATGCTGAGAGTACAACTGAGGAGTGGGAAGGATTTATTCAAAATGAATGATTGCCATGATAGCAAACCAACATGTTTCTGCAATTAGAACTTAAAAACAACTGAGAAGCTTATTTGCAGTGTAGTCATGTCAGCCAATGTTGTTACTGTCAACTATGAACTTGAGCCTGCTGTCAGAGTAGATTTTGCTCTGTCAGCTTCAATCATAGCCTTGATGTAGAACTCGCCAGCCTTATAGGAGGACCGAACCATGGGTCCAGATGCAACATAACGGAATCCCTGTCATTCAAGACCAAGCCATATGTTAGCAGTCTATGAGTTAACTAAGTATGTGTTGCTTAACACCGTTCAACAGTAAGAAAGATATAAAAACCAAATAAAACAATGGTTATTGGTATCAAGACAGTAGTAAAATTTATATATGAACCATTGATGCAGACAGCAGATTACATGAAAAAGCAAGTTTCTGGATCTTCGTTTCTCTAGAACAGCAAAATTAATTATCGCCAAATAATTGATATGATGAACATATTTTTCAGACTTTCTTTCTTATGCGGATTATATTCCTCAATGACAACCAATAAAAGTCATCTGAGAAAGGTTCTTTATTGTCTATGACATGCCAAGCTGATTTATGGTTATGTCAGCTTTGTTACATGTGTATTAGGGATTATGGTCAACAACAGTGTTTACTATGTACAATTTGAAAGCTTCAAGGAGGCAGATGGACATACCATTTCAACACCAAGAGATTGATACTTCTCAAAGGCTCCAGGAGTAACATACTCAGAAACAGGCATATGCCGTTTTGACGGCCTCATGTACTGACCAAATGTGATAACATCAACGCCAGCGGCCCTCACCTTTTCCATGGTGCTGATAACCTGATCAGGAGTCTCCCCACAACCCAGCATAACTGATGTCTTTGTAAGTGTGCCAGGAGGAGCATACTCTTTTGCCATTTTCAGAACATCTATGGACTGCTTAAAATTAGCACGGTGGTCACGCACATTTCTTTGCAGCTCTTCCACTGTTTCAATGTTGTGTGCAAAAACATGCAACCCGGAAGTTGCAACCTTCTCTACACAGCTAGGATCCCCTCGGAAATCAGGTACTGCAAAATTAATAGTTTAGTAAGAATTGAAGGTACAATACATGGAATGCCTAATATTAACAGAGGATGTATTGAAATAATGAGTGATCAAACATAAGTCACTAGCAAAAATTGCAAAACAGTATAGCTCTTGACTTTTTTGGGATAGATTGTCTGCTGGAGGGAATGAATCTTTTAGAGCGCAGTGTAAATTGTGAAAGAATTTTAGAGGATGGATAGTGTATACTATATAGGGAATAGTGTTATATAGGAGAAATTTAGATTGTCTGCTAGAGATGCTCACCAAGTGCTTCAATAAGCATTTCTGGCTTCAAAATCTTTAACTTTTGTACTGTTTCAGCAAAGTGACCACTCCCCTGGTCAGGTAAATCATCTCGATCAACACTTGTGATGACTATGTAATCAAGGCCCCAAGAGGCAATTGCCTGAGCAACATTCGAAGGCTCATCAGGATCTGGTGGAGGGGGGGTCCTTGATGTCTTGACATTACAAAATCTGCAATACATGACGATTTCTCAAAATTCAACTATCAAAGAGAGCATTGCATTCCTTTCTCTAAAATTTGCGCTCACGTGACTCACGGTATAGCACCAAAACAAAATCTGCAAAATTTACTAGAAATGGATTGGCGCACATAGAACAGTCAGTTCCAAACACTGAAATAGCATAATTGCATTAGAATTTCATTTTGCATAGCCTAAGCAGCCCAGGCATAAGTTCACAAATAACTAATAGAAGTAGTAAAAAGGGAAAGGATTAATCCTTTACCTACAGCCGCGCGTGCAGGTGTCCCCGAGGATCATGATGGTGGCTGTGGCAGTGCCAGTCTCACCGCCGGACCAGCACTCGCCGAGGTTGGGGCACCGCGCCTCCTCGCAGACGGTGTGGAGCTTCAGCTCCCGCAGCTTGGCCTTGATGGCCGCGTACTTGGCGCCCCCGGGCACCGTCTCCTTCATCCACTTGGGCTTGGGCAGCGGCCGCTGCCGCGTCCCCACCTCCACGGAGTACGCGAAGTCCCCCAGCGATGGCGCGTCCGCCTGAAGCCTGTGCCGCAGCTCCGCGAGCCGCCCTGCCGCGGGCGGGGCGGGGGCGCGAGACGGCGCCGACGGGTCGAGGGTCTGGAGGAGGTAAGGGGAGGAGGAGATGGCGCGGGAGGGGGCCTGGGCCATCTGGGCCAGGGTTCGGGCTACAGAGCCCGCGAACTGGCGGCGGCCGTGCATGGAGGCGGTCTGGAGGCGCACAGCTGGCGGCGGCGGCGGCGGCCCGGCGATTGGTGAGGTGGGGTCGTGGGGACCGGAGAGGTGGAGGGGGAGGGGGAGGGATGATGGGGCAACATATCTAGTGCTAAAGGTGATTTCAGTGCTAATGTGCTAAAATTTAATATGGACTTTTGGATCAAGTTTTGAAGGTTAAGATCTAGTGAGATGAAGGCCAAGTCACTCACTTAAATGCTTACACATTTGAGATGACAGACAACTCATTGTCATAAATGTTTTCACACCTAGCTAGTTAGTTAGATCTCAACCTTCAAAACTTGATCCAATGGCCTAAATTAGAGTTTAGCACATTAGCACTGAAACTACCTTTAGCACTAGATATGTTGCCGAGATGATGGTGCTTGTTTGGCGAGGAGAGTTTCCAATTAGGCGTAATTTGGGCATACGTTTTCAGCTCTACAAGGTGTATTTTGAATTTAGTTATTATGGGAGTAACTTTTTGCGTAAAGTTAGTTTCGTGTAAAGTAGCTATGTGTTTTTTTTTTCGAAATTTTCTATAGCGTTCACCTGCGTCAGTGTCAGGCTTGGCTAAAACATACAAAAACATGTTAAAAAAACATAAATATATAGTTTTGAGAAACTGATCATGAAATTTATAGTTGTTCCTTGGTAGTAGTTTTGAGTGTTTGACAACTAACGGTATTTTTGCGTTCTAAAAAATATATTTTTGTAAAATTTACTGAGTTAGAAGGAGGAGGCGGCGGCGGTTTTATAACTCTTAAAGGATGTATACAGGCTGTATATTGGCCAAACCAGTTTCTAATATTATCGTCGTACTTCGATATATGTATCAAGAACCTGGATACACATTCAAATGGAATTCATTTGTACAGATTAATTAACAAATGAATTGGACCACAGCTGAAAACGGTCTTCTCAAGCGGTTTGGAGCAAATCAGCAAATCACTTCTGTTTGGTGCAAAGTACTCTACAATTTTCTAATGTTACAAGTCTGGTGGTGGAGGAATTGCATAAAATACTCAAATAACAAAATGCACTTTTCAATGTTACAAGTCTGGTGGTCGAGGAATTGCATAAAATACTCAAATAACAAAATGCAACTTTTCTATTATCCAACTTACTCTGAAACTCCGAGTGGACCTTTTTTTTATACAACCCGCATAACTGTATGTTCAATGATGTCCTAGTTGATAGTAAAAGTAAGATTGAAAAAAATATAAAAGAGATACAAAGAGAAAAAAAATATAACAAGGCTTATGTAGGAAATAAAATAAGTTCAGAATGTAAATAGTGACATAGCGTTGCATATGGCTAGACGATATGCATTTACCTAGGATTATATTGTAATCTACTTCATGATCTAGTCAGCCTGATTATATAACAAAGCTCGTTGACTACTGCTCCTGTAAAGGCTGTTCAAGTTAAACAACTTTGAAATATTGAAGAAACCGTTTTAAAGGTATACACAATCGTTTTAAAGGTATACACAATACTAAGAGCATGTTATGAACTACAGGAATAGTGTTGAGCATGAGAATGAGTCACATAAAGGTTCTCCATTAAACATGTCTTAATCCATTATTCACAATCCAAAATTGAGACTAGACCAATATTTTTTATTGTTTACTACCATTGAATATGCTCTAGACCCTTTTCTTCGATGGACTCCTAATGTCTACGAAGGAATGTAGTTCATTTGACAAATTCCTACCTCCATATCTATCTATAAGATGTCTGATTTTTGCAAAATTTTATAGACATGCACAAGAGAAATGCTATAGCCACTCCGACCAAAACAAAATTTTTACCAAAAGTTTATTTTGATTTTTTTCAAATAACAATTAAGGTGAAGCATACTTACTCTACATAGTTTTTAAAATACAACGTTAACTTCTAATTACTATTATAATTTCAATATTATTTAAGTACTTCCCAGAATGAAATTATAAACGTAATTTTTATATACACGTTCTGATTACTAGGAAAAAATATTAGTGATTTTTTAAAACTTGGTCCTGTTATTTTTGGTTTAAGTTAAAACTAAAAAATAACGCTGAAAATTTATTATTGTTATAAACCAATCGATATAGTATTTTGTAGTTATTTTTATAGGGTTTAAAGGTTCTTCTCATAATTGGTAAAATAAAATTTTATAATTTTTTTAACTCTTCAAAGTCTCTCTAAAGGGATAACTTTTTCATACTAAACTTTACTTTTCAGTTGATTTCAACTGAAAATAACGAGACCTTTAATTGAAACGTGCCAAACGTTAATTATTTGTCATAGAGGAAGTAATTTGTAAGCCGAAATAAACAGGGAGATGAAACCCATTTCGTGGGCAAAGAAGAAACTTTTTAAAGACAAAAGAAAACAGAGGTATTCTTCTTAAAAATTCAGATGATCTTTACACTTTCTAAGCTGACCTGTAGAGCTATAAAATGTCAAAGTGAACATGTTATAAGGTTACAAGTCTGGTGGAGGAGGAATTGCATAAAATACTCAAATAACAAAATGCAACTTTTCTATTATCCAACTTACCCTGAAACTCCGAGTGGACCTTTTTTTTTTATATACAACCAGCATAACTGGTATGTTCAATGATGTCCTAGTTAATAGTAAAAGTAAGATTGAAAAAAAATATAAAAGAGGTACATAGAGAAAAAAATATAACAAGGCTTATGTAGGAACAGCGAGCGAGCTGGCAGCGAGCAGCATGCTCGTCGCGTACAGGCGACGCTAGCGCACAGCGAGCTGGGAGCGAGCGCTGGGCGCGGGGAGGGCCCACGGGGCGACCAAACGTACGCGACGCAGTCAAGCGAGCTGTGAGCGAGCGCTGGGTGCGGGGAGGCCCACGTGGCGACCAAACGTACCTCGTTCTCAGCTTTGTACTTTTATTGATAAAATAAGTTCAGAACGTAAATAGTGACATAGCGTTGCACATGGCTAGACGATATGCATCATGATCTAGTCGGCCTGATTATATAACAAAGCTCGTTGACTACTGCTCCTGTAAAGGCTGTTCAAGTTAAACAACTTTGAAATATTGAAGAAACCGTTTTAAAGGTATGCACAATACTAAGAGCATGTTATGAACTACAGGAATAGTGTTGAGCATGAGAATGAGTCACATAAAGGTTCTCCATTAAACATGTCTTAATCCATTATTCACAACCCAAAATTGAGACTAAACCAATATTTTTTATTGTTTACTACCATTGAATATGCTCTAGACCCTTTTCTTCGATGGACTCCTAATGTCTACGAAGGAATGTAGTTCATTTGACAAATTCCTACCTCCATATCTATCTATAAGATGTCTGATTTTTGCAAAATTTTATAGACATGCACAAGAGAAATGCTATAGCCACTCCGACCAAAACAAAATTTTTACCAAAAGTTTATTTTGATTTTTTTCAAATAACAATTAAGGTGAAGCATACTTACTCTACATAGTTTTTAAAATACAACGTTAACTTCTAATTACTATTATAATTTCAATACTATTTAAGTACTTTCCAGAATGAAATTATAAACGTAATTTTTATATACACGTTCTGATTACTAGGAAAAAACATTAGTGAATTTTAAAAGTTGGTCCTGTTATTTTCGGTTTAAGTTAAAACTAAAAAGTAACGCTGAAAATTATTATTGTTATAAACCAATCGACACAGTATTTTGTAGATATTTTTGTAGGGTTTAAAGGTTTTTCTCATAGTTGCTAAAATAAAATTTTATAATTTTTTGAACTTTTCAAAGCCTCTCTCAAGGGATAACTTTTTCATACTAAACTTTACTTCAGTTGATTTCAGCTGAAAATAACAAGACCTTTAATTGACACGTGCCAAACGTTAATTATTTGTCATCAGAGGAAGTAATTTGTAAGCCGAAATAAGCAGGGAGATGAAACCCATTTCGTGGGCAAAGAAGAAACTTTTTAAAGACAAAAGAAAACAGAGGTATTCTTCTTAAAAATTCAGATGATCTTTACACTTTCTAAGCTGACCTGTAGAGCTATAAAATGTCAAAGTGAACATGTTATAAGTTAAAACCTAAAGAATTACATAGAAAAGTGATACATTCTACCAAAAAAAGGATAAGTCCTCAAACCTACATTGATACATAACACTTGGCTTACAACAACAAAATATTTTCCTGGTAGACCTCTAAGAGTGTACAAAAATGGAGCACCTCAAAAATTGTCTCATTTCCGGACTGCTGTATAACATAATAGTACACTGGGCGAACCATTTTGTTTGCTGGTAATTTTTGCTCCAAGCAAACAGGAAGCGGACCAAGAGTTATTTGTTAATTACCTGTCCAAAACTGTGTAATCAATTGGTTTAATTTCGAGTTTGGTGTGTTCCACAGATATAATCAGGACAAAAACATCACTCGGTTGGTTCATTTGTATCTCTACGAAGCTGTAGTTTTTCAAAAAGAAGGCTTGAAAATGGCTGGCAGCAATCGGAAGGCTACATTCAAAGCTCAGTTGAATTTGCCAATTTCCATCTTCTTCTTTATTGCTCTTTGGCCATGGTATACAAATGAATCTATGATTCCTGAAACAGTGAACACCCCTGCACATCAAGAAGATTTGTGCCTTAGGTTATCAATTCAACTACTGAAAGAATGTTGAAGACTTGACAAAATTCTCAAAACTCCTAATGGTGGTAAGGGAAATATTACCTCCAACAATTGCACAAACATTAGTTAAGAAGTGTAAGAAAGATGCATGTTGCTCCGTGAATGTGACCTGAAAAAGGCATGGATGCCAAATTTATAGTAAAGTGTTGTAAAAGAAATAATGCACAATGCATGACTAAAGTTTAGGAAACAATAAATTGTTTCCCATTCTTATGTAAACAAAAACAAAGCTTAAAAGGACAATAAGCAAACATCTTACACGAAAGACAAAAATGGTGCAACACCACAAAAACACAAGTGTTGTCATCATTTATAGACTTCAAGATGGTACCTTAATTGGCGAGAGGTCATAAAAGAAAAACACACCAGGAAGAGCTTGTATCCGACCACTTTCACTACTTCTAAAATGTTCGGTCACAGAGAACTGAGGCAAGGAATAATGTTATCTTAAGAAATGCTGAAAAATCAAATAAATGGTGATACATCTGTGCAACATGTGCATGAGCACAAGTATGCTTGTCCACACAAGGAGAAAAAATACCTGATTTGAGAGAATAATGTGCTCATTTATGTCAGTGTAGACAGTGGGAACAACCTGAAAAGGAAAAGGAAAATAATGATACTATCATTGCATATTCTAACTTCAAACATGTTACAAGGATTTAAAAGTTAGGAGCAATGAAATTAGCAAGGTAAGCTAGCTTCATATAAGCTTTTTTCTTAGGCAGTTTCAAAGGATTGAGGATGCACCTTAATGAAGTATTGATACATTCCATATGATGAATGCTGCACCCATTGCACCCTGCACATTTTACAAGTACAGAGAAATGTTAAATTATCATTCCACTTTTCTTCGGCAAAACTCACACTTTCTAACAAACACTGCAAACAAGAAATTGACAAAATTACGGGGAAAATATCCTCAAATGTATATGTACGTCCATGCACTAACTTAACTATTTTCAAGATTTTTGCAAAAACATTACAATGATTACAACTTACGAGATGACATGGTGGCTTGAATTTCAAAAGGCTGTGTCAATCTCAAGGCACGTTTAATGGCTACGATAGTACATGGAAAAAAAACATTCCCGAAAAATAACAACATTATAAGAAAAAGGAAGCTACCTGTCGAGGGGATTAACCACACCCGGAAAATATTCTCCAAAACTTAGTTTATTTATTATATGGCTGACCTGGCATTATAAACAATAAAATGGCAAGTGTGAATATTTAAAGCAAGAATGCTTGCAAATGGAAAGAAATACAATAATTATCCTATTCATATTCACAGATATAAAGAACATTTGCGAACTTTGTGGTATAATTACATTGAAGCTGTCCTTTTGAAATGGAAGCAAATCGTGAACATGCACATTTGACTGCTGGAAGCTTTTCCCTGGAGCAAAGTGGAAATTTCCAGCAACCTTGTTAACTTCCAAGAAGCCATAAATGTTGCAACCTTCGCCCTCCTCATCTTTTATACTTTGAAGAAAGCCCTCTCTTTTGCACTACATATAAGCGCACCACAGAAAAAACAAATTTCATTGAAGGTAAATGAGACATACAGTGCAACTTATGTTACATCACAGGTATAGTTATAGTTCAGAAGAGATGATTGAACCTGGTCGATCGAATCTGGGTTTGATACACCCCAACCTTTTTTCCTATAAGCTTCACGAACATCTTCGCATGAGTTACAACATTGTTCATCAGACTACATTCAGTTAAGAACTTCAGTTAAAATACATAGCAAATTAGTAGATGCAATACACTTAGTATTATATAAAAATGTAACCCCTCCGTTTTTTTTTTGTTTGACGCCTTTGACTTTTGAACGCATTTTTGACAATTCATCTTATTCAAAAATTTATTGCAAACATGAAAAAAAAATAAGCCATGCTTAAAGTACCTTTAATGCTAAAACAAATCACAACAAAATAAATGATATTTACATAACTTTTTTTAATAAGACGAATGGTCAAAGACGTGTACAAAAGTCAAAAGCGTCAAACAAAAAAAAACAGAGGGAGTATGATTCAATAGAACATAACAGATAAATAGAAGAGAAGTCTTCAAAACTCTTTGAGCACATGACAACACTGGTTGGAATATGTCATTAATGATTAATGAATTAAAATTAAAATATTAAAATGATAGCCCACAAGTAACATAAATGTACTGTAATGAACAGCAGATCAAAAAGTAGTCCCGAAACTAGGTTGTACAGCACACTAGCTGTATAGTAGTGTTAACGAGACTAGTATATAGAAGAATAAAAAAATAGAAATGATTTGACACATGGAATTACGTGTGATAAGCCTTAATGTAGTTAGGGCGTGCCTCACTCTGCAAACAAATAGGACTGAAACTATTGACAGCATTGTTACACTTAAAGGTTGGCATCAGTTGACATTTGTAGGTTCCAAAATCTTCTTTCATAAAACTTAGCAACAACTAAGATGCTAAGTCATGGAAGATTGCTGAGATCATGGAACAAAATGAGAAACAGATTAATAAGAAAAAAACCGTTCATGTATGCTGTGAGTTTGAAATAAGCACATACAGCGTGGAAGATTGCATAAAGAATAGGTTAGCAAAGAAAAGTCATCTAGAAAGCGAGAAAAGGCATATACTTCTTCTGCACCATAACAAGAGCCACAATAAGTCTCATTGTGTTCAAGCCTGCCACCATGCCGTTGTAAGGGCTTTTCTGTCTGTCAAGAAGGAAAACAAGGAAACATGTATCATTAAGTGTAATAAAATGTCAGATGTACTAGGATTTGAAGAGCACACACCAACTAGAGGGCAATTCAACTACTTGGGAGCCCAAAATATGTATCATTTCCATAACATGAAAAAAATGCATTCTCCACAGCATCTTTAAGGTTGTTTTAAAGAATGCTGTTTTCAAATTAAGGTGTAACATATCCTACAGGTCATAAGTGCAACTTTTAATAGAACAAATGAGGTGCTGACCTTCATCCCACCAACTGTATCTTGCCTGGTTGCAATGACATTGCCATGGGGATCAATGCGTCGCTTGAATATGTCGTGCTTCTACATAAGAGCATTATAATTGAGCAAATTAGTAACTACAATTCTACAACCATCAGTGACCAATCATAATGTGTAGGAACTGCACACGCACAGGATTTTGAGAAAGATATTGTCAAGAAACAATAACAAATTAACAATACAGGAAGTCAAATACATACAACATCAAGATGCTCTTGCCCACTGATGTCCATAGCATCAACACTAATTATAGAACACTGAAGGGCTGGAAAGGTGATATCGAACTGCAGTTTTAGCATCACATCAAAGGTAGATGTCAACAAGTGTCTGATAATATAGGTCAGAAGTTCACAACCATGTAAAAAACTAGTGGGAAATATGGCATGACCGATTCTAAATCTACAAGAAAAATGAAGAAACGAATTGCAAGCAAATAAAATAAAAAGCAACATGGAGGGAAAGTTTGTCAGTGTTTGGTAAAAGGATAAAAAGAAACAACTCGAAAATAAAGTGGGAGACGATCAAAGATGCTAAAATAGCTTGTACATTTATGCGAAGTTGTTCTCCCCTTGAGGTATCAACTCTTAGTGTTGTCTCTGTAACCGCATGAAGATACAATCCTGCAGTGTGTAAAATTAAATGTCAAGATGAATGAAAAATGGCAAAAGTGTATTGAGTAAGCACCTACGTAAATGCTAAATGGTTACTTCTTTAGCTAACTTAGGGTGCCTGGATATTTCATAAAGCTAATCAGTAACATAAGAAACTTAACCATCAGAATATTTACACCAACAATAACAAAATGTGATAATTCAAAAAAAATCAAAACAAATCCACTTTTCCTGCAAGTGAATTTGATGACATATTCCTAGAGTAACTAATTCTTGCTATACATAACCAGTATTAAGATACGTGATTCTATTAAACCGATGCCTACTTTTCGCATCTTAGCAGACCAAGACAAGATAAGCTGTTTTCTGATCTGAAATTTCTTTGTCCACATGGAGCTAAGCAATATGCCAGATTGATCTTTGTAGTCATTATGTAGTCTGGAGGTGCCATATAAACATGTTGACACCAAAATGTCGCAACTATGTTATTTTAAATTTCTATGTTCACATGAAGCTAGCCATTAAATGTGCCAGATTGATCTTTCTAGTCATTAGATAGTCTGGAGGTGTCATAAACATATTGACACTAATATGGCACAAGTTTTTCCGCAACTGATTCACCAATAGGTACCAAACAAAAGTAACAACAAAACCTCTCAATCTTCCCAAATACAGATGAAATGCAACAAGGTTGAATGAAGAATACACCATTGATGTAATGTACCAACAAAAAAAGGGCAGTTCAAGTCACATAACACTGCAAGACGTAGTATGATTAAATGTATAGTCGAAACAGCTGCTCAATTCCAGCCTCTTCAACCAAACATTTGCGGTGAGATCTGTCCACTCTGCGAATCCTTTAAAACAGGCCACGAGATCCTTAACACAGCCTGCGCAAACTCCCGGAGTAGAGCGCAAATTCCTAACGCAGCAATGCTTACTGGCGCACCGAATCTAATAGCCTATCCACACGGTCAAAAACCTTCGGATGCCGTACCGCGAGCAGCGGAGCTGGATCGGAGCGAGCGAGAGAGAGAGAGGGGTAGGAGACGACATACGGAGCTCGGAGAGGAAAAGCAGGAGCATGACGACGGAGGAGGCGAGCGTGATGACGCCGCCGGAGAGGGTGCGGCTGTAGAAGTCCTCGTTCACCTTGGGGTAGGCGTCCAGGTTCCGGAGCTTGGACAGGAGCCCGTCCATGGCGACCGCCGGAGGGAGGAGGATCTCGGCGTCCCACGCAACGACGAGTGCTTCGATCTGGTCTCGAGCTCGGGGGAATAGACTATGAGAAATTGAAGAGGCTGCTCCTATTTTCTATTTGCTTTTCGGGGATTTGTTTGATCGAAACGGGAACGGACCATCGCGTTGTTGGTGGTTTCCTTTTTTTTCCCTTTATTTATTTTTTCCTCGGCTCTTTCCTGCGTGCAGAGGGGGCTTGAGCTTCGATGAAGTCAGCCGCGGTTTATGGGACAGGTTTTTGTCTGTTGTTTTCTCAGCTAGAAAGAGGAATCACATATTATTTTCACACTTATCCCTTCTAGTCCACAGATAAGCTTAGGCCCTATTTATTGGAGCTGTAGCTTTCTCTAAAGCCTGCTTCTAGAAAAAGCCACAAAAACTTGTTTCTCATATCAAAGTATAATTTAAGACTTTTAGGGGCTTTTGGCTTCTTGCAAAGTTGCAATGGGGTTTCAAAATCTGTTTGTTTGTTTGAGCTTCTGTAGCGTTGTTTATTACGTTGTTGCCCTGTCTGTCGACTGCCCTTGTGATTGACCGCTAATTTGTGTTACTAGCTGTTTTCTTTTTCTTCCTTGCTGCTATCTGAACCGGAGATCTAGGGGTAAGTTCGAGAGATGTCAAACGTGATAAGCCTGATCGTCGTAGGCCAACAACTGCAAGTATTTGTGATGAGGACATCGTCCACATGGACGTATGGTTGCGACCGTTGCTCCTTCCACTACTTCTTCATCGCATGGAGGTCTCAATCCCACGAGCCATGCCATTGAATCCTTCTCAGTGGAGCGTCTCGATATAATGCTCCATCAATCCTTAATGCTCCAAGGAAGGCCCAATTCCAAACTCAAATCACTGATAAAGCCAAGATCAGCCCTCCTTTAAGCGGACAACAAGGCTACATGCAACATCCGATTAAGGCAAATAAGCACTCTATCAATAGATTCGGCCTCACCACCAAATTCATCCCGAGCTAGCCGCAATAGTAAAACATCAAATGGCCAGATTTCGTAGGGCACTGTAACATTGTCTTTGGTTTGTGGGCCTTGTAATTTGTGGGTGGGGCCTAGGTCTAGGTTGTGGATGTGGGAGGCAACCCTAGCACGTCCACGCGGACATCGTCCCCTCTCTCTTCACCATAAAAACTAGCTGTCGCTATTTGATTTCTTTATGTTTTGTTGTGTTTGTTTGTCCCCGTTTGTGATCCTCCTCGTTGTTGCGTGTGTCGGCTAGACCATCCAATATAAGAAACTGAACCCTAAATTTATCGGATTCATGTGCTTCATCACTATTTGTAATTTCAGATTGTATTTATCTTCTTTCTTATTTGTTCTTTGATCACTTGCAGGAATTGACCTTCGTGGTTAGGTCTATCGCGTTCTTGATGTGGCTGATAACGAGTGGATTTGGTGGTTTAGCGACTGCCGAGTTTTCATCCTTTCAAGGTTGGTAGCTGGATCATCAAGGTTGCCTCTCCGAATAGATCAAATTTATCCCCGTGAGTCTTACCGGAAGATCGGTCCGCCTCGTTCCCCATCAGCTTGCTGGTGCGCAGGCTTGGGCCAGCACAACGTCAATTGCTATAGCTCCCCGGCCCATTGCTGGAGCTTGTCACCAAAGCTCATGTCAGTAGAGCTCCCATACAATCTTCTTCCTTCTCTCAAGGGTGAATGGGTGATCCATGACTCATCTTCCTCCTGTTTAGTGACTGCCCCCACCTTGCCCTCCTACCCTCCTCGTATCTAGTGGCTCTTGCTGCTAGATTCGTCTTTGACGCCACATGTTGTCTTCTAATGATACTACACCTCATCATTGAACTAATAACCGCCCTCAATTGTCCTCACGGTCGAGCTGGCAACGTCACCACCTCGCCACCTCTCCATCATCATGGCCCATTGTTGTGGCTCAATCTAAGTTGCTTACTCCTTTTGCGTAATAAAACACTACAAAACTAACTAAACACTTGGTATCCGCGAAGTTGTTTCACAATTGATAGGGGCAGGGGTCCCGATCTTTCGACGAGAGGAGGATAACTATCGATTGGGTAGGAGTCGATGTTGGCAGCCCGACTACAACCATCCAGGACGTTGCGCCTTAGCGACCGGTACACCAATCTTCCAGATGGTTATTGACCTTGCCGATGCACGATCAACCTGACCACGAAGGTCCTTGTTCCTGCAAGCAATCGAAGAACTAGCAAGAACAAGATAATCCGGCCGTCCATACGTAATCAACATATAAAACAATTTTTTTGGTCAGATCCTCAGCGAGGCGGGCGCTTCGGCCAGTTGGCTAGCCGAGCTAGCTCTCGGTCAGGCCACCCGCGTTCGAGCTCAGCGCGCGACGCGTATTTTTTCGACTCCCGCTCGCACGCGTTTTCCCGGCTCCCGCTAGCTTCCGTTAATGTTTTCGGCTGCTTCCGCTAATACACGCTGCGGGTCCCGTTAATTTTTTGGCTTTCGCTAATTACCCATAGCTGGGCTTAACACTGCAGACTAGCGTTTCGGACCTCCACGGCGCGGGCTGCTGTGTATTTTTTTGCCTTTCTAATCTCTTTTTGTAGGCCACAGAAAAAATACAAATTTTAAAATTCTCAAAAATTAAACCATGGTTGCAAAAAGAACATCTACAAAAAAAATTGGTATTACTCAGAATTTTTTAAAGTCCAAATTTAAAAAAACGATGGCTCTTTCTTATTAAGGGCATTTTTTTTCCTTGATTAGCACTTTTCGGCTTTATTTATTGTGGGTCACAAAAAATTCTAAAAATTGAAAGTTTCCGAACCATGTCTCCACAAAGAACATCCAAAAATTTTCAAGCCATGTTTGCACAAAGAACATCGAAAGTTAAAATTTTTCAAAAAATAAAAGCTTTCATAATGCAGAATCATAACTAAGGATTTTATTTTTGGTGGGATATAATACTTTTCTATGGTTTAGGGTTTGGAATGAAATAAAAAAAGAATGAAACAAATTTTCGAGCCATGTTTCAACAAAGAACATCCAAAGTTCAAATTTTTCAAAAAAATAAAAGGTTTCATAATGCAGAATCATAACTAAGGATTTCATTTTTGGTGGGATATAATACTTTTCTATGGTTTAGGGTTTTGAATGAAAAAAAAGGAATGAAGAGTTTCGTATATAACCCTAAACCACATAATACTTTTGAATGACGAAATAAAAAACCCTAAACCATTCATTCTAGCTTTTATACTTAGCTTACAAAATCCTGTAGAATCAGACCATTGTAAAATTGATCCGTGATTTTATCCTACGATTTCATGCAAAGATTTAAATATTACACAAGAAACATAATAAGTAATTAATAAATAATGGGGATGAAGGATAAAAAAAACTTTGAGAAAATATAATTAGAGTTTAAGGTCAGCGGTCCATGATTGCATGGTAAGGTCCATCAAAATATTTAGGCGTTAAAATAGGTACATTTCACAGAATTGATTGCATCATTCTATCATCTGAAATTTTACTCAAAATCTTTTAAATTTTTAGCCACAACACTTTAATGGACTATTTATTTGAACCTGATCGAAATAAAACGATAGTTATTTCTTTAGGACAATTCTTTATGGTTGAGGCCAAACGGTCGGCGCGCCGCCGGCGCGCGGGCATTGCTAGTATATATATTGCCTGCGGCGCTATATAGCGCCGCACTAAGGCTCACCCTCGCGTGGCCACGTCGCCCCGAAAATCTGGGCCGCCCCTTCGCCTCGCGTGGCTCCCGTTCTAACCAGCCGATTCGAGCCCTCCCGGGGGGGTCCGGTTTACAAAAAACCCCCCGTTGTTTGTGATTTTCTGGCCGTGTCCCCCTAGATTCGCATCAGGCTCCTTCCCAGTTTGTGACGTTTTTCGTTCGTCCCCCCGGATTTATCCTCGCCTCGCAGCGCTGCCCTTTTAGCCTTTGTAGATGCACCTGGGTTTGCTACGAAATTACCCGCTTTTGCCACTCGGCCTCCCTCGGATCGAACCCTAGCCTCGCTGCTCCCCGTCCCCGACTCCCCGTGCCTCACCGCGCCCCTTCTCCCTCCTGGCATCCCCTTTCCTCCGCGTCCTCTCCGCCTCCTCCGCTCACGCACTCTCCTCTCCTTTCTCTTCGCCGCCGCCATCTCCCCTTCCACGGCAGCCATTGTACGCCGTCGCCGTCGCCGTCTCCATCTCCTTCCTCGCAGGGACCCTCCCCCTGCCTCTGTTTTCCCCCACCCCGCCTCCTTCAACAATTAGCATACCCGCACCTCCTCCTCCCCTCCCTGCCTCTGGAGCGCCCGCTCAGCTATGTGGCCGCCAGATCCGGTCACGGTGGGTTCAGGTCGGACAGATCCGACGGAGCCGGCCCCGGGCGGACCGGATCCGTCGCCTGGTCTTCCATTTCCCTTTCCGTGAAGGATCGCCGCCCTTCTTCCCGATGTGCCTTCTGTGCCCGCCGCCACCGTGAGCCCTATGCCTGCCTCTTCTCCGGGGAAGAGGGAGGCCAGATCTGCCACCCCCAGGTTGAATCCCCTTTGTTCTTTTCTTTCGGTGGTAAGTGGAAAAAAGGTCACGCAAATCGGTCTATTCAAATTTTTGTGCTCCAGATTAGCCATTGAAAGCTTTAGGAACAATGGTTGGTTCGTTTACTTCGCAAAATAGTTACTGCTTGGGCTCCTGTTTAACATTTTGCTATACGGGAATTCGTCGATCCTGAAGTGTGTTAGCTATTTATGTGTGAGACGTTCATCTCCCTCTCGCGGCCGGGCCAGCGGCGGAGTGGATGTGCTAGCCAGGCTCCGTGCGCCTGCGGAGCCGTCCGCACCAACTCTGTGCTTGCTCCGTGCACTGCTTATAATGCAAAAATTGGTTTAAAAATACACATTTAATTCGAAATTGAAAAAATAAGCCACATCTTTTGAAAATTTAAGATATACACACGGATTCCGCCACGAGGGATGACGGAAAGCTGCGTCCGCCACGCAGAACGGCTTCCGCCGTGCACGGTTGGCGGAAGCCGGCGGAAGCAATCTGGGCACGCCACCTCACCTGGCCAAGCCTCCATCCGGCGTGCGTGGTGGACTAGCCACATTGGCTGGCGCGCCAACGAGTACGCGTAAAACGCCGGCGAGTACGCGCCATGGAGCGTGCATGTACGCCGCGCGCTCGCGGGCGGCACGGCGAGGGAAAAACGCGGGCGCGCCCGGGGAGCCGCAAAACCGCGAGCGCGGGCTAGCGAGCAGCGAGATAACTCGCGGGAAAAAATTGAGGCGACGCTATCTCGCGAGAAAAATTGCTATCTCGCGTGTTGGTAGCCGACGCACGCGATACAGGCGACGCGCCCAGATTTTAGTTGTTCGCTTTATTTATTCAACTAAACATGCTAGCTCCTAAGGAAGCCAACGTGGCATGATATATCGATCACAAGACTGCATGCATGCAGCTCGCGAGAGCTAGCCCCTAGCTAGCTGCCCAGAAATTGTTAGTGAGTGGCCAGATGCCGTGCCCAGAATGCTTCCGCCGTGCGCGGTGGCGGAAGCCGCTGGCTTGAGCCACCCGGCACGGCGTTCGGCCATCCCACATGGCGGAATCCGTGTGCATATCTCAAATTTTCAAAAGATGTGGCATATTTTTTCAATTTCAAATTAAATGTGTATTTTTAAACCAATTTTTCCGCTTATAATCTGTGCCAGCATTTTGTACATCCGGTGGAGATGTGAAGGTCCTGCAGATAGTTCCTTCCTATGCTCAATTACCTCTACTCCTCTTCTCTATCTGGAGATGAAATTGGTGGGCTCTTGGACCCACCTTCTGGAATAGCCAGGTGAAGTTCTAAGTTTTATCTTTTTGTTTTTGCCAGAGGCTAGCGGCGGCTGAGAATTGAATTTTGGCGTTCTCAGCAAGATTATGTGTCGCTTTTTGTGATTCTGCCACTTATTTGGTGTCAGCGATTTTTATAGGAACCCATGGTCGCCCTGCATATGTGTCCTTCCAGCGTTGAAATTCTTTTACAGGTTTCCTTCGGGTTGGTCATTGAGCTGCAGGTTTATCAAGAGGAAGGTGCTATTTGCCTCTTGCTTTTATTACTTTATTAATTCGGTCATGTGCAAACGTATCTCTACATTGATACATACTTGATTTAGGATTATTTGTGCTAGATCTGATCTTTATCTCTACATTGAATACACATGTTCAATGCGCCATTTCCTTTAACATTATCAAAATCACAGATAATTCCTGCACTATCATTTTGCAAGCACTGACAAAATTCAAGGCAGTGACATCATTGCCGGTGTATGTTATTCTAGCAGCTGTGCATGCATCTCTAACTGACGTGCATGCAGCTCTAACTGATGTTCTTCTGCTCTTGCAGTATCTACCAGAATCCCGCAATTCTGAGAGCAGCATCTGCTGCCTTTTGGACGTCCTGCCATGTAATATCCAAGTTTATGTACATGAATAGTCCATGGCTTATCGTTCTGAACTTCTGATCCCCTTTACACATTGTGCCCCTCTGGCGACGAAATGAATTTAGGGGATCATTGTGGCCAAACTTTGTGGTACACTTGTTTATGATGTAATTCTGTTGAAATCCTCCACTGGCCCTTGGCCCTCAGGTTCATAGGCTAAGCTTTAACAGGCGGGTTATGTGCTGGGAGGTGTCAGCTCTAGCCGCATCAGTTACTAACTGGTGATTTGGCATTTAATGTTTGATGCATTTGCCATATACAAATTAATGCCATGTTTACTTCTTTCTATCATGTGCTTATATTTATTGCAGTCAAAATAGGCTTCTACACATAGGCAAAGGGCAGAAGAGGTATTCTTTAACCACCTTCAGCTCATTTGGAAATCCAGGGGTCCATCTTAACAATGAAGATTTTGTGAAAGATAAGCTCCTAATAGATTGTGGAGAAGACCAAGATTATGTACTCGTAAGTTCTGTATTGTCAGTTTTCTTGTCACTCAACCTCCAAATTGCTACTATGACATGCATTGATGATGAGGCTTTGGGGTGTGTTTTGGTGCTATGGTGAAACAAAGATTTTCATGCCCCTATCGTGCTGCTGCTGTTTTAGGTTGTGATTGTCAGCATGGTAGTGTATTATGGACTCTCATTTTTCCGTCCCAGCGTGTCAAATCGAACTCTGAAAAACAAGTAGCTTTGCCAAAGCGAGGCCACAATAAACTGAGTTGCATAATGGTGACAAACCACACTGCGCTCGTATAAATCATAGCGCCTCATTTGAGCTCAATTTTATTTTCAACCGCAGTGCCGATGTGCCACATGGAAATATCTAGCTCTGCCCCCAGCATCATCTTCACACATCTCACAAAAGAAACACCTTAATAATAGTTCGATCAACTAGTGGTGGCGCCGGTGTTCGGATCTCATCACGCCTGATTGTACTCGAACTTAACAGAAGCCGCAATTACCGTGAAATAAGCTAAACTTATTTATTTAACTCAACCAACTTATTCATCGGACTCAACAGCTTAAGGCCTCGTTTGATTCAGATTAATGTTGAGTTGCGTTTTACTGCAGCAAATTTGTGACCCACTCGAAATACGTTTTAAAAATTCTAAAAATTATGAAAAAATATTTTACGAACTTTAAGAAGAACTATTTAAAACCCCACAAAAATAACTACAAAATATTACAACATTTGGTCTATACAAAAATAACAAACAAGGCCTTAAGCATGAAAAACATACGGGACCAACTAGAACGCAGGCGCCTGCGTTTTGTGTTTCGTGTAGGCGATCCTTTTTTCCGTACGATTGTACAGAAATTTCACCGTACAGAAGTACTGAAAAAATAGTATGAAAAAGTGAAAAAAACTTTGTAAGCTACCAATATAGCAAATTAGAGAGGTAGAGAAGAGTAGATCGACGAGCCGTCGGAACAGGCGACGACGGCGGCCTCGAGCAAGGCGGCCCGGTGTTCGTGAGCACTTAGCCGTGCACGACGCCGCGTTTGCCGAGGAAGAGAAGGGAGGCTAGCAGCGACGTCGGCGACACAGCAGCTGTCAGCGGCGAGCGAGCGGCGGCGGCGCCTGCACGAGCCCGCGAACCCAGGCGCCCGCGGGGAAGCAAAACCGAAAACATATTGTCCTAGCAATGCCACCTCGGATACTTCTGACGTTGTATTAACTAGAACCAACCAACAATTAACTGGCTCAGTTCCTTCATCCCCCCAAAGCGTCACTGTCCAGTGGGCCCTCCCCTAATCCCCCTGACCCCTCCCTTATACCGCCGCCCCACATCGCTCCCTCCTCTTGTCTCATCCTCCCCAATCCCTCCAAGCAGGGAAGGCGAAGCCAAGCCCCTCCCCAGCCATGAAGCTCTCCTTTCTTTTTGCCGTCGTCGCCCTCGCCATCGCCGCCACGGTAAGCTCTCTCCCAGACACACGAAACCCCCGTGCTAGCAGCACAGCTGTGCGTGCGTAAGGCATATATACGCGTTTGGTTGATCAGGCGTGCGCAGCGGAGGAGGCCGCGGCGGCGACGAGGGCCGTCGGCGGCGGCTTGGCGAAGGACCCGGAGAAGAAGTGCGTGTACACGATGTACGTGCGGACGGGGTCGATCTGGAAGGGCGGGACGGACTCGGTGATCGGGGTGACGCTGCTGGGGTCGGACGGGACGGGGGTGCGGGTGGACGACCTGGAGCAGTGGGGCGGGCTGATGGGCAGCGGCCACGACTACTACGAGCGCGGCAACCTCGACATCTTCAGCGGCCGCGGGCCCTGCATGGCGCGCCCGCCCTGCTGGATGAACCTCACCTCCGACGGCACCGGCCCGCACCACGGCTGGTACTGCAACTACCTCGAGGTCACCATCACCGGCCCGCACCTCGGCTGCCGCCAGCAGCTCTTCACCGTCGAGCAGTGGATCGCCACCGACGCCTCCCCCTACCGCCTCTACGCCGTCCGCGACAACTGCTCCAAGAAGAGCCACCACCAGCAGCAGCATCTCGGCGCCGCCACCGCCGCCGACGACGACGGCGAGGCCGCCGCCTCCGCCGCCGCCAGGGTCACTGCTCTGTGACTGTGAGGTTGGTCGACGCGCGCCCGTGCCGGCGTGGTACAAGAAGCCCCAGGTTCCCGTGTAATTGCTTATCGGCGAGCGTGAATCTGCCGGTGTGTTTGGTACATTTTGCCGGCCTCCTATTATCAAACGGGGGTTAATTAGGGAAAAGAAAATAAAGCCCAGCATTCGCTGCGCTTCTGGTTCTGGGTCGACCGATCCGACGATCGGAGTCGGTCGAACTGGGGCGAGCTGGTCAAATGTCCGCATCGATTACATTAATCTCGCGATGTGTTGTTTATCATTCCGAGTTGATTTTTCCGCCGTGATGTGTACTGTATTGCTGCTGTCTACATATGTGTCGGCAGAGTCTGTACAATTGAATGAAAGAAACTGTTGCCTAGCACCTGCAGGCTGTAGATTTCAGACTTTCTCAGTGTGTCCGAGACCTGTCGTCGCATGTATGGCCTGCGCCTGGGCGCTCTCGTGTGATCGTGTTCATACCAGCGTGTACAAAATGTTCGTCGTGGTCTTGGAGCTCACTGATGCATAGACGAAGTCTAAAAATCAGCAAATCCTGATGGATATAACCGCACTTTTGAGCTTAACTCAAGAGTTGGCCGGTTCGTCTAATCTAAACCGTTGATCTACATAAAAGATGGTCCACACAAAAAGAGAAAAAATTCATCAATATCTCGTATCGGAGATTGGAATTCTTCAAATTTTAAATTTGGAAATTTTAATTTATAAATTTGGTCTCTAGTTTTTTTTAATTTGAATGTTGCAGTGAATTGTTCAAATTTTGAATTTGGCAATATCCCGAACTGGAGATTGGAATTCTTTTAATGTTAAATTTGTAGATTTTGATTTTCAAATTTGATTCTCATTTTTTAATTCAAATTTTGGACCGGATCGTAAAATTTGAATTTAATTTTTTAAATTTCTAATTTGATTATCATAATTTCAAATGAAACTCAATAATTAATATATGATTGACGAATTCCGATACATTTGACGTGGGCCACCTTTTATGGAGATCAACAATTTAGATTAGCTAAATGGTCTAAACCCCTTATGGGGTTCTTCGGTGCATGGTAAAGTTCCCCCCGACAATATAGCAGTCGCCAGGCACCATTGAAAGAAGCAATATTACAGGTTATTTTAGTTTTTTGAACTTTTTCACTTATTTAATATGCATTTTCCACATAAAAAATGGGACCATCTAAACCGCAGTTGTCTGAAATTTAAATGTCTATGTAGTCATCTGGGTACGCCCGCGTAGCGGAGCATGGCAGGGCGGTGCCCCTATGAAATTTCCATTTTCATCAAAATATTTTATCGAAAGAAAAAAATGTGGAAAAATGTGAAATAGACCGGAAAATGGTACGAAAATCGTCTGCTCAAAAAATCACATTACAGGTGTTGCAGAATAGCCACAACGTTAACTTAATCAAAAGACAAAACATGGCATTCTCAAATAACCAACTAAGCAAAAAGTATAAGTATAAACTAGACATGTATTTAGCTGCAACATACATATTCCTCTGATATATATTCATGCACAATCGTAACGGGTTAAATCGCACAATAAAATAACCTGCATGGTTAGGGTAGCAAATACTAATTTTCCCTGGGGACAATGATGACCCGTCGCAGCGAATGTGTAGTCAAATTATCTCACAGTGATGGCTTAGAAGAAGTACTCAACGTCGTGGAAGCAAAGAATAGTGAGCAATCACACCCGGCGTTTCCCGAAAACCTTATCCTCTATCTCCCATGCGGAATCTTTGATTTAGTATTTTTATATTTGGTTTGGTATTTCAATTTTGGGATTTTGTGCCTGGCGGCGTGCTCACCGCTCAACCACTGCGGATCACACCCCTGGTCAGATTTCTCGTCTTGCTAGCCTTTCGGCCGAACTCAATTCGATTGAGCGCTGAACGCAGCAAGGAGCAACACACGGGGATTACCCAGGTTCGGACCCCCTCGCGGGTAATAGTCCTACTCCTGCTGAGGCTTAGCTCTTTGGTTGTGGTTGAATGGAATGTGCTTACAGAGTGTTGCCGGTGCACGCATGCTAGTGCAATGCTACCTTTTCTTTCTTCTCCCTCCCCTTTCTCTCTCCACCCTTTTTATACAAGCTCCGAACCGGCGGAGAGAGCCGAGGGGGTAGGCAATACAGTACCCTTGGTACAGTAACATGACACGACAGGAGAGACGAAAACGTGCTGCCTTGCTTATCGTACAATTAGATCTGCTATATTGGATAGCTCAATTATTGTAAAATTGCTCGGTTTTTAAATTTTAATGGTGTTATCCCGGATTCCCGTTCCAACCTGGAATCCCGAGCAAGAGAGTACCCCTCAGTCCAAAAATATAAATCCATACATATTTTTAAGATTCAAACGTTTTAATCTTTGATCGACAATTTATTCAATAATATGTACATTTTATGATACACAAGTAACATTATTGGACTCATATTTGAAAGTATTTATAAGAGTTTATTGCATGGATGCCATTATAAAACAACGATTTCACATAAATACCATTGGAAAACACAAATTAATTTAAATGCCATTACAAAATGACTTTAATTTTAAAAATGCCATCACAAAGTTTTTAGATTATGAGCTAAAAAAATAATCCAAAATACGCATCTAACTAATGGGTCCCATGTGTCATGCACTCAATCTATCTCTCGATAAGCTTCTTCTTCACTCCTTCATCCTCCAACTCTTTCCCTAAACTTCGGCGCCGCCCCATCTCCCCCAGCTCAGGTGACTCCGCTACCTCCCCTAACTCTGGCGCTGCCCCACATCCAGCGGCTCCTCCACCTCCCTCAATTTTGGCGGCTTGAGCCAGCGCGATGAGCAGCAGTGCAACCTTCCCTCAGCAACTACACTGACCATCCCAATAACCTTCGGCAACCTCCACGGAGCTTGCCTCCATGGCTCAGAGCAAATCCAACAGCCCTCTGTAATACTGTAGCAGATATAGAGGGGCTGCTGGAGAAAAGAAATCTTTTAGAGGATAGTGCAAGTTGTGAAGAAATTTTATAGGGAAGGGTAGAGGGGAGACGGCCCAATCTAATATGTGGGTCCCGCTTACCAGACTAGTATATTTATATTTCTTTACGTATTTTCAATTAGTATATTAAGAAAACAACCCGTAATGACACTTATGTAATCAAAATCATTTTATAATAAAATATAAATCAAACCATGTTTTCTAATGACATTTCTGCAAAATCATTGTTTTGTAATAACATTTCAGTTTATATTATAATGGTATCCATGCAAAAAGCATATTTTATAATGGTCATAATTTTATTATTTCAAACGATACATGAGTAGAGAAATTAACTATCAAGGTATAGATATAAAAACTATGCTAAATCAAAGCATATCTTATATTTTTGGGAGAGGGAGCATCAACTATCAACTCCTATAGGATTGCACTCCAGCTATCTAACAGGATACCCAGCCTCCGATGAAATTTTTGGTGGGAAGACTTTCCTGCCTATGTTGGGCCAAATGTTTGGTTAACAACACAGCGAACGATATTTTTGGGCCCAAACAAATCCTTCGGGAGCATGCGTATGCAGCCTGAACCCTGAATTTTAACCTGGCCATGATCCGCACAGCAAAACGAACGCCTGCAAATTTTAACCTGAATTTTAACCTGCCTGCAAGTAGGGCTGAACAAAAAATATCGTGCTAGACGAGTAGTCAGCTGAGATCAATTCAGGTCCTCTTCGGTAGATGGTTTTGGCTCGGTCCGGTTTTGGTTGGGTCGTGACACCTTGACGGCCACACCCGTCGTGCACGATACTATTCGTGAGGAATCTCCCAACCGTGTTGACATGGCTGTCCAAAAAGAATCTCCTCCGTCAAGCCTCGACGCCCTTCATCCCCCATGGCGGCGCGAGGCACGAACCACCGGAGGCCGTGGTCCCCTTCGAGTCCACAAATCTGGCAATAGTTCATCTCGACTGCGATGGGGCGCCAGCTTCTCCGATGCTCAGCGACCGCAACCCAGCCTCCAGCACAGGGATTTTTTTTCGACGAAATTTCGGTGAAATTTCGGACTTTTCGACGACGGCCGAAATGAAACCGAAATTTTTGAATTCAAAAGATTTGATCAAATTTGATTCTTATACATAAAAGAAGGCATAACTTAACTCTTAACAACTACTCTTGCTGCCTAGTGGGTAGTTCTTCCTTAAACAAGTTTGAGATCCATAGTTCAAATCCCAAATTCAACAATTTTTTTTAAAAAAAATTCAAATTCTGTATTTTAATTCCGACGAAATTTCGGATATTTCGCCGGGGATCGAAATTTTTGTCCTACCAAAATTTAATTCCTTGCGCGTCACCTACAGTGGCCGCGAGGTGAGTGGCCCTCCTCCTGAATCAACGCTGTCGACGCGGCTCTCGAGTTAGGGTTTTGAGCATGGGTCTATGTTGCGCCAATCTCGACTGGCTCGATTTTGACTCGAAATGCTCGATTGTGTATGTATGCATGTACGCTTGTTTGACCCGCCCACCTGATATGGATCCGACTCAAGCTTGATCTGAGTTGAAGCCAAACAAATCTCGAACCTCGACGTCTTCAACCTGCTTAATTAGTAGGCAAGCCCATGGAGTAAACCAGTAAAGTCTTTTGCCTTCATGAGTTTTTTTTTGGGAAAGAGACCACCAGTTCATTCCTGAAGCTTCAAACAACATACAGATCGGCCCTTGTGGAAAAAAAGAAAATACAAGTACGTCCTTGGGGCTTTAGCACTAAGCATCTGTAGAAGCTTGATCTTCTTACCACGCCAGCGCTGGAGAAGACGAACAGTAGTGTCGACAGCATCGCCGAGCTGCACTCCTCCTCAAGCCCACCCCAGAACGGGAGGCGAGTTAATAGGTCAAAACCACAAATAAGCGAGGAAGCACATGAAATCGCCTTGGCCATGGAAGGAGAAAGCACAAGCACACAAGCAACGCCGCCAACCACCACCATCTTCCCCACCAGCACCACCGCCGAAGTCTTCTTCCCACATCCACTTACCTCTTTCTCCATAGAACTCTCCACCGCAACACGAGGAGTCTACAGAACCTCACCGGCAAGGAGTTGGAGACGACGGCACAGCCACTTCCGACGAGAACTCTCCAGAGATTGGCTCCCCCGCCACCACGAACTCCCCACCGCCCAAAACTCCTTATTAGCAAACCTAAAGCTACTACAATACATACCTCTGAACAACACCCGCCCTAGATCCAAGCCTCCTCCATCCCGGCGACGACCGAGAGGTCACCGACGGCGAGGGACTCGGCTGGATATGGTCGGAACACTCGCCTGGATGGAACACTCGAGAGACTCCTTCCCACTGGTCGTACTCCGTCGTCTTCTTTATTAAAGCCCTAAAAGCACTCCTACCACTACCACTGTACACCCCACCGCCCAGATCTACACTTTCCGTACACCGGCTACAGCCCGAAGGCCATCGCCGGCGAGAGGGATCGACAGATCCAGGCGGCGAGAGACGCTCCTTTCTTTTCGCCCTCTCTGTCGCTTCTCTCTACTGTAGCACGAGCCTATCCGCTCACTATCTTTCATGAGTTACATTTCACCCTCTGATTCACGAAATCACGTAATCATAATATTGTAGACTTGTCCTAACTAATCAAAGTTTTAAAACTTTATCTATAAAAATCTTTCAAATTATTTAGATTGGACAAATGCAAATCATACATATAGATTCATCTCAAAAAGTACTTATTATTTTTTTAAAATAATTTCCAACGATAATTGATTACCAAAGTTTGCATTTTAAATACTGTGTCAATGTTCAAAACAACAAGTTTTCATGAACCGGAGAAAATATTTGAGTATATATATAGCTTACATAGTTGCATTGTCCTTAGAAATTAAAGCATGAAAAATAAGGTATCGACTGTTGAGTTTCTTGATTGGATCGATCTCTCAAACTTAACGATCCGGAGGAAGTATTTGTGCGTGGGTAGCCTGCATAGTTGCATTGTCCCTGGAAATTACAGCATGTAAACTAAGGTATCAACAGTTGAGTTCCCTGCTCGAATCGATCAGATCTTTAAGTTTAACCGAGGTTCCACATATATCAATCACGAGTTCGAGAATCCAACCAAGTCAAAGAAGCTTGAGTCAAATTGACCTCGACCTAAACGTTCCCGGCTCATTTAGGGCGTGTTTGGATGCTTGGGTGGTGAGAGCCTGGCTCGCGCGAGACGTTGACTGCGTGATGAATCAGCGTTTGGTTGGCTGCATCCATACGCGCAACCAGGCCCAATCCATGCAGTCTTAGTGTAAATCATAGTGTAAACGGACGCCGCAATCTACACGCGGAGAAACGAGGTGCGTGGCCGTTTCCCGCGGGCCTGACTCGCGCGAGCCAGGCTCTTGCCACCCAAGCAACCAAACACGTCCTATTAGATTTTCTTTGCTTCACGATTTGGTTTGATTTTATTCATTTGAGTTAAAATTTGCTATTTTACACAGATTAGCGTAACATTTTATAATTTTTTTTTATAGAGTTTTACTTAAAGATCTTATAAATATTTATAAATACTCTTCAATTTTAACCTAACTAAATCAAATCACGAATCAAAGGAGGCCTTAGAGCATCGTCAGCAGGACCTCTATATTTCGTTCTATAATATATCCTTTATCTAAATCACTATTTATTTCATATATTTCCATCATCTCCAGCAAAGTATCTGTACTCGAAAAAAATATAGAGATCTTCTAAAAAGGAGGGAGTACGTCTCTATATTAGAGACTGAGACAGAGACTATGTGGATCGTTACATAGACTGAGATTGTCTATTTTACAAAGCCTTTTAAAAAACCTGTTGTCAGCGCTTTTAAACTCTTATAACTCAAATGCAGCCTTTGAAGCAAGCATGCATCCTTCCGGACCTTTCCACAGCCCAGACAGAAACCATTTTGGTTGCAGCCGTGTGAGATTCAGAGCCACACACAGTTATGTACGTACACCGGCCATCGTCTACGAAGTAAAGGACGGTAAAGCAGGTCAGGTCGACCAATGCAGTAAGCAGAACCGATCCCTCCGTCAGCAGATACGTACAGAGTGCCAGCGTGGCCTGGCGCTGACACAAATGGCGTGCATGCATCCACGTAAAACCCGAATCCACGCGTCGCCCATACCCCGCCATGCATGTATGCATGCTCCGATGCTCGCTCGCTTGCCGCGCTCCTCCCAAGATTGCATGCGTGCATGCTACGTCAGAACTCGGAACTTATCCTACGGGGATATATGAGGCGACGAATCCTCCTCCTCCTCCTCGGCTCCTCGCTGCGACGAGCATCGTCACATGCGATGACCGCGCGTATGAGCGAAGGCCATGCCATGTAAGAAGCTTCTAGAGCGTGCAAGCTTTACATGTTTGAATAAGACGGCCATATAGCCCATATATAGCGGTGGTAGTGAGTGTTGACCGGTGAGCAGATCGCCACGACGTTCGTTTTCTTAAGCATATAATATCGTCGTCTCTTCTCCTTCTTATCTGGATTGATGAAGAGATTTGTATTCGTACTGTGTAACTTAGAGCACGGAAAGGTCGACGTCCTTCGCTGATGATCTAGCGATAGCTTGTTATATTCGTGCTTAAGTTTTCTTCATCGAGAAAGACGTAGAGACTATTCTTGCACCGTCTATAGCGGTGTTAGCTGTGCGTGGTCTCCGCGATTTTTTTTTTATCAGTTGCTAAGTGAGCGCTTGTGTTCTAGTCAAAACTATGAGCAAGGGAGGCATATACTTTCGGCTTTGCTGTGAGCACGACACCAGAAAGAATTCGAGCACCAGTGTGATCTAACATGGTGTAGCCTCACTTTATGGGCCGTTACAAACATTAGTGTGCTCTTGTTTCCTTAATTGCTACGTGCACGCCGCACCCACTCGCTCGCTTGCTTGGTTGAGTAATGCATGTAGGCAAGGCGGTACGGTGTTGCTAACGAATGTGAGTATATTTTTTAAGTGTACGTCTATTATGACAAACCAACTCTAATTTTCTGTAGTGTCTGAATCTCTGATTATACCCATCATACAAATTTTGAGGTATTGAACAAGTTAAGAAGACATATGATCACTGCAAGGAAAGAATGGAATGATGGGTAACAAATTATAGCGCTAAGTTTGGATTTGTCATAACGGACGACATGTTGGATAATTTTAGTGAAACAAAGAATTATTCACAAGACATAAGTACAGTAACTACTTGGTCTTCGGACAAGTTGTTGTTCTGTTCGACTTATCTTATTCGCTTATAAGTTGAACTACAAGGGTTTTGCCCCCAAAAAACTTAGCAAATTCAATGTGTTTTGTTTAACTTGTTTTTTATTGCTTTGAGATATATCTTTTAAAAAAGGACATACAACAAAAACCAAAGTGTTTTAACTTTTCAATTTAGAGATAAGTAGATGAGACAAGAAAATAAGCCAAAGAGAACAACCCAAGCCACTCAAATTAGACATGCATGGATCCAAACCAATTCTAAGTGTGCTTAGTTGGGCTCAAAAAGGCTTGGGCTTGGCTTGAACTGATACTGAGCCTAAGGTTGGTCTTGAGATCGAGATCAATGGAAGCTCAGTTAAGGGGTTAATGCTACCATAAGTGAAATATATATAAGATTATGGGTTTGGTAAGGTGGTCGGACGATAATTTGAGGAGAAAGATAATGGTATAAACAGTGATAGTTGTTCAGGCTCTATTGAACTCGTTAAGGGCTCTGAGTTGAGCTCAAGCCTAACTCAAATTCTGCTTGAGCTCAAAACCACGGTTAAGATTAACCAGTTTAACTTTCAAGCTTGATTTGATTTTGAATAGCTCGTGCAACGTGAGCTTCTGGTCCAACGCCCCTTAGCTCAAACAACTAAAATGCATCGAGTCCCATAATTTTCAGCACTCCAGCATGCATGATTTTAGATTTGGCGAGCGCTAGCGTCCGGACGTCTGGCTGGGGCGCTCACGCCGGACCAGCCCCGGCCGTCCGATCCGTGGCACCGCGCTAATCCTCCCGCTGCCGTGTGCCCGCGTCATTCTTTTCCCTAGCGAAGCAGCGACTAGTTGTTAGTCGTGCGTTTCATCGTTTTCCATTTAAACTTCTGATTTTTGTTTAAAATTCAAACAGTATTCAAAATGCGTGGAATAAATTTCATAATTCTTATAAAATCGAGAGCAACCCATTTTAAATACTTTTTAAATTTTTGATTTTTTTTTTCACTTTTTCGATTTTTTTGATGTGAAACTAGGAGAAGGCACTTATGAAACTTACATCTATACTAGCGAACTTGGCCGTGTGTTGATGAAACTTAACCGTGTACTGATGAAATCTGATGAAACTTGGATGAAACTTCGATGTAACCTGGCCACCCGAGCTGCTGAGGAGGATTGTCGTTGGGCCTCACACCAACTACAAACTCGTCTGCCGGTCCGCGGACCCGCTGCTCTTCAGGAGCGCGATTCCCAGACACCGACAAAAACCAAAGTGTTTTAACTTTTCAATTCGGAGATAAGTAGATGAGACAAGAGAACAAGCCAAAGAGAACAACCCAAGCCACTCAAATTAGACATGCATGGATCCAAACCAATTCTAAGTGTGCTTAGTTGGGCTCAAAAAGGCTTGGGCTTGGCTTGAACTGATACTGAGCCTAAGGTTGGTCTTGAGATCGAGATCAATGGAAGCTCAGTTAAGGGGTTAATGCTACTATAAGTAAAATATATATAAGATTATGGGTTTGGTATGGTGGTCGGACGATATTTTGGGGAGAAAGATAATGATACATATAGTGATAGTTGTTCGGGCTCTATTTAACTCGTTAAGGGCTCTGAGTTGAGCTCAAGCATAACTTAAATTCTGCTCGAGCTCAAAACCACGTTTAAGTTTAACCAGTTTAACTTTCAAGCTTGATTTGATTTTTAATAGCTCGTGCAACGCGAGCTTTTGGTCCAACGCCCCTTAGCTGAAACAAGTGGATGAATCCAGTCCCATAATTTTCAGCACTCCACCATGCTTGATTTTAGATTTGCTAAAATTCCACGTACAGTTGCGTCAATCTAATTCGGAGACGAAAGGCTCGCTAACGGAACCCGAATTTAGCCGGAAAAGATAGCTTTTCCGTAAAAGTGGTAGTCAGCTGTACAACATCCCGCAAACGGCATATCCATAATTGAACAATATCGCCGAGAGCCCGTACCACGAGGATGAAAGCTTTTAGCCGCGTGTGCTTCGACATCTTCTCTCCTGGAAGCGAACAAGTTTTGGGTTTCCGTGGCCGTGGCCCAGCCATGTGCCCGGCGGGAGCAAAGAGACACCGGCACGGCGGAACCGCGCCACTGACCACCCGCACCGGTGGGCCGCGCCAGCTCGCATCCCTAGGTCACTCCCGGCCCTTCCGGCCCGCCCCCAAGGCGCTGCGTCACGTCGGTCGTCATGCCATGGCCCATGTCCACCTAGCCTTCTTCTACATTCTTCTTCGCACCATGTATAAGTTGGGCGCGCGCACGACCACTCTGGCCACCGTCCTGTGCCTCCTTTCCACGGGTGCAGCTTCGCACAGTCCAGTGCAGTGCAGCCAGTAGCTTTAGCCACTCTCCAATGGAGATGGAGAGCCTTGAGCATCGGAAACCTCCTGCGGCGGCGATGGAGAAAGGGAAGGGGAAGGGCAAGGCGGAGTCCTCGGAGGAGGAGGAGTTCTTCAGCGACTGCGAGTCGGGGTCGGGGTCCATCGAGATCGCCGACCTGAGGAAGCGCATGTGGAAGGACCAGCTGCTGCTGATGAAGCTGGAGGGCCGGTCCGGCCACGACGCGGCGCCGCAGCGGGCGCCGACGGCGCCGGCGCCGGAGGATGCCCCCGAGGCGAGGTACCGGCGCAAGGCGATGCTCCGGGCGCAGGACGGCGTGCTCCGCCACATGCTGAAGATGATGGAGGCGTGCAACGCGCGCGGGTTCGTGTACGGCATCGTGGACGAGGTGGGCGTGCCGGTGTCCGGCTCCTCCGACAGCCTCCGCGGGTGGTGGAAGGAGGAGGTCGGGTTCGACCGGGCGGCGCCGGGGGTCGTCTCCGGCGACGGCGCGGCGCTGGAGATCCCGGTGTCGTCGTTCCTGCACGGGCTGCTGGACATCCAGGACAGCACGCTGGGGTCGCTACTCTCGGCGCTCATCCAGCACTGCGAGCCCCCGCAGCGGACCTTCCCGCTGGACCGGGGCCTGCCGCCGCCGTGGTGGCCCACGGGCCAGGAGGCCTGGTGGGGCCTGCAGGGCGCGGCCCAGGCCCACCAGGGCCCGCCTCCCTACCGCAAGCCCCACGACCTCAAGAAGGCGTGGAAGATCTCGCTGCTGAGCGCCGTGATCAAGCACCTCAGCCCGCGCTTCGACCAGATGCGCAAGCTCGTGTGGCAGTCCAAGCGCCTGCAGCACAAGATGAGCGCCCGGGACGCCGACACCTGGTCCCGGGTCATCACCCAGGAGGAGGCGCTCAACGACCAGCTCCAGCGCTCGCTGCAGATCACGCCGCTCGACGAGGACGAGGAGGACGACGACGCCGACGACAAGGAGGCCACCCGCGATGGCCGCCCGCGGCACGCGGCGGAGCACGCCGACAAGCGCAAGCGCGAGGCCGGCGATGAGGGCGCGGCTGGCAATGTCTTCGTCGGCGGCCGCGGGGGCGGGGAGCTGCTTGCCCTGCCGGAAATCGACGGCGTGCCTGAGGTGGACCGCAACTCCATCGACGAGCTCATGAAGCTCTACTACAGCTGCCTGCAGGGCACAGAGGGCGGTGAGCAGGAGGAGGCCAAGGCCGTGGCGGCCGCCGGAGATGGAGGCCGAGAGCAGAGCGGCGCTGCCGGCGAGACCGCCGTGCACGACGATATGCTCGAGGGGCTCCTGCGCGTCGCGAATGTGGTGGACATGAGTGACTTCCCGAGCAGTCCTATCTGGCACTGGAATAGTTCCGATTTGGATTAGCGTGGTGTTTGTTTTGCTTTCAATTACTTACCCAAGCCCCCTAATGTGTAATTATGTATGCCTGTTTAATTAATTACCTCGGTGCACTCATGCAATCAAAGCTGCGTGACCATTCGATTTGCATCGAACAGATGCACACAATATGGCAAAATTTGATGTCTTTCCAACCCTCCGCATCCCTTGGTCCTCTGGGCCGTCGTCTTCCCTACCAATCCCGAGTTCCCGACGGCGGCACTCATCCATCGCTGGTGTCACGGTCGACTCATAGCGCCTCCAGCTGCTACCTCCCCTCAACCATGGCTGCTTGCTCGTCGTCTTCCTCGTCTTCCTCGTCTCCTCGCTTCGTTTCTCACCCTAGCCCCACCCCACCGCACAACTTTCAAGCCCGGCACCATTGCTCGCATCCTCCTTGGTGGTTTGGTTCTTTTGCTACCCTGTCCTCTTATCTATAATTTCTCCGGCCGGTAGTGTGTCAGCCCATATCTAGGTGATTTTGCATTGACCATTTTACATTTTAATTGTCATTTTATCAGGGATTTGATGAAGTATTTGGTTCTTGCAAGCTGGCATCACAAACTACGGGCCTGTTTGGATCCATTAGCACTAACAATTAGCTGCTAAAATTAGCAGGGAGGGATCCAAATAGGCCCTGCTAATTTACTGCTAACTGTTAGCAGGTTGGGTTGCTAACAATTAGTCCATTAGCAGGTTTTGGGCTGCTAACAATTGCTAACAACTGCTAATAGATGATGAAAAGACTGCTTTGCCCCTACTTTATTACTCCTCTTTCCTCTCCTTGGATGGGTATTAATTGCAGCAAGGGTAGGATGGGTATTTTCCTCTCCCAAACAACTATTCAACCTGCTAGCTGCTAATGGATCCAAACAGAATACCTGCTAATTGTTAGCAGCTAATTGTTAGCCAGCTATTAGCTATTAGCTGCTAACTATTAGCTGCTAAGGGATCCAAACAGGCCCTACATACTGTTGTGTTCCCCTAATTTGTGTGACTGGATCCCAAAGTGAGATTGGACAGTATAGACGTCTAAAGCCATATGTACTAATGGAAAAATTGCTCTTATATAAAAAAGATGTGATTTAGGGGTGGTATTTCCTTAAATTCTTGTGGATCCTCGTGGGCCATGAGATAATGAAGGCTCCTTTGGATCGTAACACATCTTCGTCAAGTGTTAGCGGATCCTTGCAAGTTTCATTTAGGCTCTGTTTTTTTAGCTTAACGACTTATCTATTTTTTGAAAAAACATTTGCTTTGTGTTTTTTGAGTTCGTTTTTTCGCTGTCTCGAAGGTGGGTCCTAACACTTTAAAAAGAAAGTCAAACGAAATAGATTCAAATCTTGAGACTACCTTGAAAAGCTCTCAAAATTCAGTCAATACAACTATTCAGTTGTTCAACTGTTTAGATCAATTCAAAAAAACATAACCTTAGTGTCCGGCCTCATATCATGGCGGTATTGTGTCATTTTGGATAGGCTAGCTGCCAGGATGGCAAAAGTGGCCCTCACTTAAGGCTAGCAACAGCGGTTCCTTGGTTTTTGGTAACGCAAGCGTGTTATAGGGCTTCATGGCTAGAACTGGGGAAACGAGCCGTGTCAAACGGGCCAGCCCGGGCACGATCCGAAAAAAAGGCCCACAGCCCGGCACGGCACGGATATTTGATGGGCCGGGCCAGCACGACCCAAAATGGCATGCCGGGCCGGGCCTGGAAACCAGGCACGATGTGCCGCCCGGCCTGGCCCCACTGTACGGGCCATGCTTGGGCAGGCCCGGCCCGAAAAGAGGTACGAGTCAGTATTTTATATTTTTGGTGGTCTTTTATTGCTCGGATGAATTTATGTTCAATACAAAAGTTGTAGATAATGTCGAGACGCATCTTTTTCATGTAGACAAGTTTTTCATTTGAGCAATGTATGAATTTATAAAAAATATTTTTGTCGCTGCCTGCTTTCGGTCCGACGGCACTGTCCCGGTAATTCTCTATTTTCGAGGTCTTATGTTGCTCGGATGAATTTGGGTTGAACACAAAAGTTGTAGATAATTTTGAGACGCATCTTTTTTTATAAATAACCTTTTCATTTGAGCAATGTATGAATTTCTAAAAATCATTTTGCCTGCTATTTTTTTACTCGTGCCGTGTTCGGGCCGGCCGGCCTGAAACCGGCCCGCCATGCTTTTGGGCCATGCCGGGCCTAGATTTTGGCACTCTGTGCTGGCCCGGAACGGCCCGAAGTACTGACCGGGCCGTGCCAGCCCGTTTTGCATCGGCCCGAGGCACGACGGGCCCAGGCCGGCCTGGCACGGCACGGCCCAACTCCCACCACTATTCATGGCTACTATTTTAATGGCAGGGTACCTTTCTCTTTTTGTGGTGTAAGACTAAAAAAAAATTTGGGCCCCTGCTTTGAGGTAGTGGTGAGGGTAGCTTAGTCCTTTTGGTAGCACATGCCACCTAATCCCTACAAACAAAAATAAAGATTCTTTAAGTAAAGACAGGCTATCAATAAATATGTCAATTTGTCTAATTCTGTGCGGCATTCTTGGTAGAAGTTCATTTTTCAGAACATTCATGGTGGAAGTTGTGTGATCCTCTTAAGTAACTTTCATTTTGCTGTGTTGCTTCTTGATTTAGAGAAGTCTCTGCAATAAGTTGAATCATTATATAAGTTAATTTTAGTGTTGTGCATATGTAGCATGGATAACATTACACATGATTGTCTACACACTATATAGCATTATACATGTTCTTTTGGTACTCCATTGGTCTGAACTATTTGTTCTTGCTAGGATATTGTGGTAATTAATTGTAAGAACCAGCACTAGTTCCACAGACTATGTTTCATTCCTCTCCACGTGTCTTCGAATGGACAGATTGAACGCGTGCCTGGCCTCCTATATGGAGTTCCCCGTCTCCTATGGTTTTGCATAAACCCTCCTAAAAAGTTCTTTCAAAAAGCGTCTGAGTCCTCCTTTTCCTCCTCCTCCTCTGTCTCCACCTATCCTCTACCCATGGCTGAGCCGCTCCTCCTTGTGTGATTGTGCAGCTAGCGACCACCAACTCCCTGTGTGTGACCATGCTGACGCCCAGAGGAGCCACCACGTCAAGCTGTTGTCCGCATCGTCGTGGCTTCTCCATGCGCCAGCGAGGGCACACGTTGCCGATGTGGTAGTTGCTGGCGTCGGAGCTACCGCTACGGCCGTTGTTGCCACGCTGGGAATCGTGTCGAGCCATGCCGGGAACCACTGAAAAGAACCTGTTTGCTTTTGGATTGAAATTTGCAGGACATTTTTGCAAAAATACATGTGAAAAGGGGTCTTTTGTGCATAGATCTTGACGCGCGACCAATAACGATAATAAGGTGAGGAATTCCTAAGCTAAGCGCAGACCAATGACTATAATAAGGTGAGGAATTCCTAAGCTAAGCGCAGACGCATTTTTCTGGCAGATTTCCTACTTCAACGCGCTGAAATGAACTATCTTGCGCCAGAGATCTTAGTCAAGACCGCTCTTCTTGAGATCAATCAATGTCCTTGCTCATCCAGACCATATATTACATGGTACATACATTGGAAGAAAGAAAGAACTCCTTAATCCCCCATTTGATTCACATACGCCACCGAAAGAAGCCACGAACACGCACAGATACATTGCTGCTGCTTCTGTGACCTCCGTCAATCCCATCCGACCGATGCATGAACAACAACCCTCACCCACCTCGCGCGCAAGCGAAAAACTAACTCTTTTCTCCGTGGACGATCGATGAGTAGGCGGCGGCGGCGGCTCATAGGCCGAGCGCGCCTAGCGGCGTCTTGCCCTGGCCGGCCTCGAAGTAGAAGATGAGCATGGCGAGCATGGCGATGCGCGCGTGCTTGATCTCGGCCAGCTTGAGCCGCTCGAGCTTGTCGATGTCGGGGATGTAGACGCCGTCCTTGACGGTGCCAGCGAGGCTGAGCGGGTCGAAGAACTTGCCGCCGGGGTAGCCCTGCTCGCCGGTGGCGTTGGCGAAGTTGTCGGCGGTGCGCGACCACGGTGTGGCCCACTCCACCGACTGCGAGTCCGGGTTGAAGAAGTCGACCCACCGCTTGGACTCCACCCAGCCCATGAGCAGCAGCTGCGTGCCCAGCAGCGTCCCGAAGGAGAAGGGCGCCACGGCCCCCGGCTGCGCGCCGGCCTCGAACCACGGCACGCCGCTCCACGCCTGCCCGACGAAGATGCCCAGCACCGCCGCCATCGCCCACCGCCCGTGGATCAGCTCCGCCTCCCTGTACCACTTGAGGAACGCCGGGTCCTTACCCAGCCCCAGCGGGTCGAAACCGAAGTCGCCGGGGAGCCTGCGCCGCATGCACACCCCACCTCTGATCAGCCCGCCGCCGCGCGCCGCCGCCGCCGCCGCCGCAAAATGCACCGAGACAAGAGGGGGGTGATGATACTTACGAGCCATCGAGCCACGGCGGGTTGATGACCTCGGCGTTGCTCCTGAAGGCGGGGATCCACGACTTCTTGGCGGCGACGAGGAGCGCGCGGCGGGGCGCGGGCTTGGCGGCGGCGAGGGGGGACGCGGCATTGGCGAGCGCGCGCCTCGCCCCGAGGAACGGCGTCTTGAGCACGGCCGCGGAGGCGGCGGCGGAGGTGGACGCGAGCGCCATGGCCTGGACTGGAGTGTTGTGTTGGATCTTCGGGCGAGCAGGGAGGGGGCGTCACGACGGGTTTGCATATTAAATCGTGGCGTGGCGGCGCGGGGCAGCCACAGGATCCGGCGCGGGGGAAATCTCGGGGCGGTAGGACGGATAGGGCGCCGGCCAATGGGGCGCGCGCGCCATCGGATTCCGCCGCGCCGGCGGACGCCACGTGGAGTATATCCTGGCCCCGACGCCGCTTGTGATTTGTGGGGACGCACCAGTGACTCACCTAGCAGCTTGTGATTTGTTTGGAGCTTGTAATTTTTTTGTTGCATAATGCTGTTAGGTTAAAGTTGACATTTCTAGCATGTTTGAAAAGTTCAAAGATAATTTAGATGCTCATACATCACAACGTACCCAAGAACTTAGATTACCCGTGAACTTGGTCTCGTAATATTGGAATCTTTGAATAAGGCAGGGAGTACTGATTTCTATGGCAATTGTTCTAAAAGGTATATGTATTTATGTTTTTTCTTTATAAATGTTACTTAATATTGATACGCCACTTTTGCAGTTTTTGTGCACATGTAATTAGACAGAATGCTGGGAAATGTCCTTCTGACTTCAAGTTAATGTTGGTATCAAAACCGACAATGTTAAATTTGAAACCAACAATCAATTAGAGGTTTGTGTTTGTGTTTGTTACATATTTTACACAATAGTTTTATTTTTTTCCTATGTAATATTTACATAAAAGTATCGAGAGGATTATAAAAGGGTGCCGCAGTACATAAATGCCCGTATGATTTCAAGAGATCATGCTGATATAGTCTTAACAAATATGAACAATAATAGTACCTGATCAGAACAATCTCTGGTGCATAAAACTGCTATCTTTTCGGGTTCTAAACTTTCATCATACGACTGTAAAAGTAATCTCTGAGCCATAATGGTGCATAATACAAGATGATTAGGGTAGCAGTGTGCATGTCATGAGCGAACCAAGCTGGAGGACTCTTCTTAAAAACCAATTCGACAACTCTCGTTGCAAGGTCTTCTGCTGGACCACTCCCCCCTCACCAACTATTCAACCAAGCAGGTGCTCAGTCCCAAACTCCCAATGCTGCTGGAAACTGAAGGTTTGTGTTCCACAGATTGAAACTTATGTAATCATCTACTGTGCGATATTTCTGTAACAGCTTACAGATAGTATGAAATATGAATAAGATTGGCACCAGATCAAAATTCTCTTGGTCCATACAACTGTGTAACTTAAGCTCTAACATTTCATGACCACCTTGTAGAAGTAATCTCTGAGCCATAATGGAGCGTAATACAATGTGGTTAGAATAGTAGTATACTGGCCATATGCGAACCAAGACGGAGGATTCTTCTTAAGAACCAATGCGACAACTCTCTTTGCAAGATCTTCTGCTGTAATACACCCGTGGCCCTGGGATGCATCGGTCCTAGCACGGAGCGATTCATCGTATTTTTTGTAGTACTTCCACTCGTTTATTTGATCATACTTGGCTGCAGAATTACTTCCTATGTTAGACTTGGTCCCTCCTGGGGCAACAGTCATGACATTTATGCCAAAACTTCTTAGTTCCACCCTGAAATAATGCAGTTTTTCTATACCTTAGGAGGGCATATAGGCATAAATTCATAGTCAGATGCCACAGACCATCCTGTGACGCTGTGACAGGTTGAACCGTTGAAAAGAGCTAACCACAAAAGAACATGACATGGGGAAGTACTACAATGTTGTATGCGTTACTGTTGAATTGTAAGATCTCACCGTTTTACTGTTAAACAGCCATTTCGCCACATGACAAAACTGTTTAGTGCAATATTAAGACAAAGTGATAAAGCAATAGCATCAAAACATCGTTATTAAAAACTAACTATCAACATAGAGCTATTAGACATCAGCTGTAAGTTTTCTGTTAAGATTTTTATAATTAAGATGGGTATATCAAGAGCAAACACCCAATTCTTAAGCATGAATATGAAGTGGCATATAAGTTATTAGTCAAAATCGGAAGCTTTGTACATTCTGCTGTTTTCTAATCCAAAGTAAACATTACTATCAGAGAAGTCCTTGAATGTGCAAACCTCAATGTATCGCTCAATGCATGAAGAGCAGCTTTTGACGCTGAATACACACCGGCCCATGGTCCAGGAGCCAAGGCTGTAATGCTCCCAACATTCACAATTGTACCTTTTCTCCTTTCCATCATGTGGGGAATAACAGCTTGAATCAACCTCATTGCCCCTTAGGTGCAAAGACAAAAAAAAACATTTAGGCCATCACTAATGACGTCATAACTTAGGACGGCCCAGCCACTATTCACACATATTTTTCACTATTCATCAACAATCTCCTCTCTTATATTTCATTCGCTACGGTATTGGGATGTTCTAAATTAGGACCCATTATACATGCCCATAGATATCGCACAAATGCATTCCGACATATCAAATTAAAAAGATTCTAGTTTTTGAGAAGAGCAGTGCATGTATGGATCATCCAAGCACATGAACAAATTGAATAGAGCACATGAAAAGAGCAGTGCGTGTATGATGGTAAACAATTCAGCACTTTAATATTCCAGTTAGCATATGTTATAAGTTGGAGTTATGTTCAGATAATAATAGAACTCTTATGGAAGAGAGCCCACACAGATCCTCCGCAATTTCACCTTGTTGTTTTCAGCTGAAAGTAGCTGAAAATTTTAATTTGAAAAAGTTATTACCCCTCGAGAGAGGCCTTAGGAAGTCCAAAAGATTATAAAAACTATTTTAGGAACTCTAAAAAGATCCATTCAAAAGGCCATAAAAAACTATAAATTGTTGCATCTTTTGGCTTGTACAAAAATGATAAATTTCCAGCGTTAGCTTTTAATTTTAATTTAATCTGAAAAGAACAAAGCATTTGTGTTCCTTGTAGTTGTGCCACTGACATATGGGCCCGGGATGCGTTAGGGGCCCACATGTCAGTGGCACAACGGTAGACTGCCCAACTGCAGAGGACGCACTCCGGATATAGCGGTGAAGCTATCTGTTGGGCATTCTAGGTTGAGTTATAAGTTGTTTATGATAGGCCTAATAAAAGACACAACACTTCAATTTGAGCCAGTTCCAAAATTCAATGCCTCGCAATCAAGAATTTCCACAGCAATGACATACACAGTTTATTGTGGAAGGCATTTTTTTTAGCATAAGTTATGCTATTGGGACGGCAGGTATTCCTTGGATCGTTTGACCTGATTTGTGCAATATGATGCAGCATATCCTGCCATCATCTTGCAAATTACAAGACTAGAAGCCCTTCTCCTAAGATATTAAATAAAGCAAGAACAGTAGGCGACCATAGACTGAACAATTTTTCTTGTCGGATCTTTATTGTAAGAGCATTTCCAACAATATAGCCAACCACTAGCTGTAAGAAATGGACATGTTATTATCTATATATAATATATAGACAATCTCTCCTATGAACTATCTATAGCAGTCCATAGAACTTATATGGACGCACATGTAACATGCATCCTGGAATCAGCTATAGATTGACTACAAGTTAGTAGCTAGTCTATATTTCTCTCCTCGTTTTCTCTCCTCCATGTCCTCCACATAAGCAAAATGATGAGTTGAAATCTTTGTAGCTAGCTAGCTGACTAAGCGAGATGCCCTAACATACAAATTAGCACTAGACGTGCCTGAGCATGATCTAAACATTAACGAACTCTCATGCTAGCAACTAACTCGGATCATCTGGATAGCACATCGTCTAGTTCCCCAAGGGTTAACACAATTTTTTGCTTCAAAGACCGATTTTCACATGATGTTTCCCAATTTCTCATCTTTTCTTCCCTTGCGGCAGTGCACTCATATGTAGATCCAAGAACTAAAATTTCTAATTCTTCTTGAATACGGCCTATCGGATTCGAGGATCTAAAATATTGTCTTCTCATGGAGAACATCGCAATCACACAAGTACCACAGTAAAAAGACAACAAAAAATTAAATCATATTCTTTTAGAGTACCATAGACATTGGTGTCGAAGACCTGTTGGAATAACTCCATGGGCACCTCGGCGAGCGGCGCGACGAGGTGGATCCCGGCGTTGTTGACGAGGACGTCCACGCGACCGAGCTCGCGGAGCGCGTCGGCCACGGCGCGGCGCACGCTCTCGTCGGACCGCACGTCCAGCTCCAGGAGCAGGTACCGTGGGTCGCCCTCGAGCCCGCGCATGGACGCGCGCGACCGCGCCGTGGCCACCACCGCGCACCCCGCCGCCGCAAACGCCCGCGCAATCGCGTGCCCGATGCCCCCCTCCGAGCACCCGGTCACCAGCACCACCGGCCCCTCCCCCTTCTCGCCGGACGCCGCCATGGACGGCGCTCTGGGGTTGATTTGGCTGCGCGAGATAGTTCTGGTGGTATTTTAAGCAATACGCCCTTTTCTTCTTAAAAAATCATACGTTCCAATCCATTATCCACCATTATTGCCGGTCTTCGTATGCTGGGTGCCATGGCTGTCTTTTGATGATTGTTTGGTTTTTTTACCTTTTTTTTCTTTTTTTACTTCTACCCTGGTACAATATATCTAAAAAAATCGTGGATTGAAGGAGGCATGAAGAGCCTAATTTTTTTTTTTAAGTTTAACAGAAAACATTAAAAGTCTCACAAAATGTTTTCGGTTGTAATTTTAAATTTTAATTTAAGCTGGAAAGACCGCATAAAATATTTCCACGACCGTATTCTTAACTGAAAAAGTATTTTGAGATCCGCGTAACAGCGTGTATCTAATTTTTTGCATGAGAGTAATGATAGCTTTACAATTTCGTATTGAGTGGTGACAATTACAATTCATTAGTTTTCATATCGAGCAGTTGCATGTATCTAATTAACCTTTGTTAAATATGTTTACTCCAGCAAAAATTCAAAACCTTTCCAGCAGTCGGGAGTTGTCTTTACAAAGACACTATAGTCAGGGTTTTAACATCTGTTTTCCCCTAAAAATTGCTACATTGGCAGTTCCGAAAAAATACTACTCCCTTCGTTTCGCTACCATACGTACTGATCAAAAAATTAGTAGTTCAAAAAAACAATGTGCAAAGACCATCATACCTCTATTTAGTTATATGTTACAACTACTTTCTTCTTGCTTATAAGCATTTAATTGGAGGGTAAAGAGTGAAAACATCACAATAACTATACTCTTGTTCTAAATGAAAATGAACAAACATTGTGAAACATATTTTTTCGATGCCATGGATAAATATAGTGAAGCGGATGAAGTAGAACTAGCAAAACACCGGATGGGTTTAAAATCAAAATTTAAATGTCATCCGGAGGAATCTTTGATGATTTTTCATCGGTTTTCCACGCCGTCTAGGGTATTTTTATCTGTTTTGCGGCTAGCTGACCATTCAATAATAACAAAAAAGAACAAACTTGAAAAAAAAACCTTAAAATTGTAAGGGAAAAATCCTAAAACTGCAGGGAAAAATCCTAAATGTATAAGTAAAACTTATAAAAAATCAAACCATGGTACCGGTTGGATCCCAGCGCAGCCACAATTTTAGACACAGATTATAATTTTTACCCATATTTTTCATGTGAAGAAACTCCCAAAACAGCGAGAAATAGGTTGCAATTTAAAATTTGGGTCAAGTCAAAAGGATGTACGTGATTTCTACATAAATGGGGCCTTTCAAAAACCGGCGACTTATATATATCGCCTTATATATATCGCCACCCACCGATTTTGTTAGCACTAATCTTGACATTGTGTGTTTAACGGAGTGTTACTTGGGTCTTATAGCTTGTAGTGGCCGGAAACGAGCTGGTTCTCGTTGAGGCCGTAGCTTTGCATTCATGAGTCTATTAGTTAATTAGCTAGTTAGCTAGTGTTAGCTAGTGGTCAGTTTCATGCGTGTGTTGCATGTATTAGTTGGGAGCTTTGGCCGAGTCATGCGGACGAGATGGAGCTGATTCCTGCAAGTGGTTGAGCAGCCCGAGTCCTCAGGAGTGGAGGCGTGTGGTGGCTGCAAGATACACGCATGCCGGTGATCAGTTGAAACCGTGCAGAGCTGGGCCAAAGAGCGTGCGATGTGCAGGCTGCTGTGCGTGTGTTTGCCTATTTAAAGGCCATGTATTCGGTCTGTGTAATGTGCATGTTGAGTGAGTAATCTGTAGAGAAGAAAACGCAGTGCACGGGTTGCCGGGCTGCACCAAATACTCGTGTTCCTATTGTGCTTCGCGTGTGTTTCTAAGAGAGGAAAAACTATGAGTGAGTTCTCTCCGGGAGGAAGAGCCTGGGCCAACAGATTTATCGTTTTTTTTTTCGGCTAGCCACCTGTTTTTTTACCAGTTTTGCGAAGCTGCTTCGCATGCTTCCCTGATTTTGTTACGGTGCTCAAGCCCTCGTCCAAATCCAATTCCATGTTCCAACCATGGCTGGCGTGGGTGTATCCCCAAACCACGAGCCCCGCACTCCCACCTGCACATGCAAGGATATCGTCAAGGTGGGAAGGATCACCAGGATCGAAGCAAAATCTGGCTTGATCAGGTGACGGTGAGAGTGGCGAGTGGCGAATGGCTGGGCTTGTCCCCTGAGGCTGAGGGTTAACCCAAAACTTCTAGAAGCGATTAGGTGGTTTTGGCCATGCATAATGTTGGTTAAACAAAACCAGCTTGGTTACAGGGAAAACCAATCTGCCTGTCGGTTCCTGCTCCCGCTGTTTTTCGCGGTTAACCTAGCTGATTGGTTTACCCTACTTAACTATGACAATTCGTATAACTACGATTTCATGGCGCATTCCATTAAAAAAAATTCGGTATGTTGACCATCAGTTTGTGCATCTGTACAGATCAATGTGGGGAATAATAGCTTCCCCCGCCCCTCTACCTCAGATTTCATGATGCAATACCCCACATGAGGAGAGGACCAATGTTAATCCACTACCTCTTTCCTTGCCCCTCCCCCCAGATTTAGATCTAGACCCAAATCCGGTAATCCCGGTGACTCCAATATCCTTCCTAGTGTTGGAAAGGGGATGATGGTCGACCGACCACCGGTGACGATCTCAACAATTTAGTAGCATCCACTTAGTTAGTTAGTTTTGCTCTTCCCTTGAGCGTACTTTGTCCATAGTAGGCGTGCTTCATCTCTACACTTGAGGTCGTCCTTTTCCATGACAGTGAGATCTGGTGTGTTGACAGATGAAGCTCTAGTGAGCATCCTATTTATGTGCATTGTCGTAATATAATAAGGTCTAACACGGGTGTAGTTGCCAATGGTTGGAGGTGGTTGGATCTAAACCGGCAACTTGGTTTTAATATTGTTATGCCTAGGGCAATAATTATTGCCTTCCATATCAACAACAGAGGTGATGACATTTTTGGTGGTTTATACTCCCTTCGTACTTCCGAATGGTGTTGCCTCTAATGGAGGTCGGATGGTGACCTATGGTGGCCAGTCTTACAACAACAGCGAGGGGAGAAAAGGGTGGTTGAATTTCCAATCCCGAAGGAAATATCATTTTCTAGCTTTTTACCCAAATTCTACAGCAGCAACGCACATGGTGTCGTTCTCTTGCTTTAAGTGTTGTTAAGTGGTAATGGTCTTCCTACATGTTTGGTTAGTCTTTTTGCTTGTTGATTTGGTGGACAACTCTGCAATGAAATTGAAGTTATTGTACTTAGTTTTGAGTCTTTAACTGTCGGCATTACTTCTCAAAACTGGTTTATTCGGCCATTGCCATCTTTCCCACTAAAAGATGTGAAAAGATTTTATAATTGGTGCTACTTATCTATTTTTATAAGACCATCGAGAAATTTCATGAATACCATTAATCATCTTCTATATAAGGATTGACTGCTGATTTGGCCCGTTGTACATGCTTAGAGCTACAACCGACATGGTGTAAGAACCGTTGACTTTTTGCTGAAGTTTTTTCTATTTTCGTTTTGTCGCTTGTTTTGGAAGCATTTGTCATGATTGTATGTATATATAGTTGGTGTAGATCGAAAGTTTTTTTTATTATTAAAAAAATAAACCGAGACTGAGCGAACTAAGGACATTTAGTTATCCATGCGCAATTTTTTTGCATTCCTGGTTCAATTTGAAAGTGAAAAATTCTCCAATGCGGACCTTCGCCGTTCATATTTCATTTGGTTATTCGACAAAACAGAATGATACGAATTTGACTATGAATCGAACACAATAACTGCTGTGCAGCGAAGTGATCATAACCGCAGCGAGTCATCCTGAGCCGGCGCATCATCGCTGCATTGAGCTAGCTCAGTAGCCGGCCGGGAAGCCGCCTTTCCTCGGGTCGCTCACGGCGGTCAGGTCGCCGTAACCCTCGCCGTCGTGCACCACAATCTGGCTTATGGTCCCCCCGGCGAGCGGCGCCAAGACGTGGCCTTTCTTCCTCAGGTCAGCTCTTGTCGCAGCGTCGAGCTCGAAGTGGTCGCCGATCACCGTCGTCCAGTTCTCGTACTGGACCACGTTCGGTATCAGCTGCAGCAATGGCCAAACAAAATTCAGAAGTCAGAACAGCTAAAGAAGAGCTACCTCGATGATAGGTTTCAGAGTTGCACAATGGAGGCTCCACTTGAGCGCCAGTATGATTGTATGAAAGAAACGAAGCGAACAACAGTGGGAATTCAAGGCATATATGGAGGGACCTGGTGATACACTCGTGGCGCCATGACAGAAGACAACGGGTCCATGTTCCTAGCGAAATGGTTGAGGAAAACCTCGAGTGTTCCCGCGGGAATCATGCTCCCGCCACTGGCTCCAACCGCGGCCTTCAGCTTCCCATCCTACGAGAGGTACAGAGGCAAAGAAATCAGAAGCTGTACAGACAGCAGCAAATTTCAGAGATTCTTCAGAAACTCACTCCACAACTTCTGAACTTTTATCAGTTGTACCTTGAGAACTATGATTGGACTCATGGAAGAGAGAGGGCGTTTCAGAGGGCTGACGAAATTGGCGGGAGCTGGAGGTGGGGAGTCGGCGGACGTGTTCGCCAACGGCATGGAGAAGTCGTCCATCTCGTTGTTGAGCAAAACGCCTGTGCTCGGGGACAGAATTAGGGATCCAAAGTAAGAGTTCACGGTGCTGGTCATCGAAACTGCATTCCTCTCGCTGTCGACGATGGACAAGTGACTGGTTCCATGGTCCTGAAGGATGTTCCACCTGAAATGCAAGTCGTTCAAGACCGGTATGGTTTGTAGTACTTGATCAGGGAAGAAGGGACCGATGTAGTGCACATAGAGTTCATGATTATCCAAGAGGATCATACAACCCTGGTTTCATACAAACCCAATTACTCACTACATTTCGCTATGTTTGTCCAGAGCACATCATGCGCACCGACCAAAAAGTAGTAATTTCAAGAAAAAAAAACTAGGTGCAAAAACCATCATACCCCCTATTTAATAGCATATTACAACTACTTTTCTTCTTACTAAGCATTTAATTGAGAGAAAAAGTGAAAACATCACAATAACTATACTTTTGATATTCACAATGAACAAACGTTATGAAATTAATGTGTTTTCTCGAGGTCATGGACAAATATAGTGAAACGAAGGGAATAGTATCCTTATCCTTATGGTTCAAATAAGATATGGGACGATATCATCCAAAAAGCAGCAAATACTACTTCCCAAAAAGTTCATACAATAATTTCACTAAAAAAGGTTCAGATGGAAGAAGGTTTTTTCTGTTGAGATTTTCTTCAGGTTACAAAATCTGCAAGCCTTAACGACATATATAATTATGCACCATCCACTTCTCTGAAAATTTAATATATCTATAAAGGGTTGACAATTAAACATAACAAATCATATGCTAAAAATAGTCGATAAAAACCTTTAAAGCGAGAAGAAAAGGAAAGCTCATTTTTTGTGTTGCAAACATGTAAATGTGATTTATCTGTTGCAGTTATTCCCTTCAAAAAACTGATGCAACCACGGTTTATTGTTGGCGGGGTTTCATTTTTATGCGGTAAAATTAAGACCTTCTTTATTGGAAAAAGTTACTTACCTCCCGCCATAATGTTTAGGGGGAAATGTCGTATTATCGTAAATGGTTTTCTTCAGCTCAGCAGCAAATTTGAAAGACAGCATATCAGAGACAACCTCACTAACATTTACGAAGTCAGGATCTCCAAGATTCATCTTTACTGCAAAGTAATGTTTCAAGGATTCGATAATGCGGTGGATCCCAAGAGAGCCCGCAACACCAGAAGGAATTCCATACTGAGCAAGAATGTTCAAGACCTATTCATCAATTAGAGAAGGATGTCAAGATAGTAACAAGAAAAAAAATGATTAAATTGGTTGTGTTGCATACGTTAATCTTTTCAAGAAATTCCATGTATGTAGTGGCCAAAACCTTTAAAGAGGATTATGCAAACCTTTTTGGGTGTGAGGTTATTTCTACTACTTTCAAATATCTTGGTATTTTTATGCATCATAGAAAGCTACGGAATGTTGACCGAAAATATATAGATGAGAGGTTTGAGAAGAAACTAAGTAGTTGGAAAGGAAAACAACTCTCGGTTGGGGGTCGTTTGGTTTTGCTCAATTCTGTTTTTAGTATTTTACAAATGTTTATGATGTTTTTCTTTTAAATTCCTCGGACAATGCTAAAAAGCCTGGGTTATTTTCAATCTATATTCTTTAGGTAAAGTAATAATCATAAGAGGAAGTATATATTGGCTAAATAGAACTTGTTTACACCTAAGGATCAGGGTGGCCTTGATATTCAGAATTTATATCCGAAAAACAAGTGCTTACTTAGTAAATTAATTTTTAAGATCTTGATTGAGAATGGAGTTTAGTAGAAACTGTTGATGAATAAACATTTATATTCCAAAACACCTAGAGTTCTCTATGTAAAGAAGAAACTTTAGTTTTCTTTCTTCTTATTTTTCCCTTTAAATTCTCAGTAAAAAATTATATTGATATACATAACACATATCAATTATTTAAAAAAACATAACACATATTAAGTAAAAAAATTGCTACGGAAGGACAGTAAACAGATTCAAATTTTAATACAAAGAAAACTTACTAGCATCAACCCAGCACCACCAGCTGAAGGAGGGGGCATGCTTATCACTGTAAGCCCCATTACATTCTCTGACAGTGGCCGCCGCACCTTAACTTGGTATTTCTTCAAATCTTCCATTGTTATGATCCCTCCAACTTCCTTGATATCCTTTATCAGCTGATCACCAACTGTGCCTTTGTAAAACACGTCCGGCCCTTTCTCCGCGACAACCCTGAGCGTTCTTGCAAGCCTAGTGTTGCGACATACGTCTCCAGCCTTAAGGATATCTCCATTCGAGGTATAAACATCACTTATTCCCTTGTTTTTGAGAATGCCATCTCTGGTTGCTTCCATTTGCATTCGTAGGTACAGTGATACTCTAAATGCTCGGGCAAGCTTTGCAGCTGGCATCACTAGCCTCTTCCATGGAAGCTTGCCATGGCGTTTCCATGCCTCATACAGGCCTGCGATTTCCCCAGGCACTCCTATGGAGAGAGCACCCCTCGCTTTCAGCGTTTCGTTGCCACCATACATGTCCTGAATGTGCATTTGAAGTATCTTGTTCAGACAATGATAGCAGAGTTGGAACTAGCATAGAAAGCGGGTATATGAATATCTAGCTAGATACTATCCACACAAGATACTAACGCAAATTGACATACATAAGGATGATTTTTTTTTTTCACGCAAAGGACAGGAGAGCTGCCTTGCATTGATTAAAGAACAAAGAAAACAGAAACACAAATAGGGGGAGGTATCAGCCCCTCCCCCTGGGGCTAAAGACAAAAAATATTGCTTATTACAAAAAGAGCTCCTGCGGCTGATCAGAGACGCTGTTCATCTAACAGAAGATACAGAAAGACTAATCTAGGACGTTCTTTTTGATGAAAAATATGATTGTTACGCTCCAGCCAAAAGTGTCGAATGGTGTGGTACAGATGACCAAGCGGGAAGCACGTGAGGATAAATATCAAACTGTTGAGAAACACTTGCTCAAAATAACATGAGCTGGATGAAGAAATACCATGTGATAAAACAGTAATTTCTGCTAGCGCTTTGCTTTCAGAAGCTATGCAGATGGCTTCGGGACCACTGGATCACAGCACTATTTTCTACTCCCTCCATCCCAAAATATAAGGTGTATTTTGACTTTGAGAAAGTCTTTCAAGATTGATTTGACCATTAAATTTCTTTATTATATATTATGAATTTCTATGAAAAAGACATTGTATGAAAAGCACTTTGAAATATGAACATATTGTTACAACTTTTGTATATTGATGATACATATAATTTAATTAATTTATAGTCAAAGTTTATTAAGTTTGACTTTTTTAAAGTTAAACTACGCCTTATATTTTTGGATGGAGGGAGTACTAGTTGTTCATAAAAGTGGATGGCAGGGTCAATATCTTAGTAGGAAAAAGGTCTCTTAATTTCACGTTGGATTTTGGTCTCTAAAAAACAAAACATTCCACGGGCCACGGTCTATCAACTAGCTAGTCTTTCCGAGAATTGGAAACGGTGTGTTGAGAAGAGTTAACTAGTATTTCTCATTTTTAAAGTATGTTATAATTTAGTTAATCTCATGAATCATGTTTGAATTTTTTAATGAAGCAAAAAATCCAAATTTTATGCATTTTTTTAGAAGGCTCCTTTATTAATTTATAACTGAACTTTATTGTTTTACATTATTTTTTAAAATTAAATGTTTTCATAAACCATTTAACACAAATTGGAATATCATAAAATTTAAACTCTCGTCAAAACCTCCACTTCCTATTTAGAAATAATTTATTTTAAATCATTTTTCTTCAAAATTTTAGTTATTTTAAAATACAATTTATTTTCATGTCATGTATATATCTATTTTGATTATTTTCCAAGTACAATATCTTAACAACTTTAATTGAACAACTGATAGTTTGACAACAAAAAACAATTACGATATCAGAATAGCACCAAATGAAAACAGTGATGTTCCGTAGGAATAGTTTGATAAAACCCCGCCGAATTAAATAAGGCATTGTCGGCGTTGCAGCGAAATCAAGGAGGACCTCCACAATTCCACATGTGGAGATTACCCTCTAGTAGCTAAACTTTAAAAAAACTTTATATGCTGATATTAAACAAAGTATAAAAATATTCAAAAATCATAATACGATCAACTGTCATCAAACCATCACTTTCAGTTGAGAGAGACTTGTACTAAGTGGTGTCATAATATTTAGTGCTGGTTCCTAGTTTTTTTTTTTTTTGCGACTAAAACCTTGATTTCGATTTTGGTTAAAAATGCCTTGCTCATGTTTTCTCGGAAATCACCATGCCGGATAGGTAGAAAGGATTACCGCACTGACAAACTCAAAAGAAAACTAATTGACTCAGGATATGACTATTCTTCTCTAGCCAAACTTGGATTCCTTTTGGCGTTCCCAAATCCCAATTTCGTCGCAATTAAAACTGAGACTCCGGACACTTTCCTCTGGTCAAGACTGAAAATAACAAGGCCTCAAGAGGAGAGCAGAGACAAGGACATCATTGAAGATGGAGCCACTATCTTAACCTACAAGCGTTTGTTTCTCAGCAACATCGATCATTGCTCATGGTTCTTCCCGTCACTCCAAGGCACATCCCCACAAAAGCAACGTCATGTACATGATACATAGTAGAAGATCAGCATTGCTCTTTGTCCAAAAAAAAAAAACAGCACTGCTGGAAACTGATAGGGAGATGGATGCCTCATCACATCCATGTGCCTGTTTGCAGCGGGATACCAGATCCAGAAGGAACAAGAACCATGTGAATAACCAACTACAGCATGTGACTAGTGTTTTTTTGGTTCGATTGATTGTTACTCCATCCATTTACCAATACCTTAAGTTCACCACCCTGAGTCCTAGTCAAGATGGTTGGGAATCTTGATGTAAGTTTGAGAACTGCTCTATAATCGACAAGTTATTACAGTGGGAAATGTGCAGAGTTCTATTTGCATACTAAATAGGAGAAGACTCCTTTGATTCATGGTTTTTGTTTGATTTTGGCTAAATTTAGTTTTTTGATTTTTATAGATCTTTTAGTGTAATATTTTGACATATTTTTTCAAGACTTCGTGAAATTTTTTAAAAGATCTCAAAAATATATTTTTATATATTTTAAGTTTTTTCATGTCTATTTTGCATAGGGTCTCAATTCTTTTAACCATAATCAAAATCAAACTACAACTACGAATGAGAGAAAACGAATAAGGTAAAACGAACAAGCTAAGACGAATAGGGTCTCTAGCATATGTTAATCAGAATCAAATCATGTGATTTTAAAACGAATAAGCTAAGAAAGCTTTGACTGCGCCACTGCGGTACAGTAGGCGACGCGCTTTCTCACCTTGGAGGCGACCAGGGGCGCGGTCTCACGGGAGTCGTACGCGACGGCGGTGCCATCGGCGAGCCTGACGAGCATGAACGCGCCGCCGCCCACGCCGCTGGACGCGGGGCTCACGACGCCGAGGCACAGCGACGCAGCGACGGCGGCGTCCACGGCGCTGCCGCCGTCGCGGAGAGCGTCGCGCCCGATCCTCGAGCACCGCCCGTCGTCCGCCGCCACGGCCCCGTGAGGCGAGGTCACCACCTCCCTGCGCCCCGCCGCCGCCGCCGCTCCGACGGCAAAGAAGAGGAGCAGTGCCGCGGCCGCCCATTGGCGACGCCGAGCTGCTGGTGGTGACAGCAAAGGAGCTTAGCTAATGGTGCTCCATTCAAGAGCGCAGGCGCATGGTAGCGTCAGTTTGTGAAGACTGATAAGGGAGAAAAGGGAGCATACTGACCAGGTAACGCCATGGGAGCGGGAGAAGAGAGCGGCTGGTTGCCCGGAAAAAACCGCGTGGAGTGGAACTGTGGAAGATTTTCGGCCGGCGAATACCAAGGTTTTTTTGGGCTTTTGTAGACCTTAGGGCCGATATGATTTGAGTGTATTATTTTAGATATAAGTGATATTTATTTCAAATTTGTATTAAATCACTCGCCCTTTAAAAATATAACAAATATAAGCATTTCTTAGTTCTTTTTTACAATTCGAACAAATGTACACACCATTATTCGTCCCTACACACCCTAAATTATTCATCAGTTCATGGCATGCACAACCATCACACTACCATTCGTGATGTCGTTGTACAAGATTTAGTGCTTTAGATGAGATCATTGTGCCTTTTAATTATTTATAAATTTATATAATAATAGATACAATATTTATTACAACCTTTCCGCCCTTTAAAAAATATAACAAATATAGCCATTCCTTAATTTTTTTTTTCGATTCGAACAAATGTACACATCATTCGTCTCTACACACTCTAGATTATTCATCATTTCATGGACACGCACAACCATCGTGCTACCACTCGTGCTGTCGTTGTACAAGGTTTAGTGCTTTAGATGAGATCATTGTCTTTTAGTTATTTATAAATCTATATAATAATAGATACAATATTTATTAAAACCTTCCAAATATTGGTTCTTTCATATGTGTTTGTTTTATTGGTTTTGATCAAACATTAAATGATGTTATCTGTATTTAAGATAGCACAATTTTTCATATATAAATTGAAGCCCCAATTAATACTATTAGGATATGAGGGATCCTAAAACAGTTGAAAAATATCAACAAGGTCCTATAAAGTCTTAAAATCTAAAAAGGATACTTAAAAATGATTTGCTATGAGTGAGTTTGTTTGGCTTTTATGAAGATTAGTGAATGGGATGATTAGATTTAGAAAAGTTAATTCTCTTGTTTCGTTGAAGAAAAGTAAAACAGGGGAATATCACTTAAACAAGTTCTTGTCCGAGGAACCTTAGGTAAGATTATTTTTATATCTAGTGTACTACAAAGACCTAACCGCCTCAAACACTAATGCGCCAGGCCACCTAAAAAACACAAAGTGAGCCACATCTCCCGAAAAAATCATGGTCATTCAATTGCGACCGCGACTCAATCGGTCGTCCATTTAAGAATATAAAAGGTTTCTTTTTAATGTCAACAAGACGGTCCACCTAAGAATTTGTATTACATGAAATTGTAAGTCTTTGTATGGACTAAAGCAGCCAGGACAAATGTGGTAGTCGATTAAGTGAATTTCTAAACAAGTAAGGCTACACGAACAATGAAGATTGTTCATGCATTTTTATACAACGATCCCAAGATGAAATTTGTTTATAATCTATGTGTATGTGGATGATTTGAACATTATTGGAACTAATGATGAAATTAAAAAAGCTTCTATTTGAAATCTGAATATGAAATGAAAGATTTATATAAAATCAAATTTTGCTTGGGCCTTCAGCTTGAGCATACGCTAGATGTACTACTTGTACACCAGGCCACCTATACCAAAAGATGCTTAAAGGGTTTGGCCATGAGAAGACGTATCTTTCGAGAACCCCAATGGTCGGTAGGTCATTGCAAGCCGACCTAGACCTATATCGACCTAGAGAAGAGGGGGAGGAAGTATTAGGGTCTGAATTCCCATATTAAAATGCAACTGATGTGCGCCTGTACCTAACTAACAACACACGACCTGACATTACATTTGCTGCGAACCTCCTAGCATGATATAGTGCAGAGCCCACTAAAAGACATTGGGAGTGAAAGACATCCTCTGTTACCTTCAGGAAATAGTTGATCTTAGACTATTTTAAATGTAGAATCAAGATACGATATTGGTCGGATATACAGATGCAGGGAACCTATCGGACCAACACTCCGACAAATCGCAAACAGACTATGTCTTCCTGTGTGGTGGGGGAGGGGACCACAGTGTCATCAAAGTCGGCAAAGTAGCCATTTGTGTCAATGTTGATGAATAATTTTGAAATTATATCATTGTATGAGGCCGCATGTGAATGTGTCTTGCTTCAAAGAATAACATTCCACATTCTTCAATCATGTGGATTGCAAATCAGCCTCACCCCTTACTATCATTTATAAAGATAATGCATCATAGGTCACACAAGTGCAAACTAGATATGCATGTGAATATTAACCTCACTAAACATATAAACCCAAGTATATTTATGCACATGAAATGCATAACATGAATGAAATCAATATTCAGCACACTAAACTAGATATGTGTATTTAGTAATTAAGTCACTTCCTCCATCTATTTTTAAAAGATGCGTGAAAAAAACGGGATGAGAAGACTTAGAGAAGTGTAGAATTCGGAAGGAGAAACTTCACGTACTTTGAATTAAATCTTAAACACGAAGTTTGAGTACCCAACTTAATTGAATGAATGCATGGATATGAAGAAAATGTTGGGTTGATCCGTACATCTTTTTCATACGTGTGTTTTCAATAAAGCTTCTCGCGTAAGGTTTTTAACAAGACAAATCCATGCACACAACAAGCGTATGTTATGTACTCTTTCTATAGAATTTTTTGCACTGGGTTTTTATGGAGTTTTTGGGGCATATGCATCATGTGCAAGGTCCAAAGGGGGAGCGTCAAGAAACCTACTGCAGTTTGAGAAGGGATTTTTTGAGAGAAAAGAAGAATCTACTTCAACTGATATGCCCTTAGACACGACCATACATAACATAGAGATCACACGTGGAAGTGGTGGACAATTAGCTAGAGCAGCAGGTGCTGTAGAAAAACTGATCGCAAAAGAGGGTAAATTGACCACTTTAAGATTACCATCTAGGGAGGTCCGTTTGGTATCCCAAAATTTCTCAGCGACAGTCGGACAGTGGGTAATGTTGGGGTGAACTAAAAAAGTTTGTGACGGGGATAGGATGATATACCCAATAGTGTTACACTTTGAGTAAGTAATGATCTTAAGCCACTACAGGAAACGAGACTATTGTGGGCGGCCTAAAACGTTTGCCGGCGGCACAAATACCACCGATACTGTTTTAAACTCTATGTCGGCGGCCGTAACAGAGACTGCCGACATTATAGCTAGCGAGGGATTGATTGCTTGGGCCAGCGGGACCTAGAACTTCTGGCAAAGGCGCTCGAAGCGTTGCCCAAGCAAGGAAGCTCGGAGAAGGTGCTCAGAGAAGAAACCCAAGCAAGAATGCGTGGAAGTGCTGCCCGAGCACATCTGCCTCTGAGGGCATCGAGCTAGGGATGATTAGCGAAGAACTCAGAACCACCTACGCTGAAGCAACCTCAAGGTTGCACGTGGAGAACACGTGTCAGGACCAGGGCACTCTAAGGTGGCCCCTGGTGGGGCCCGTGGCTTGGACCGCCCATTCCAACGACCGAGACAGACACCTACCTCAGGAGCTGCGAAACAGAAGCAGGGTAGCGACAGCAAGGTAGCAACAGAATAAATTCGGGCACGGGAATACAAAATTAGGCACAAGAATGACAGACAAGACGCATATCCACCTCTCATTACGGCAAAATCCCAGCTGTTCTCCGTATCGCCCGCTCACTAAATCATGGCACGGGTCCCATAAGTGTAGTAGTATTAGGTGAAGAAGTAACTTCAACTCGAGCAGTTATAAAAGGAAGGCACCATTCTAGGAAAAAAAAGGGACACACACGAACATAGGCGTAGACACAAGTACAGGTGAAGACAAGGTACAACAGCTCGCACAAGACTTAGCCACCTTACATACGCTCAGCTACGCAGGAGAAGAACGCCAGAGTCGGGTCACAGGAACATAGACCTAGCTTGTCCTTGGGGTAGTGCTCATCTGAGCCTCCTCTCTGTAAATCACTTGTCCACCAAAGCAGCAAGAAAAACACTGGAGTAGGGTTGTTACCTCTCCTGAGGGGCCCGAACCAGCCTAAAAATCTAACGTGTCTAAGTGTCCAGTTCATAGCCTCCCCTCTGTCTCGCAGCAGGCCCAACTTGTAGATTTTTCCAGCAGGTCGCTCACCCCCTCTACAAATCTCTACGATCTGACCCTCGGGGCCACGTCCACGGGTCCCAAGAGTCGATAGTTTGGGTAGAGCCGGATCTGGGCCGAGCATAAGCCTGGAGTGGGGCCCACTTGGTGGACCAACCGAAACCCTAGCAGTCAAGAATAAATAGCAGAGAAATCTGTCTACTATATAAATATGAGAAAAGCAATAAAGAATCATCCTCTCCTACATCCTATGTTTACTGTGTGATTGTTATTCATCGTCTACGATATACGCTCGTATAAACAACCTCGGACTATATTTGATAATGTGGTTGTTTAACATAAATTATTCTGTTTTTATCTCTATATATAGGGAATAACTTTCGACATCGTTGACTCACAATCGTCCCATAATAGAGAACATAGGAATGAGGTCGTTGTCATCCCTAAGAGGGAGGAAGTAGGGATGGCAACGGGGACATCCCCCGTCGGGGAGTGCCTCCCAATCCCCATCCTCATCCCCGTTCTCCGTCTCGGGAATAAAATTTTCCCATCCCAATCCCTATTCGAGTAACGGGGCCCGTCGAGGACCCCTTCCCGCAAAAATTTCACACAAAAGAAAAGCTATCATCACCATTTTTACCCTAAAATCATGCTAAGTGGGAAGAAAAAATAGAATGAATGGATACATTGAAGGTCCGGTTGGTACATATCAAAAAATGTGGATACAATGAGATAGATGACATGTTTACGGCCTAACAATTCTAATAAACAAAAGTAATTTTGGGTGCCCAATCAGGTCCCCGCGGGGAAAATAATTCCTCGTCCCTGTCCCCACCATCCCCGATGGGGGATGGTTTTTCCCTGTTTACATCGTCGTGGGGTAAATTTCTCCCCATACCTGTCCTCTAATAGTGGAATTCCCCGTCGGGGAATGGCAATTTTACCTATGGGTTCGGGTACCCACGGGTACCCAACCTACCCGACCCGATGGGTTCGGTTATGGGCATAGGTTTATACCCATGGAATATTTCGGGTTTGGGTATAGTTTTTCGGTTTCAGTTTTTGGGTTCTGGTTTATTTTTACACACATGGATACACATGGGTATCCGAAAACAATAATAAAAATTAAATATAATATAACATGCAATTATGTGTTATCAATACATATGTATTGATGAAAGACTAAATTATAAATATAAGCTTATATGTTTAAAGTTGATGAAAGGTTGGAGTTGAAATTGATTAATGCCATATATATTGTATTCAATATTGAGATATAGACTTATTATATATTTCAGGTTCGGGTACCCGTTCGGGTTCGGGTATGGCGTGGGTTTATACCCGTGAAAAATTCGAGTTCAGGTTCGTGTATAGTTTTTAGATTTCGGGTTCGGATATAAGGGGGTGTACCTAGAGGTATCCGATCCCATTGCCATTCCTATTAGGGATCGGAAAACGGGTCCCATTGCCACCTCTGGAAGGACGGGATAAGAAGCGGTGGTTTGGAGAGGAACGACGAGCCAAGCGGTCAGAGGAGCAGATATGAAATGCATTGGACTGGATCACGTGGCGTCCAACACGGATGGACGCCAGGTCACAGGTGATCTCATTTAAAAATTTATGAATAGGTAAAAAAAGTAACGGGTACTTGAATTCTAGGGTACACACCAAAAAAATTCTACCTTTCAAACAACCAAGAAAAAAAATTAAAAAATGTGATACATAAGGGGTGGATGATTAAAAGGACCACCCGTTACATGGTACTACTTTTAAGGGAATTGATTAAAGATCACACGTTACGTGCTCGTCTAAACATAATTAGCTAGGGGCTCGTCTAAACAGAATGGAACTTGGATGACAGTATATGACACCATGGAAGGTACGAAAAATGCTAAAATAATTGTTTGATTTTTTATTTTTTATGCCTTTGACTAATGGCGTGGCACTGTTTACCATGTCATCTCAGAAGATATGGATTGATTATTTATATTGGAGGTGGGTGGGGTGGGGGCTGCTACTGTAAGTCAATAAAAATCTTTTGAAATGTAAGTACGTATTCGAATCAGTGAAATAAATTATTCCCTTCCTTCAAAATTATAATTTGAATGAATTTATTAAAAAAAATATAAACCATGCCTTCTTAGCTAATGACTTGTTTCCTACTATACCCCTATTTTATTCTTTCCAACTAACTACATTTTATACATTAGCACTCATACAAAGTCTTCTCTCCCATATCTCTAAGACTATTATATGAGGACATGTAGGTCATTTGCAATCACTCTTTTATCAAATTCATCACCACCTTAATCTTTATGCAAAGTTCTAATACGCCTTATAATTTTCATCGGAGGGAGTAATTTTTTTATCACGGCACAACATGTGTTCCATGCAATCAAACTAGCCTACCTAGTAGAAGTGGCTAAACATATGATTGGCCTAGTTTATCATGCAAACAGGGCAGGGGCGGACCCAAAGGGTAGTCCAGGTAGGCCCAGGTCTACCATGGATTTTAGCCCAGCACTATACTATTAGATATATATTTTTTTGCATTTTAGGTCCAGGCCCAAGCCCATCTCCTCATTTTTCCTTGAGCTAGGCAGGCAGGCAGGCAGCGCACGAGCACGAGAGGAGCACCGCACCGCGCCCTGCCCCTGCCTCCCCAGCTCGGCATCTCCCTCCCTGCCTCCCTGGCAGCGCCCTCTGTGGCTCCGCCCCTCCGTCGGCCCTCCCCGGCACCCTCCCCTGCGGCCCCTCCTTGGCTCCCTCCCCAGCAGGCAGGCAGGAGGCAGCCACCCGCTCCCTGGCCGCCTGACGGCGGCGCCCTCTGGCCTTCGCTGGCCGCCGCCCCTCCGGCCCTCCCCGGTACAGGTACCGCTCTACTAGTCTACTGTACACAGGCACGTACACTATGCACAGTACACATACAAGCTCTACTACTTTACTAGTCTACTGTCTTTTCTACATAGTGTACACATACAAGTATTGACGCAAATATTGCACATTTGATTGTTAAGGTATGAAGAGGACCAGAACCGAAGATATTGCGTTGCTTTTTGGAAAGTGTAAATGTAATACTAGTTTTTGTAATATGCTGAATTACTTTTATTGTAATATACTATACTATGTTGCTTCGTAATTTTTTTTAAGATGTGCCTTAATTTTTTTTTGTTTGATTAGGCCTACCCTAGGATAAAATCCTGGGTCCACTGAAACAGGGTTGCCAATAGGTTGGGATCACGACAAAACCCGATTCATGGAATAATCAGGCAAAAATATTTATAAAAAGAGTAAAATATTATATTGTAGGAAAATACAATATTGATTAATTAATATCATAAGAAAATATACATATAATATTTTTTTTTCAATACGGAGTAAGATAGTAGCCAATAGCAGGATAAACCAGGTTGCCACGAGCTGAAGCACCAATTCAAACCCAATTCGTAACCAAACTGGCACAACCTATCCTAGTGAACAATTAATATGACTCGGACTGATTTGTCGTTAGTACTGACACGTTGTGGAGACCATTCCTTCGAAGCTTCGACACAGGGATTAAAGGGATCCCGCAAACACAAATTGTATATATTACACCAAAAAAAAAAACATCCCAACACCTCAAGCTGAGCTTGAGCGTAAGGATGGCAGTTTAAAATCCTTCCTGCTCACCAATCCATTCCACTGGATCAAACTCTTCGTGTTCACCAAGCCCATCCCATTGGATCAACCTTCTCAAGGTTGTCATTGTCTGTGTAGCCTTGATATGTTTTTTGAAATGAGCAGTTCACCAAAAGGCAAGGGGGAGCATCGGCAATACTTAGCAAAATGGCGTGTGAAATTCCTAGTGACCACACGCACTAGGTATTCAAGGGAAATGAATGGTTTACTTTAGTGGGCACGGTTGGCGTCAACTTTCAATGATTTTGGTAAAGATACACATTACTTTTTCCAAGACAATTTAAATTGTTTTAGTTGCAAAAGGTACTTAATTGCAAGGGTTGTACTTACCAAGTTACCATCTCCCACATTTTTAAAAATTAGGAAAAAAATTCTATGTTACATCTTAAACTGTTGCGTTTTGTCTACATATCTCCTAAACTATGAAACTATGTATTATATCCTGTTTTCTACCCAACAAAACCATAAAAAATGTGCACATAACCCCACGGTGGTTTTTGGGACGGTTTGGCCCAAGCGACATGTGGGATGGATGCCTAGTCATAGAATCAAAACATAAAATAAAATTCCGCCTCATCGGACCCACATATCATGCTCTATTGTCTCATTCTTCGTCTACCTCTTTCTTCCTCTTTCTTCCCCTCATCTCTCTCCTTTGCTCTCAGATCCGAGCGGCGTCACACACGTGATGACCTCCTGGCGGCCAGCATTAGTTAAAAACATGTTACGATAGCCATTTTGTTACGGTAGCTTATCAAGGGATTTCGACGTGCAAATATATGCGCATGTGTAAAAAATGGGAAAAAAAAATAGGCGATTATGAAAACAATTTTTTTGGGATTAGGTACATATAGGATGGTGGGAAAAATCACTAATGGTAATTTGGGCCTGTAACAGCACGCGGTCACATTGTTGCAGGTATGGGTGAAATATTTTCTACAATGAAGTGACGGTATAATTAGAGAAGGTCCAAATAAAGTGGATCTGAATGAACTTGCCCATACTGATGCTAGCCGTCTAGGTGTTGAAAATCTTATAATTGAGAACTTCACATTTGGATGTGTTACCTTCTTGGATGAAACCCAAAGATGCATAAAGTAAGGGTGCAAGCTTTGTGGAGTAGAAACATTCACAATGAGTGCTGTCAGTTGGTGGATCTGAACATTCAGATGATGCTAAATTTGTAGCGGGGTGCCGACGAAGATGTTGTGGTGCCATTATTTTTGTGCAAACTAGCATGAAGGAGACCATTGTAAAGGAGAACAATGTGGGAAAATAGGTGAGAGCAATACAGTAAGGGATGTCCAAGATGTTGCTGATGAAGAACAGAGGATTGCAACCGAAGCTACGAGGGATGCAGGAGCGAGGGATGATGCGTGTGTGGAGTTCTATGTTGATGTGAGGGAAGAGCATGAGGGTATCGTGAATGCCATGGAGGAGGACGATTAGCGAGCAATGGAGAAGGAAGATGCTGTCAGAGAGAGTGAGAGCGACGGAGAGGGAGGGAGACATAGTAATTTCTGTAGAGTGGGACAGGGGTGAAGCTAGCTAGCTTCTTGTGGATGATTGACATGGTTGAACTGTGAGTATAGCACAAACGAAGTGAGGTCAAACTATCAAACCAGGCGTTTAGGGACAAAGGTTCCTTGCAAGATGTTGTAAAAGAATGGTTGTGTTTGCAACAAGAATTTAGAGCGGAGAAGTCTAATAAATCAAGATACACGGTGAGATGTGGAGCGGAGAACTGCTAGTTTACATTGCACGCCAGTAAGTCAAAATTTGCTGGTAGCGAATATATGGGCCTTGTAGAATGTAATGGCCATTGATGAGAAACGGAAGATAAATTTAAGCAAAAGAACAACAAATTTGGCTCTTGAAAGGCTCATGTACAGCCTTGTCGGGGATAAAAATACGGCCCATTGCCATGGCCCACTCCCTGACGGCCCAATCGAACAGCCTGCCAGGGCCCAGCTCCCTGGAAGGTTCTATCTGGCCCATATGCGACTTGCCGAACAGCCTCCTGGCTGGCATGGTGCGTAACGGCCAAGGAATCATGTTTGAGTCCGTCTCGAACAAGAGTTCTGCACGGCTACGTGAAGACCCGGACGTTGGTTTCCCGGATTGGATTAGGAGTCGTGATTCCCAAGATTAGGAGATTACCTTATCTGCCGTAAGTTGTGTTTGGCATGTATGAGTTCGTTACGATCTCGTAGTTAGCCCGGCCCGATATTCCTCGGTAGGTCGGTTTGCTCCGTACTATATAAACAGGGCACCTACGGCGTTTAGGAGGACCCTGGCCATGAGATTTCACATACTACTCGCCGAGACCTGCTGATCTCGCCGAGTTCCACCTGTAAAGCTAACATTTTTTGTGTGCAACTACAATACCAAACAGCATTAGAAAAACGATGTTTGACAATTGGGCGTGTCAGGTCGCAAGTCATACTGACAGGGGCTCAAGCTAAATTAGCAAATTACTAAATACAAACCCTAGATCCGAAAAAGCATCTGGAACAGAGAAGTGCACCCACCTACAGAGACGCCAATATCCGTATCTGCGACCTGGTTCTTGCGCAGCTTCCGCTCCAAGTGCGCAGCAATCCATATGGTCCCGAGGGGGCCCTTCTTGGCCAAGATGAACTGCGAGTAGAACATTTTCGGGCTCCCTTCCTCGCAGCTCCCCACCAAAGCAGCAAACCCTAGCCTGACCTCAGCTCACCGAAGAAGCTCCGCAGCCACGAACTCCCAAAATCAAGATCCCACTTCACGCAATCACACTCCTTATCCCATCTTTCCAGCTCAGAATCCAGCTCGTAGGGCAAGCAAAAACACTTCTTTCCGCACCTCGCGCGCTTCCCCTGCTCCAATCGCAGCTCCGTGAGGCCGAGGCGGAAACCCTAACTTGGGGCGAGCTCGAGGCGCGGAAACCCTAGAATTGCTTTGAGCTGGAGGCGGGGGGAGGGGGCGGGGGCGGGGATCTGGGGCTCCGGCGACGGCGCGAGCGATCGAGGCGTTCGAATTGCGGCGAGGAGCGCATGGGGATTCCGAAGGGTGAGAAAAAAATGGAATCTTTTTTTGCGGGGGGAAGGGCTTGGCTTGACACTACTGTGTGTGGACTCGCACTCGCAGGCTCGCAGCGACTTGCGTTGGCGAGGAGCGGAGGAGGGGAGGAGCGTGCGTGCGTGTCGCGGCCGCTTGCGGATTGCGGAAGCAAAAGTGCGGCACGCTTCGCGCTCCGGCCCCTGCGAGGATGCGAAACTGCGTGCGGGCCCTCGCGCTGCGGCATTCTAGGGGCGGGAGTGACACGGGTTCTGTGGAAGAGCGGGGGTGTTATCGCAAAGTGAGCTGATTTTGAAGCGTGGGCTGTGTGGGCCTGCGGACGAGATGGGCCTCGCGAGAGAGTCGTTGCGCTGGAGTGGTATGCGTCGGCCGTCGGGTGACTCGGGTCCGATACACGGCGATAGCTCGTTCTTAGGTGAGGTCTCGTGCATTTCGGGGCTGTTTGTTTCTCGGCCGCAGCCGGCCATGCCGTAGCTGCGGCACGCCACAATTTTCTCTCGGCTCTGGTTTGGTTGGCCACCACAATGTTCGGCACGCCACAGCTGCCCAGTCGTGCTCACGTTCATATCTCTCGCCTAAGCTTGCCTATGGTGCAGCGCTCATTTCGTCCGCCGCACACTGCGGCACCGCCGCAACTATGGCGTGGCGTGGTGCGGCCGCAACCAAACAGGCCCTTCATCTTATGGTGGTGTAGCGTTTTATTTTAATAAAATAAATTTTCTTTTTTATATAGTCTATTTTATGTAATAATTTGTAATGATTTTTCTCAAATTTTTAGTAGTTTTCTTAAAGATTTTTTAAAAAATAATTATTTTTATAATATTTAAATCTTTAAAGACTTATAAATTTTACTATAGTGAAATGCTACGCTGCGATAAGCTGAAATGTACGAGGCTTTAGCTGAACGCGGCCTTCCAGATCTGGGGCTCCGGCCCGATCTGAGGGGGGGTCCGGGCGATCTGCCGCTGCCGGTGCTAATGTTGGGGTTTTCCCTTTTTTGGAGCTGCAGAAGGAGGAGGAGGGGGGCGACGCGGTGACCAGCCACATCATCTCCACCATCATCGGCGGCAAGAACAGCGAGCCGAAGCGGGTGAGCTTGGGCTCTGTAGTGCGGGTGTACGGCTAAATGTGCTTGTTTTTTTTTCTCTCTGTCAAGAGTGTTTCCTTGCTCGTTCTTAGTGGCAGCGTGGTCTAAATTCTCTTGGTTTGCTTAGGGGGTTAGTGTTTTCTTGGTAGTGTTTAGCTTGCGCTGTGCCTTTTTGATGAAATTTAGTGACTCGCCGTGTTGCCATTCAGATGCTCGAGAGGATGGTGAACCGTGACGCCTGCTGCTGTGAGAACACTGGTGATGGTGCGGGCATCCTCGTGGCTCTGCCGCACAATTTCTTCAGAAGGTGAGATTCTTCTCAAATAAAATAACTTCTTTAATGAGGTGAGATTCTTCTCAAATAAAATAACTTCTTTAATGAGGTGAGATTCTTCTCAAATAAAATAACTTCTTTAATGAGGTGAGATTCTTCTCAAATAAAATCAATTTCTTCAGAAGGTGAGATTCTTCTCAAATAAAATAACTTCTTTAATGAGGTGAGATTCTTCTCAAATAAAATTTACACAGCGACATCTTTTAAACACAGCTATTGATCTTGTTTGTTGCCTTGCCCTGGCATTCCTACAGGTGGCAATGGATGCTGAGTTCGATTACCCCCACCAGGAGAGTATGCTATTGGAGTGGCTTTCCTTCCGACAGATGAGAAGCACCGCGAGAGGAGCAAAGCTGAGTTTAAGAAGGTTGGTGGATGGTGTGCAGACAATGAGCAATGTAAGACCGTGATATTAAGCCCATGTTTTTTGTTATTATTGTTCTGCAGGCTGTGGAATCCATGGGTCATTCAATACTTGGGTGGCACCAGGTTCCTACGGACAGCTTGGACTTGGTGAATCTGCACTCCGGACTGAGCCAATCATCGAGCAGGTTTTCCTCACCAAGAGTTCAAGTTCGAAGGCTGATTTCGAGCATCAGGTCATTCAGTGGGAATATTTTTGAATTTCTGAATGCACATGGGACAGTTTGCTTCTCCCCTTACCTCTATTCTGTAAATTATCACAGTTGTATATCCTGAGGAGGCTTTCGATTGTGTCTATCCGTGCTGCTCTGAATCTTTGTCGTGGAGGAGAGAGATTTCTACATGTGCTCTCTATCTACAAGGTGTTTCTTTGTTTCTGAATTTCAAGTTTTATAAGAGAAAATGATTTAGTTGAGGTCTGAAAAGGATCAGTCAATCTAACTAAGCTTCTTTTTTGAAGCTATTACTAGCAAGATTTTGTTTTATGTTGGGACTGTAAATGCAGCTCTGAAGACTACATACGACATACCCAACCCAAGTATAAACGACCAATTGTATGTCCAGCTACTTCGCAGTAACCGAGAACACAACCTACAGTACTTCATCACCAACATACTGAATTGTTAGGAGGCTTGGTATGGTATTAATCTCTGCAATGAACAATGCAGGACCGAAGTGTTTTGCACTATCGTCGTATGGCATAGAAGTAAGCACCATTGAGCCCTTCCTAATCGATCAGAAAAGGATAACTCCCAAACAAGTTGCATTCTGGGTTCACAAGAGGCTGGCTGGCCAAGGTATCCTTTCAGTCTGGGTTCACAAGATGCAGAGTAGCCACTCAGAGCAAACACATGCATGCACACAGGAAGATATCTGATATGATGGTTACAAGTTACTCTGCACACACGATGTTCATGTCTAATTGTGAATTCTTTAAAGCTACACATTTCATCTGCTAATATCACAGATAATTTTGATGATCCTACTTGAGCTGCTTGCATCGTTCTCTTTTGGTGTTGCCAGTACTAATTTTATGCCAAACTATTGTGTTGTGCTCTTTAGTGGATAAATGTGGAGGTTAATGCTCTAGCATGATATGCTCTCATCCAGATTTTGGATATGTATTAAAGATATAAATGCATGTGTATGACTATATGCCCAATGTTGAGATTGTGAAGTCTGCTATTCGGTGCACAAGCTCGGAGCTTAATCCACCAATCTGACCTCTTTGTGATTTTTTTGGTTTTATGTTGGGACTATAAATGCAGCTATGTCGGCTATTTATGCATTACTCTGGTGTTTTTCAGTATTAATTCTATGCCAAACTATTGTGCTGATGGTGTAAAGTCATTCTACCATCTTACGTTCATATATAATCTTCTATTGCATTGAGAATTCTATCTTGCTTCAAGAGCTTCCTATTTTGCATATTGGAGATGACTCGCCGTGTTTCGATGATCTCAATTACTTTATCTTGTTGAGATCTTGAAAAAAACTCTCCTAGGTATGGTTGATGCGTATATATTTGTGAGTAATTATTCAGAATTCTTGGTGGTGCACAATTGCTTGTAGCACAATGTATTGGAGTGACTTTTAGTGAACTTTGCACAATATTGAAGCGATGTTGAATTACTAATTTTCGATGATGGCTATTGGATAAATGGATCGGAGGGGCCTCAAGCTTTCCATGTGGCAAAAGTAGGGACTTTTTCTCCCGTTGCAACGCACGGGCATTTTTGCTAGTATATATAATAGATAGATAGGTTTGAGCAAAAAATACAACAGAATTGGCTCTTAAAGGCTCAAGCACGGCTGGTAGCGAATATATGGGTCTTGTAGAATGTAATGCCCATTGATGAGTAAAACGGAAGATAAATTTAAGCAAAAGTACAACAAAATTGGCTCTTGAAAGGCTCCTGTACAGCCTGGTAGAGAATATATGGGCCTCGTAGAATGAAATGCCCATTGATCAAGCTGTAAAAGGGAATAGGTCCAAAAAAAAGAACAACGGGGACAGATAAAATTAAAATGAAATCCGAAATAGAGATCGGGTATTGAACCCGACGTGAATCGAACACGCAACCTTCTGATCTGGAGTCAGACGCGCTACCATTGCGCCACGGATCCGGATTGGTTTGCTTTGAAACACAAATCTACAAAAAATAACAATCAAAACATATACTTAGTTTTTTTTACAAATATTAATGGATATACAGTCAGGTTTCCCATCCCCTTATCCAGATTTCCTTTGTTGGCCTGCCATTTCACATTGTAGATTCTATTTAAGTCGAGATCTATGGGCTGCTTGCTTTTCAAACCGAGAGCTTCCGCTAAACTACTGACGAGGGACCATCTATCTTTGTTGCAGAATTGCTGATGACGAACCTCTCGCAGAAGTGGCGAGTTGAGAATGCCGCGAAAAAAAGTATACAGTCCAGGCAGCAGAGGTGCAGATGGGAGGGCATTGAATCCTCCCCTCGGTCTTTCAATGATCCCCGCTATCTATTTATTGAAGACCAGGCAAGGCCTGCCTCTTCATTCAACTCACTCAGCCTCTAATCTTGACTTTCACTCTGATGCTCCAAACAAACCCAATTAAGATAGACCACAGCTCACTCTATATCTTTTTCAAGCTCCAAAGAACGCTCTATCCTGGCCCTTTAACCTGTAAAAAAGATAGCAACCCACATGCTTATAGTTCTAAATCATAGTACAATGTTCCTTTTTTCTTAGAACTCAAAGCTAGTACAGTGTTCTGATTGAAATGAAACTTGAACCGTCCAGATAATTGTACCTGGAGGCTATGCTGAATCTTGATCGGGGACGTATATCCACAAACAAGGATAACCTTGGAACGCCATTTATTGGGCATGCACATGAAGCAAGTGTCATCATCTCTGCATCAGAAAGACACAGGAATCCTGTATCAGGCACGTCAGTCGTCCAGTGGCAGGCAGCACCCGCTCCACGCATGCAGCTTACATGCGCGCCATCAATAACACGCAGCGGCAGCTCGCTCGCAGATGCATTGATCCCGATTCAGCTTGACTAGAGTTGTGCATCAACCAAACCGGATCAAACCGCGGAATTTTGCGTACTCGCGATCAGAATTTCAGAGGCGCCGGTACAGCAATACCACGTATGTATCCATACATACGTTCGTCAGTAACTGCACGTACGCGACGCCGCCCCGAAGCCATAAATTTTATACCCGAGCGGGACGAGGACGAGGACGCCCGCGCCATCGCTCAGGCACGAGCGTGCGCGCCATTGCTCATACACTGCCACTGAGGGAAGCTGCACATATATTCTTCCTCGTCGTCTTCGTGCTCTTTGCCTGCGCACAGGCACAGTCACGCTCACGCACAAGGCCGGGTTTCCATGTGAATTCCGTCGAGGAACCTGTGAGCCGGCGCCCCAAGTTATTTATGGCGCTTGATCGATCTTGCCAAGCCTTCATGTGCGTTCGGTTTGTGTGTATATATATAACGCGAGTTCTTGCATGCTCTCTAGCTAGCTTGGTCGATTCCTCCTTGGCATATCGCTCTGTCCTTTTCTTCTCGGTTTTCACAACGTTGTGAATGATATACAGTGCTGTTGCGGAGCAAGCGATGAGGAGGTGTGGGTGGTGCGTGGGAGCCCGGAGGACGGCGGTGGCCATGGCCCTTGTGTTGCTGGCCATGAGCTTGGACGTCGCCCATGGCGTCAGAAAGACTCCGGCCGCAGGTATGTTGATCCGCGTGCCGTAGCCGTACACATTTTGCATGCTTAAGTTGAATGCACATGTCCGCTCATGCAACTTCTCTCATCGTAACTTACGCAGGCTCAGCAGCTGGCGCCATAAACACCGGCGAGACGACCGCGGCGGCGCCACCGCCGTCTGCAGCGAGCGGCAGCGCCTTCATGTACGCCGACGAGGGCCAGGCGGGCAAGGCCGCGGCGGCGGCGGCAGTGCGGGAGGAGGAGGAGCAGCAGGAAGCAGTGGCGGCGGTGACGGGGTCGCGGCTGCCGGACTGCACGCACGCGTGCGGGGCGTGCTCGCCGTGCAAGCGGGTGATGGTGAGCTTCCGCTGCGCCGAGGCGGCGGAGTCGTGCCCCGTCGCCTACCGCTGCATGTGCCGCGGCAGGTTCTTCCACGTCCCGACCCTCTAGTGCGCCGCGCGTGCAGTGCAAGCGCCATCTGCAACACTGCAACGCCCACCGCTGGCACGCATGTAGTATGATGTATGCATGCCGGCCGTACTCCTCCTTTTTATAATGTTTTTTGTTTCCTTTTTTGGGCTTTTGCTTGATTTTGGCCTCCCTTGGGGAGTCAATGAGGGCTCAGCATGAACTTTGTCCATCGTATTTTCACCCATTTGCCTTGTACGACTACTGTGCAGTTGCCTATAATATATGTTTTTGTGTTGTCAATGTTTCTAGCCCTTGAATCAAAATCCAACGGTCTAGATCACTACCCCAATTCCTATTACCCTAATCATATTTCCTGATTGAATCCATCGCAATTCCACACTGCTCCACCTTCGGCTACCGCCCACGGACGACGGCGTCCTCACCACCTCTCCCACCCGTCCTAAATTCTACCGTCGACGCCGATCCCCAGCCGTTGCCACCACCTTCGATCTTTCTCAAGACTCCGGCACCACCATCGGTGCCTCGCAACCCCACCACCGATCCACCACCACCCCCACCATCCCTTTAAACACGTTAGGACACTGAAATTCTAACCCAAATCTCACAACGGCGACGGCTAGAGATGAAGACGACGGCACGACGTGGCCTAAGATGGACAAGGTGGAAAACCAAAGGTAAAAAGGTGGAAAACAAGTAACCCTGATTGATCGCACAAATCCAGCATTTTCGGGTGCATATAAAATAGCAAAATCCAATCTCAATGTGCTACTAGAATGAAATTCAGCGTTCTGTGTACCAGTCGGTTCACTGACGTGGCCTGGTTTGGCTACACGACGTCTGAAACCGATATGGATTCAAAATTTTCAAAATCAAACTCAACGTATACCAACAACTTTTCATATAAAGCCAAAACTGGCCTATAAACCTATTGGTTTCTTCATCCAAACAAACAGAAATGCTGCATCGATCCCTGCTGCTGCATATATGGTGATTAGAACTGCCCATGCAGCAGTCTGCATTCATGCACGATCCAGTCTGCCAATGCCCAGTTCGTCAGTCGCTGGATAAAATTATGCAAATGCTGGTAAAAAAAAGCTGAAATTTTTGCCTAGGACATGTTGCACCGATCAAAGCGAGTGTATACCGCGTACGTACAACACAGGCAGGGCAATCGGCTCCGCCACAAACAACATATGCGTTGCATCTTGTTCCCCCGCCATGTATACGCCCTTTCCCTCCCATTTCACCAACAACCAAATGCACCCAAGCTAGCAAAGCTACCGATCCATTATCCCCTCCAAACTTGCCACTAAACAGTACCAGCTATCTGTCTCTGTCTCTGTCATATACACAAAAACAAGATTGATTTTTTTTTTCTGCAACGAGTCACCGGAGCTTTTCAATTGGAGGTCCGGATCTTAGGGTTACCGCGGGCCGGAGAGCTCGACGGCCCGGAGGTTGTAGGTCGAGTCGACGATCCAGTCATTGTGGCGTGGAACGAGCTCTGCCTCCTGCCGGACAACCTCCACCTTCTGCCACTCCTCCCACCGCTCGGCTAGGCCATCACCCTCCAGCATCCTCACCACCTCCGACATCTTGGGCCGGTCCATCGGGGAGCCCTGCGTGCAGAGCAGCGCCACCTGGATCAGCGACTCCACCTCATGCTCCACGTAGCCGTCCTTCAGGTCCGGGTCCACCAACATCTCCAGCTTCTTCTCCTTGAGGAGTCCTTTCACCTGCAAGCAGGAGCAGCCAAGCACAGCCAGTGATTGATTTTTTGCCTTAGTTTTTGTGGTTTGCTCTAGCTGCATGATTGATGAGTGATGACACATGGAGAGTGAAGTGCCAGCTTGGTTTGTTACAGGTCATTCTAGATGGACTCTGACCAAGAAGGCCAATAATGCGAAAACGATTTGTTCTAGCCCCTAAACTAGAACTGACTGACTGACAGCTAAGATGCATACCCAAGGACAGCTAACATGCATGAGCAAAACAAAATCATGAGTTGTATGGCTGCTCATAATGTGTACACTCAAAGGTGGAGCAGTATTTACCCAGTCAAGCAGCATGACATCATCGTCGTTTGCAAGACGAGCAAGGTCGAATGCCCTCTGTCCAGTAATGAGCTCCAGAAGCATGATTCCATAGCCAAAAACATCAGTCTTCTCGGAGGACTTCCCAGTGGACAGGTACTCAGGAGCTATGTGTCCGATAGTCCCACGAACGGCAGTAGTTACATGGGTGTCCTTGTAATCCATAAGTTTGGCCAGTCCAAAATCACCCACAACCGCCTCATAGTCTTCATCCAACAAAATGTTTGCAGCTTTCACATCACGATGAATGATCTTGGGATCACAGTGGTCGTGCAAGTAGGCAAGGCCTCTAGATGATCCCAATGCAATCCGAGTTCTCTTCTGCCACTCAAGAGGCGGTTCATTTTCCTGGCGCTCTACAAAATCAAGTACCATAAAATCATGAATCAAAACTGACAGTGCTAATATCCATTGGGTGCTAACATCACCGTGAGGTTGAAGGTTCTACTGTTTAGAAACTAATGACAGAAGAAATCTTGAAGAAAGAAGTACAGAGAAATAAGGTACCTCGCAAACGTGATGCAACACTCCCATAAGCCATGTATGGATAGACCAGTAATCGTTCTGTAGGTGTCATGCAGAATCCACGAAGTCGAAGCAGATTTTTATGCACCGCCATGCTAATCATTTCAACTTCTGTTTGGAACTGGAGCTCACCACCAGGTGTGCGTTCCTCTTTTAATCTTTTCACTGCTACCAATGAACCATCCGCCAGTCTCCCCTTGTACACCTTTCCAAAACCACCTCTTCCTAGAATATTCTTATTGCTAAAATTATCAGTAGCAACTTGAAGCTCCCTCAGCGAGAACCTCTTAAGCTGGCCAAGATGCACTTCTGGATCCTCCTCAGCTGAAATGTAAAGAAAAGTACAGATAAATGAAATGGATAAGATGTTAACTTCCATAACAACAGCGGCATGCTATATACTGACCAGGGACATCGAAGAAATGCTCTTCAGGTTTACGCCGTCTCCACCATGCAAATCCAATTGCAGGAACCGCAAATAGCAATGCAGCACCAGCAGCAACGCCCCCAGCAATAGCTCCAGTTCTAGAGTCACCTGATGGAAATGAAATAGTCCAGTTATCATATGTCAAATACCACCATATAAAACTATTATGCATCTCAGTTTATGCATGTTAAGTGGTATCACCGAAATACCAGGGAAATAGAGCTACAGAAAATCACCTTGTGATGCAGGTGGTGTTGGAGGAGTTAATGGAGGTGGTGGAGAAAAAGGAGGAGCCCCAGGACAGGGTTTTGTAGTTCCCGGGCCACAAAGGTTTAGGTTATTAGCGAAACTGCGATGATAAAGTATTAATTGTCATCCTCATAAAATGCAATTAGCAGTTAGCACCCAAAATTTCATCCAAGATAAGGGTACCTTATTGGGGTAAAGAGAGAAAAGGAGCCAGTTGATGGAACCTCTCCTGAGAGATTGTTATTTGAGAGATCCCTGCAAAGTTTGTTAGACACATCTGTAATCATGTACTGACTCTAGGAATATGTTACGATGTACACAAAATGTCCTACATTAGATGTAGAACATGAGCAGGCAACTTACAAAACTTGTAGAGTGGTGATATTGGTCAAGGATTTTGGAATTTGACCAGAAAGGCTGTTGTTGTTAAGACGGCTATCCTTCCAAGTAGACATTTAAAGATAGAATTATGTTATAATCATTCCAGCAGGACGAACTACAATAATGCAATATGTAGAAAAACAAGAACTAAACAGTTGATTGCCCTCCATTGTAACAAAAGACTTAAGTGAATATGAAAATGAAAGAAATAAACTACATGTAGCCCTTATTGGTTAAGAAAACATACAAATATAAGAGGACTTCTACCTCCTGGAAACAAAGTTTATACAAATCCATGCATGCATCGCGATGTATCCATTTCACAATTTCAAATAATTTTTTGTTCTTTCCTCTAATACATATTGTCAGATAAAATGAAAGAATTGCACGATTAACAGTTCTATTTATGTACGAATTGAGTATTCTTACAGAAAACGTAGTTTCAAGAGTTGCCCCAAAGTGTCTGGAATAACACCAGTGAAGTTGTTCAAGTACAGATCCAAACTGACCAAGTTAGTCAAGTTTCCCAGTTCGAAAGGTATTGTTCCACTTATGTTGTTGCTGTAAAGTTCCCTGTCACACGATCACAAAATTTCACCAGAATTTCCAATGTGTAAAGAAGAGTGCTCCAAATATGATTGACAACACTAAAAGGAAAACAATAAGAAAACTGTCGAACAAAAATATGTCAACCACCGCCCCCCCACCACACCACCACCACCACAAACTTCTAAAACTGTACATAGCACTAGTAGCCACTCCAAACATCCTAGCATAAGTAAAAACTGAGAAAAGAAAAGAAAGAAAAAGAAAGAAAGATTTTACGGATAGACTGAAAGCAAGTTATAGTGTTTTCAAAGGCCAAGCTATCTTCACAGCAAGCCCAAGGCAAGCATTCACATTCCAAGGTTTCAGAAAACAAGGCTTTTTTAAGTAGCATAGCTTGGGTGCAAATACTGTATGTATAACCATAAACATAATTATCAAGAGACAGGAAGCTAACTGACAGATACTGCAGGTTTTTCAACTGCCCAAGTTGGGGCACCAATGCACCTGAGAGTTGTGCATTTCCAAGATCACTGCAAATAGAAACGATAACAGTCATTACTCAATACACGAAATGTTATCGTATTTGTAACATTTAACAAACATAAAAGAGTGAATTCTTTCAAAAACTTACACTCTAATCACACTGTTGTCATTGTTACAAGTAACATGGAACCATGTGCATGGATTAACCAGAGTGGGATCCCAACTCTGTAGCACGTTGTTAGCATCTTTTAAGCTTTGACGCAGACTGTACAGAGCATCACCTAACATTGAAAATACCAGCACCATCAGTAACATTGCATCCATTTATGACAATTCAAAATTTTATTGGCAATGACCTTTTGTGCAGAATAACCGTTACTTATGCCACAAACTATCCACATAAATGTGGAGCAAAAAAATGTGGTTGATTGCATTAATGTCTCTGCAATATTCCTTTTTCTCAAAGGGCTATACAGAAAATCAGTGCATGCCTATTGATCAATAATATGTAAAGTTTAGAGATATGCCTAACTAACAAGACCAAAAAATGGCAACTGATAAACATGCAAAGTACAACAATATGTGTGTTTTCACGTGGCTACAGTGATGGTTATATAAGGGAAAAAAACAAGAAAGATATGACAAGCACAGATACGTATTAATCATTTCAACAAAGGATAGCCTTGCTAAGTATAATTGGAAAGATTGATTCAACATCTTTTCTATGATTGCCATTTGGCTAAGTTTGTTTGGTGTGTAATCCAAATAGCCCTCAGTTTTATGCCACCAAGAAATCTCTCATGTTGTAGGGAATCAGCTTTTTGGGATGTGAAAGCTCATAAAAAAGGAGTTTGTGGGCATAGGAGCTGCTTTATGGGCTATTTGGTTATGTTAAAATGATATGGTTTTAAACAATAAAAAAGACATTTTTATGTGATTTTCAGAAGAGCTCGCTGGTTACAGCATTGGCCATTGCTAAAGAGGGAGGTTGACAGGGAAGAGATTGTTCAGGCTTGCCACTCGCTTGAAGCCATTGTTATGTTTTTTTTTTCAAGCATGGTTGGAGGATAAACAATAGGATCCCTAGTTGCTAATGTGATAAAGTGGATGTGGTTTTGTTTTTCTTTTTGAGGAGACAAAATTGTGTTTGTTGGCAATGATTTGTATTGGCCGCATGCGTCTGTACGTAGAGGCCGGGATTTTAAATTCCATTACCTAAAATCCTAACTATAACACAGAAAAGCACTGTCACCTCTAACAATCCTATGTGTTAATCATGACAACAAGATATACATCCCTTACAGTTCTGTTCAATCTTTAGGAAACCATCATCCATTCAATCTTACTAATCACTAGCTTTTATTTAAGTGTTAATAGGATATATGCCACTGCTCAATTTCGTTATTCAGTATTTGCCACTCTTCCTTTCGATTTGTGATAGATGCCATTATGAAACCAAGATATTTGCCACAAACAGGGATCTCACAATTTTTTCATACAGCGACAGAACATGAATTATAGCTTTAAAAAGCAAATTGTGCTGACTATATTGGTTTTCACCATCAAATGATCTGAAAATCTATCCCATAATTGAAATAAAAACAACAAATTCTCGCTAGGAAAAGGTCAACTAAGAAAAATATGTACAGCGAAGAGCAATATCAGACAAAATACATTTCAGCATAAACCCAACTACATCTACCTGCTAATAATTCAGTAGAAAAAACTTTTTTATGAAAGTTTAATCTCTCAAAAGTGCTAGGCGTGAACAAAGTACAACAAAAGCTTATAGTATTAGTTATATAGAAACTAAATCCATTTCTGTGCATTCAAGACAGTGTACCGAACTTATTCCAGAAGCTACGAAGTTGTAATCCTATTTCTGTGCAAGATCAGTTCTACTCTAGAAGTAGAACCAAATAAATTCCACCTTAGACAAACATCCTAACAGCCACCTTAGACAAACATCCTAACAGAGAACAGATTCACAACACGCTACGAGAGAAAGGAAAGAACATAGATAATCAATGAAGCGTGGGAAAGGAAAGTTGCTAGACCCGTCAACAATCGTTCCATCTACAAGTAGTCCAGTCCACGCCCATGAACAGGAACATGCTAAACGTTGCAGGAACAAGTATTTGATTTTGACTCCCCCCCTCC